>SJYX01002387.1:132232-145764 GCA_006410675.1 Oreotragus oreotragus | reverse complement strand
TGGATACAACTTAAAAGTCTTTTCTTTAAGGCAATGGAGCGCAGCTGAAGCGATGGCCATTAGCGGGCCTAAGACTCAAAAAAGGGAAGGATCTTGGAGAGGTGAGTTGACTGCTGCAGCCACATTTTCCTAAAGGCATGTGTCAATTCTGACTGTTGTAAGGAGGCTGAGTCTGGTGAAAAGCCTGATACAAAGCTTGGGAAAGATGTTTCAGGAGAACAAGGAAATCAGAAAAACTTTTGGCCAAAATTTGGGTGGCAGGGGGTCAAGCACACAACTGGTTTATTCCTCTGGACATTTCCTGAATACTAGGGTAGAATGTTAAAATTTTTAGTGAGAAAACTTTGAAAAGAGCAGTGGAGTTGCCTCAACAATCTTTTGAGGCAAGGATAGAGCTGGGGAAGCAGATTCTGTAACTACATGAGGCTCTTAGTTAAAAACCCAGGAGCACCAAAGGCAGACATTCCTAATTGGATTAAAGTGATAAACAATAACTCCATCTGTCAAGTTGTTGTTGAGTTGCTAAGTCATGTACAACTCTTTTTGAGACCCCGTGGACTGTAGCCCACCAGGCTCCTCTGTCCATGGGATTCTCCAGGCAAGAATACTGGAGTGGGCTGCCATGCCCTCCTCCAGGGCATCTTCCCAGCCCAGGGACTGAACCTGTGTCTCACGTCTCCTGCACTGGCAGGCAACTTCTTGACCACTAGTGCTACCTGTGAAGCCTGAAGCTTACGCTGCTGTTCGTTGTTCAGTCACTGAGTCTGACTCTGCAACCGCATGAACTGCGGCACACTGTCCTTTCCTGTGCTTCACTATCTCCTGGAGTTTGCTTAAACTCATGTGCATTGAGTCGGTGATGCCTTCCAACCATCTCATCCTCTGTCATCCCCTTCTCCTCCTGCCTTCAATCTTTTCAGCATCAGGGTCTTTTCCAGTGATTCAGCTCTTCACATCNTCCTGTGCTTCACTATCTCCTGGAGTTTGCTTAAACTCATGTGCATTGAGTCGGTGATGCCTTCCAACCATCTCATCCTCTGTCATCCCCTTCTCCTCCTGCCTTCAATCTTTTCAGCATCAGGGTCTTTTCCAGTGATTCAGCTCTTCACATCAGGTGGCCGAAGTATTAGAGCTTCAACTTCAGCATCAGTCCTTCCAATGAATAGTCAGGGATTTTTTTACTTCCTTCAGGACTGACTGCTTAAACACAGTTTTGTCCATAATGCCTGGCAATAAAAAAAAAGTTATTAGGCGCACCGGGAGGAAGAGAGCGGCAGCGGCGCGGGAGGCGGGCTCGGTGCTCCCGCGGGTCTGGCGGCGCCGAGCNAAAAAAAAAAAACAGCCCAAACCCCCACAACCCCGGGCGGGCGGGCGCGCGCGATGGGCGCACTTTGGCTGCGGGAGCGAGTGGAGGATGCTGGGAAGGAGGTAAAATGGCCACCGGCGGCGGCGCGGAGGAGGAGAGGAAGCGGGGGCGGCCGCAGCTCCTGGGCCCCGCGCGCCCGTCGACCAGGGCCGAGGAGGCCGAGGGCGGCCGCGAGAAGATGGGCTGGGCCCAAGTGGTGAAGAACCTGGCCGAGAAGAAGGGCGAATTCCGTGAGTCGCGGCCGCCGCGCCGGGAGGAAGAGAGCGGCAGCGGCGCGGGAGGCGGGCTCGGTGCTCCCGCGGGTCTGGCGGCGCCGAGCCTCGGCGACTTCCCCCCAGCCGGCCGCGGGGACCCGAAGGGCCGCCGGAGGGACCCAGCTGGAGAGGCGGCGGACTCCCGCAAGAAAAAAGGTGCAGCCGAGGCGGGCAGGAGGAAGAAGGCTGAGGCGGCAGCCATGGCGACCCCGGCGAGGCCCGACGCGGCCGAGGACGCAGCCGACCGGCCCCCTCAGGACGAGCAGGCTACGGCGGCCGGCCCCGCTGCGGGCCCGGGAAAGGGCCGCTTCCTCGTGCGCATCTGTTTCCAGGGAGACGAGGGCGCCTGCCCAACCAGGGACTTCGTAGTGGGCGCGCTCATCCTGCGTTCCATCGGCATGGACCCGAGCGACATCTACGCGGTCATTCAGATCCCGGGCAGTCGCGAGTTCGACGTGAGCTTCCGTTCGGCGGAGAAGCTAGCCCTGTTCCTGCGCGTCTACGAGGAGAAGCGCGAGCAGGAGGACTGCTGGGAGAACTTTGTGGTGCTGGGGCGGAGCAAGTCCAGCTTGAAGACGCTCTTCATTCTCTTCCGGAACGAGACGGTGGACGTGGAGGACATCGTGACCTGGCTCAAACGCCACTGCGATGTGCTGGCCGTGCCCGTGAAAGTGACCGACAGGTTTGGGATCTGGACCGGGGAGTACAAGTGCGAGATCGAGCTGCGCCAGGGGGAGGGAGGGGTCAGGCACCTGCCGGGAGCCTTTTTCCTGGGGGCCGAGAGGGGCTACAGCTGGTACAAGGGGCAGCCCAAGACGTGCTTTAAATGTGGTTCCCGGACCCACATGAGCGGCAGCTGCACCCAGGACAGGTGCTTCAGGTGCGGGGAGGAGGGGCACCTGAGCCCTTACTGCCGGAAGGGCATCGTGTGTAACCTCTGTGGCAAGCGGGGACACGCCTTTGCCCAATGTCCCAAAGCGGTTCACAATTCCGTGGGAGCTCAGCTAACCGGCGTGGCCGGGCACTGAACACCCGCCTACCAGCCAGGGTGAACACAGAGCCAGCTTACCCCTCTTAAGTGCCAAAACTTTTTTTTAAACCATTTTTTATAGTTTTTTGAAGGAGATCTTCTTAAACCTACAAGAGACATCTCACTCTGCCTTCCTAAATCGAGTTTACTCCTTTTGGCCTTTCTTGAATTTGGTGACTCTGTCATCAGTAATGACTACCGAGAACTGTAGTGTGCAGATATGTTGCCCTGCCCTTTTAAAAATTTTATTTTCATTTTTGTATTCGGAGACTTCGGGGAAGGCAATGGCACCCCACCCCAGTACTCTTGCCTGGAAAATCCAATGGACGGAGTAGCCTGGTGGGCTGCAGTCCATGGGGTCACTAACAGTCGGACAGACTGAGCGACTTCACTTTCACTTTTCTCTTTCATGCATTGGAGAAGGAAATGGCAACCCACTCCAGTATTCTTGCCTGGAGAATCCCAGGAATGGGGGAGCCTGATGGGCTGCCGTCTGTGGGGTCACACAGAGTCGGACACGACTGAAGTGACTTAGCAGCAGCAGCAAGGATGCCAAAGACAGACCCTTTGACTAAAATCAAGAGAAAATAGTTATGGAAGATCCACAGGTGATCCAAATAAAAGAGTTAGCTGACAAGGATTTAACAAGAAACATGATTAATATTTTTTTTAATAGAGGGGAAAATAAAATTGATGAAAAGGTGTAAACTTTCATTAGAGGTTTGAATATAAAATAATTCAATTAAAATTCTAGAACTGAAAAAATATAAAAGAACTAAATAAACATCTGAATGATAACATACAAGAGCAAAAATCAATAATTCAGAGGTTGTGTTTAACAAAAGATTAGACACAGCTGAATAGAAAACTAAAGAACTGGAAGATAGGCTAGAAGAAATTATACAGAATGGAACATGGGGAAAGAAAAGGATGAAAAATACAAAAAAGAGTAAGAGAGGAGGTAGTCAGAAGGTGTGTCATGTGCTTAAATGGATTTCCAGAAGGAAAGGAGAGAAGGAACAGGGCAGATGCCATGTGTGAAGTGATAATGGCTGAGAATTTCTCAATTCATCAAACAGATTAATGATTTTTCAGTTCAGAGATCATGAAAAAGTTCTGCAAACTCCAAGTGTGATAAATAAAAATAAATCCACACTTCAGTTCAATTCAGTCGCTCAGTCATGTCCGACTCTTTGTAACCCCATGAATCGCAGCACGCCAGGCCTCCCTGTCCATCAGCAACTCCTGGAGTTCACTCGGACTCACGTCCATTGAGTCAGTGATGCCATCCAGCCATCTCATCCTCTGTCGTCTCCTTCTCCTCCTGCCCCCAATCCCTCCCAGCATCAGAGTCTTTTCCAATGAGTCAACTCATTGCATGAGGTGGCCAAAGTATTGGAGTTTCAGCTTTAGCATCATTCCTTCCAAAGAAATCCCAGGGCTGATCTCCTTGATACGTCAAAATAAAACTAGTTAAAATCAAAGATAAACATAAAATTTTAAAAGTAGGTAGAAAAGATTAACTTCAGTTGAGTTCAGTCACTTAGTCATGTCCGACTCTTTGCAACCCCATGGACTGCAGCACGCCAGGCCTCCCTGTCCATCACCAACTCCTGGAGTTCACTCAAACTCATGTCCATTAAGTCTGTGATGCCATCCAACTATCTCATCCCCTTCTCCTCCCACCTTCAATATTTCCCAGCATCAGGGTCTTTTCAAATTAGTCAGTTCTTTACATCAAGTGGCCAAAGTATTGGCGTTTCAGCTTCAGTCCTTCCAATGAGTATTCAGGACTGATTTCCTTTAGGATGGACTGGTTGTATCTCCTTGCAGTCCAAGAGACTCTCAAGAGTCTTCTGCAACACCACAGTTCAAAACCATCAATTCTTCGGTGCTCAGCTGTCTTTATAGTCCAACTCTCACAGCCATACACGACTACTGGAAAAACCATGGCCTTGACTAGACAGACCTTTGTTGACAAAGTGATGTCTCTGCTTTTTAATATGCCGTCTAGTTTGAACTATTATACTGACAGCTAACTTCTCAACAAAGATTGAATGTCAAACTATAGAGTGTTGCAGAAAGAGAAGAGCTATCATCTAGAATCCTATAGCTAACAAAAAGTTCCCTCAAGAGCAGAACTGACAGTACAAGTAAGGCCTTTCAGATGTGCAGAATTGAAAGAATTCATCACACGCAGGCTCTGAAAGCAAAAAGAGTATTATCCCTGGAGGAAGATTACAAATATTGGAATAAATAATGAACAATGAAAGAAGGCAAATATATCAGTAAAATTAAATAAATATTTCTTCTACAAGCTAATAATGATAATATATTGTGACATGTATCCTTATGTTAGAAAGTAGAGAGGAACACAGAAAGGGACAGAAGGAAAGAGAATGAACGAATGTTTATACATAAACAAATATATAAAAAGTTGGGAGAGGATAACAAGAGTTAAATTATTTGAAGCTCCTTACTTTATTGCAGAAGCAGGTAAAACAATTAATATTTGTTTTTGACAATTCTAGAATTAATGTTAATAATATAGCTCCTAAAAGGCTAGTAAAGAATATATTACTTCTACATGGGTGTAAGAAAACAAAAGAAAAGAAATGATCATCAAAAAGAATCCCAAAAAAGGCAAAAAGAGAACAGAAAAGAAATATAGAATAGGCAGCATAAATAGAAAGTACATAAAATGCACATATTTACAAATATATAGCAGATAGGTATAAATTCAAATATCTCAAATATTTAATGTAAACATCCTTATTTCATAAACAGGCAAAATAATTCAGAAGTTAAAAATAAACAAAATCCAAGCACAGGCTGCTTATAAGTGACATACCTTAAGTAAATAGGTATAGTTGACTGCAAAATGACAGAAAAAAATGCAACTATACCAGTATTAGACAAGATAGGCTTTAAGGATGAAAGAGTTACCAAAGATAAGAGGTGCATCATAATTATAGAAGTTTCAATTCACCAGGAAAATATAGCAATTTTAAGTTTGTATGAATTAAATAACATAAACTCAAAATATATAAAGCAAACCCTGACAGAACTATAAGGAGAAATCAGCAAATTAGTAATTATGAGAGGTTTAACGTATCTCTCTCAGTAACAGCTAGAATAAAGACACTAAATCATTAAAGCTATAGAAGACTTGAATAACATGATAAATTTGATTTAATGAACATATCTAGAACATGGTTTATCCTGCCCATGATCAGACCTTCTAATGGGTCATAAATTAAGGTACAAAACAAACTTCAAAAAGTGGAAATCATACGTTGTATTTTCTGATCCCAATGCAATTAAGCTAGGAATCAATAATAAAATATGAACAGAAAAACTTCTTATATCCTGAAGTGAGTAAATATATCTAAATTTTTAAGAAAAAGTCAAGGGGTAAGTCAGAAATGTAGGACCTTGGGTTACACCTTAAAGCAATGCTTAAAGAGAAATATTTCTTCTTAAATGCATGTATTTGAAAAGAAGTAAAGCTGATTAATGAGCTCAGGATTCATCTAAAAAAAGTTGGGAAAAACTTCAAATCAAATCTAAAGAAAGCAGAAAAAAAAAATAATGACAAGAACAAAAATTAATGAAACAGAACAAAAGTAGATTAGATTAACAAAGCCAACAGGATTACAACAGCCCAGGGGAAAGGAATTAAAATTTACCACATGCCTGCTATGTAATTTACAGTATGCTAGGGTCCTAAAATGGAGAAGGCAATGGCACCCCACCCCAGTACTCTTGCCTGGAAAATCCCATGGACGGAGGAGCCTGGTAGGCTGCAGTCCGTGGGGTCGCGAAGAGTCGGGCATGACTGAGAGACTTCACTTTCACTTTTCACTTTCATGCATTGGAGAAGGAAATGGCAACCCACTCCAGTGTTCTTGCCTGGAGAATCCCAGGGACGGGGGAGCCTGGTGGGCTGCCGTCTATGGGGTCACACAGAGTCAGACACGACTGAAGCGACTGAGCAGCAGCAGAGCCCTAAAAAGTGCTATTTAATTATTTTTAATAGCTTTATTGAGATGTAATTTACATACTATAAAGATTATCTATTTAAAGCCTACAGTTCAGAGGGTTTAGTATATTTAGAGGAACTGCAACCATAATTACTTAGAACATTTTGGTTCCCACATAAAGAAACTCCACACTCCTAGGCAGTCACTCCCCATTTCTTTCCACTCTTCCCTCCCCAACCAGACCCATGGCAACAACCATTCTACTTTCTCTCTGTAAGTTTGCTTCTTTTTGACACTTCATACAAATGAAATCTTACGATATGCTGTTTTTCATGACTCTTTCATGTAGCATAATGTTTTCGCGATTCATTCACGTTGCAGTGTGGATTAGTACTTCATTCTTTTTAAGGGGTGAATAATATTCCCTTAAATGAATTACCACATTTTGTTGTTCATTCATCAGTTGAATGGTACTTGGTTTGCTTCTGCTTTGGGGTTATTACAATGGTGCTGTGAACATTTATGTATAAGTTTTCTGTGGATGCATGTTTGATTTCTTGGGTTGTAAGAGTTCTTTATGTATCCTGGATACAACTTCCTTATGACATACATGGTTTGTGAGATTTTTTTCCATTCTGTGGGTTGCCTTCTCACTTTCTTGACAGTATTATTTTCAAAACAAAAGTTTCAAATTTTGATAGAGTCTTAACAGTTTTGTAGTTTTAGCAGCTACATTTAGATTTATGACCCATTTTTAAGTTTATTTTTGTGTATAATTTAATGTTTACAATAGCTCTGTAAGATGAGTACTGTTCTATTCATTTTATGTGAAAAATAACTGTGACTCACAGTCTAAATTAGTTCCCAAAGATGAAATGAACATGAATGGAAACTGGGACTCAGACTCAATTTTCAAATTAAATCCAGATACCAAGTTCATAATACCATACAACCCGACTGGCACTTCTCGCATATGAAATCTCAGTTATTTTAAAAGTTGGCATTTTATTCAAAGGTATTCTTATTTCATGAAATGCTGTTTCATTAGGTGTTTAAATTGAAAAAAAATTTTTTGGTAAACATCTTCCGGGGCTGAAGTTCATTAAAAGGACATGTACTATAAGGTAAAAATACATATAAGAAGACCAACTAGACTCTCCAGAGCATGGTTAATGAGTCTCATAAGCCACATCCCATTACATTCTATTTCTTAATTAAATGCTACTTAAACTATTAAAATGCAGCATTTCTACTATATAAGTAGCAATAGCACTGATATCAAAGGACAGTAAAAAGGTGTCTCAAGCCAGCTTCCTCGTAGCATCAAAGAGCTGATGTTTCCTTTAGGTGATGAAAACTCAAAGGGTATAGGAATGAAAAATAATTACCAAGAGAAAGAAGAAAACTAAGCCAGAGAGAAGGGAGCCATCATTATTTTTGAAGGCAAATGATCTAAACAATGTTTGTTTATGAAATTGTCTGAAATGAGTCTAATAAGCTGCCTACTTAAGAGGACTTTTTGCTGGAAAGTTTCAAAGCCCCATACAAAATATAAAGAGGAGAGAAACAGAGAGAGACAGAAAGTGACGAAAGTTTTCTACATAGAAAATCTGATGACTAAACAACTTGCTCCCTGATTTTGGAGGTGGGCTAGAACTCAACTCTCCTGTGGATCTCCCAAGAGATAAATTAAAGTACTCGAAACTGCTTCACTGGGAGAAGAAGTTGACCAGCATTGGAAGAAGTGGGCCAACCAAAATGTGCTGACATTACAAGTGTATTAGCAAGAACTTTAAGGAGAATTTTGATTTTGGCTTATTGTCTTCGTCTTCTAGCAATATACCATAGACTAGGTGGCTTAAACAAGAGACTTTTATTTCTCACAGTCCTGAAGGCTGTGAAGTCCAAGATAAGGCCCTGGCGGCACTGGTTCCTGGTGGGAGCTCCTTCCTGGTGTGCACATTAGGTGTCTTCTTGCTGTGTCCTTTCATGCCCAGGAGAGAAATCATCTCTCTGCAGTCTCTTCTTCAAAGGGCACTAATCTCATTCATAAGGGCTCCTCCTTCTTGACCTATCACCTCCCCAAAGCCCCACCTCTAAATAGGATCACACTGCAAATTAGTGCTTCAACATACGAATTTGGGGAGACACAAACATTGTCTATAGCACTTACTAATACACAAACTACATAATATAAGTAGGACAAATTACCAAGAATTTAATGAGCTTCATACAAGTTCCCTACAGCATTGGCAGTCAGGAAGGGTTTTGTTGTTGTTGCTGTTAAGTAATAAGCACACCCACCTTCAAATAAAATCTTCTAATCATTCTCAGAACTCCCAGCATGAGAGGTAAATAAATATATATCAAGTCTTATCTTAGTGGAGAAAATAGCCCCAAACTTCAAATGATTCTGTCTCCTACACTCCCATCTAAGATCTCTTTTGTAAAACATTGTGAAAGCTATGGCAGCTCCAGTATAATAAACTTTCCTTATTTTTTTTTACAGTAGTCAAAATATTTGAAATGGTGGAATTAATAAATGGCAAGCATTTTGCTTTTAAGACTTTAAGGCCTGGCTTTACAAAAACAAAGCAAAGAACTAGCAATTGTACATCAGCTACTCAAATTTTTTTAAAAAGCCATTAAACTATTATGTGTTGAGTTGTGTCCAAGCAAAAATATGTTGAAGTCCTAACCTTCAGTACCTTAGAATGTGACTTTGTTGGGAAGTAGAGATTTTAATAGGTTGTTGTTTAGTTGCTAAGTCATGTCTGACTCTTTGCGACCCCATGGACAGCAGCACACCAGGCTTCCCTGTCCTCCACTATCTCCCAGAGTTTGCTCAAACTCATGTCCATTGAGTCAGTGATGTCATCCAACCATCTCATCCTCTGTCAGCCCCTTCTCCTCCTGCCTTCAATAATTTGCAGCATCAGGGTCTTTTCCAGTGAGTCGGCTCTTTGCATCAGGTGGCCAAAGTATTAGAATTTCAGCTTCAGGGTAAATATTTATCAATAAATATTCAGACTTGTTTGATCTCCTTGCAGTCCAAGGGACTCTCAAGAGTCCCCTAACACCACAATTCGAAAGCATCGATTATTCAGTGCTCAGACTTCTTTTTGGTCTAGCTTTCATCCGTACATGAATATTGGAAAAACCATAGCTTTGACTATACAGATCTTTGTTGGCAATCAAACTAAAATGAAATTTTTAGGGTCAGCACTAATCCAATAAGACTGGGCCCTTATAAAAAAGAAAAGGAAATTTGGTCACAGAGACATGTATGTGTAGAAGGAAGACAATGTGAAGACACAGGAAGAGCACCATCTATGAGGCAGGGAATGTTGAGGCTGCCAGGAGCTGGGAGAAGCGCACAGGGCAGACCCTGCCCTCAGAGCCCTCTGGAGGAGCCGACAAGCTGAAATCTTGTTTTCAGACTTCTAACCCCCAGATCTGTAAGGCATAAATGTCTGCTAGTTAAGCCACCTAGTGTCTGGCACTTTGCTATGGCACTCTAGGAGACTAATGCACAAACAAAGCTTGGAATCTCAGAGTCTGGGGAACACTGGCTAAGCAGACTCAAAAGAAAAAGAAGATACTCCTTTTCCCAGAGAAGGAAGGCAATCCACGTCAATGAAGTCCCTCCCATGTACCCGGCACTGGGAAGGGTATGGTTTAACTCATCTTCACGTCTAAATCCTCATAGCAGCACTAAGACATTGGTTATAGGAAACATATGCAGTACACTCTGACATATCTTAGTGATACTTTTTGCATCTATTTCCTCAGGCAAAAGAAACAAAAGCAAAAACAAACAAGTGGAACTTAAAAGCTTTTGCACAGAGAAGGAAACTATGAACAAAGTGAAAAGACCTATTGAATGGGAGAAAATATTTGCAAATGACATATTTGTTATTGGGTTAAAGTCCAAAATATATAAACAGCTCATACTACTCAATATTAAAAAAATCCAATAAAAAATGAATCGAGGAACTTGAATAGACATTTTTCCAAAAAAGGCAAACAGATGGACAATAGGCACATGAAAAGATGGTCAGCATCACTAATCATCAGGGAAGTGCAAATTCAAACTATGATGAGATATCACCCAACACCTGTCAGAATGGCTAGACAACAAATAAGAAATGTTGGTAAGGATGTGGAGAAAAGTAAATCCTTGTCACTGTTAGTAGGAATGTAAATTGGCACAGCTGCTATGGAAAACAGTGTGGAGGTTCCTCAAAAAACTAACAATAGATCTAACATATTATCCAACAATTCCACTCCTGGGTATATATATATAAAAAAAATAAAACAACCAAAAACACCAATTCAAAAAGAATGTACATCCAAGTGTCCACAGAAGCATAATTTACAGTAGCCAAGATACGAAAGCAATCCAAATTCCCATCAACACAGATGGATGGATAAAGATGTGATATATATGAATAACAGTTTGCTATTTACAACAGCATGAATGAAGCTGGGGTATATTATGTTTAGTGAAATAAGTTAGACNTTTTTTTTTTCCTGGTACTTTTTTACTTCCTACGCCTTGTCTTCTCCCTTGGTTTTTACCCTTGGAGCTGCCTTGCTCATCTTTATGCCCCAGTGCTAGGTAGGGGCCCAGCACATGGTAGGCACTCCATCAGTGTTTGTTGAATTGAGAACATCGCTGACTCTGGCTTCTGTCAGGGTGTTTATCTTTTGCAGTTCATCCCGTCCCCTTTTAATTTGCTGCTTCTAATCTATGTGGTCTGAGAATTTTGTGAAACCAGTGTTGTTAGAAGTGTATGTAACCTGAGTCAATAAGCTCTGAATGGTGGCCACGGGCCTCTCCTATGGCATTAGAATGCATGGACTTTGTGACAGCGCTTTCAGTGGCTCAGAAGCCATTCTTCACAGAATCATGGAATCTAGTTTTCCTGCTGAAAAGGACCTAAAAGTTAGTTAAGACCAATCCCCTGGTTTTCCAACAGATGAAACACTACCAGAGAGGTTAAATGACTGGGTCGAAATCACATAGCTGTCTGGTGCCAGAGCTAGCCTAGAGTAGAGTTCCCTGACCCCAAGCCCGGTGCTCATTCCACTACCTCTCACACTTCACAACATTTTCCTCGACACTTGAGGGCCCAGAAAGTCTGCTCTTTCCAGAATGAGCCCAGGGGAATGCTAAGACATCATCTGGGGGAGAAAGCAGAAAATTTGGCAGGGGCTTCAGAACACTTGGGAGATATGGAAGGGACAAAGGAACACAATCCAGAGTGCACTCTGATGCCCGGGTACCACATCTGGATTAAAGTGGTCCAGGTCTTTGTAACCTTAAGCCTCCCCAGTCATCGCCATCAGTGAGAAGTAGAAGCCCTCCTGAGTAAAGAAAGGTTTACATTTGCACCTTAGCTTCAGTAGCTAGAGCCCCTAGAGAAGCAGCTACCTGGAGCTCATCTGCAACCTCCTGGCTCACAGGAGAAAATGGAATTCTACGTGAGCTGTTAACTCTAAAATGTAGTTGTTAAATAGGCCAAGCGAGAGGGCATTGGGTCTACTAAGTGTTACCGAGTTAAAGTAGAAAAGACAGTACACTGCTTTTCTTACTGTTTTTGTCTTTGCTTTATGTTTTGCTATTTCCTTGTGGCTTAGAATGTAAAATCGATTGTTTAAAGTTTTGTTCTGAATAAATATTTATCTTTTGTATTGCTAATGCTGCACTATTTCCTTTCAAAATATTGGCTGCAGAGGTTCACAGGCCCTAGTTCAACCAAGGCTTGCCACACACCCTTTGTTTACCTTGCAAATACATGTCCAGGTCCACAGGCAACATTTTACACCTACTGTGTTGTCCTCTGATGCTGGGAAAGATTGCAGGCAAAAGGAAAAGGGGGCAGCAGAGGATGACATGGTTAGATAGCATCACTGACTCAATGAACATAAATTTGAGGGAACTCCAAGAGAGTGGAAGACAGAGGAGCCTGGTGTGCTGCGACTGAACAACAAATGTTGTCACAGGCCCTTGGGAGTTGTTACCTAAACCCCTGCATCAGAATCACTTAGTATATAAAACTAAAGTGTTAAGTCCTAACTCACCTCCAAGGAATCAGAATCACTGGAGTGAGTGGAAATATATTCAATAAGCACCCCAAGCAACTATTGATGGGCAGCCAAGTTTGAGACCACAGTTCTGAATAGTACTAACAGACAGGAATGAGAGGGACTCTGCCCTCTGGAGATTACAAACCAGTGGGATAGACAAAGGTAAGGTGTCAATTTCACATCTTACAGTTACTATAATTGTACTGAATTGGAGACAGATTTTTCCTGGGCTTAAAAATAAAATGCTGTCTCTTCCAGCTATAAGGGAGGAAGAAAGTCCAGGAAACTTCCCATAGAACGCCTCCAAGCCTCCCTGGAGACTCTAGACACAGCCTTCTGAAGGAATTTCTGTCTCTGAGATGATGAGATGATCTGATCCTAAGAATTAAGGTTCCCAGTGTATTGATTCTCTGACTGTGATTTGAGGGTATTTCCAGAGCTGATCTGGTGCAGTTGAGGCCTGGATGGCTTTTGGGAATCATGAGTTTCAGAGCCAGCTCAGCCCTTCCTTTCCTGTCTCCCAAGGCAAACACACTCTTCCCTCCTCCATCCCTCCCTCCCTCTGTCCTCTCCCCCATCCCCCCTCTTCTACTCTGCCACAGGTTTCCCTCCCTCACAGTGCTAGAGGCCTGATGGGGGTAAAAGCCTGCATTCATCATAGTCCCCTCCCCCTTCCTCCTAGCAGGCTCTGTGCAGAGGAGCCTCCTTGGAAGGAATCTTCCCTCTCTCTGCTCCTCCCCCGTAACTGGAGGGAGCAGAGGAACAAACTGTTTCCCTGCCCATGCTCCCCCCCCACCCCACCCCAC
>SJYX01002387.1:112280-125757 GCA_006410675.1 Oreotragus oreotragus | reverse complement strand
TCCCCCCTCCACCCCCGCCCTGCTCTCCCTGGCTGGGCTCCCAATAATCATTCCAGGAATCCACCCTTCTAGACCCATGGTTAACTCTTTGACTTCCCTGGTGCTCAGCGCTAATGCTACTTCCTAACAACAGTCTTCTCTAACCTAGACCAAACCCTCTTACACTCTCCCCTCCTTTTTGTGGTCACTGCAGGTACAATATGTTTGTTTACGCTGTGGTTTGATTAATATCTGCCTTGAGTTCCCAGAGGGCAAAGAACATGACTTTTTTTTTTGCCCTTGGTTTTAGTTCCAACATTGTGTACTGTACCTGGCATATAGTAAAAGCCCAATAAATATTTATTGCATGGATAATCTAGAGATTACTTGGCTACAGTTACAGATCAGGATATGTACCTCCTTATCCTTTTTTTATTTTTTTTTACCTTTTTTTAAATTGAAATATAGTTGATTTACAGTGTTGTGTTAGTTTCAGTTGTACAGCAAAATGACTTTAGTTTTACATATTTTTTTTCAGATTATTTTCCATTATAATTATTATAAGATACTGAATGTACGTCCCTGTACAGTAGGTCCTTGTTGTTTATTTTATATACAGTAGTCTGTAATCTTCCTTGTTCTATGTACATGACATTCAAAATATCCCTTAGCACACCTGTTGCTGACTCTACTAAATAAGGGCTTATTCATTCATCTTTAAAAAGCAGATTCAAATTTTGAGATTAACAAATACAGACTACTATATATACAACAGACAACAAGGACCTCCTGTGCAGCACAAGGGGTAGTAACTTATAATAACCTACAATGGAAAAGAATCTGAAAAGTTTTCTCTCTCTCTCTCTCTCTATATATATATATGTAATTGAGTTCTTTGCTGTATATCTGAATCACTGTAAATCAACTACATTTCAATTTTAAAATAATAATAAAAATTTAAAAAAAGCAACTCACTCCTTTGGTCTTCTCACCTTTGGTAAGAGTTTCCTTCAGCCTGAAGATCAGACCATTCTCCCCATTCCTCTGAAGGCATATCATTGAAACTTAGCCTGCATGACTCCCACACTATAAGGCCCAGTGGATTGTGAATGCCTAGCTTTAACAAAACACTTCCTTACCCCTGGCAAGAGTAGCCCTGGTCCTGAGCCCTGCCCCTCCTCGGGTTGGGGTGGGAAACTGTGGGCACAAGAGGAACTGCCCACCCAGAGTCTGCCCTCCTTTTCCAGACCATTCTCTGAAGCCTCAGACTGCTACTGCTGCTAAGTCACTTCAGTCATGACCGATTCTGTGTGACTCCATAGATGGCAGCCCATCAGGCTCCCCGTCCCTGGGATTCTCCAGGCAAGAACACTGGAGTGGGTTGCCATTTTTCTCCAATGCATGACAGTGAAAAGTGAAAGGGAAGTCGCTCAGTTGTGTCCGACTCTTCGCGATGCAGCCTACCAGGCTCCTCCATCCATGGGATTTTCCAGGCAAGAGTACTGGAGTGGGGTGCCATCGCCTTCTCCGTGAAGCCTCAGAAGTCCCTTCCAAAATATCCCTACGGTCATTTAGAGCCTCCGTGGCCTAATCCCTGGGTTCATCTCAGCTGCGAGCAGTACAGCCTGATGCACCCCTTACAGACCTGAGGCTTAGGTCTCAGAGTAGCTGTTTGTAAGAGTCAGATGGATGTGGGGGCTGGGGTGTTCACTCATACATGCTGGGTCTCTTGCTGATGGGGTGGGAGGTAGCAGGACAGGGGTTAGAAACAGGATCCAGTGGGCAGCCCTCCCTGGGCAGATATATCCCGGCTCTGATCTTCAAGGGTCCTGGAATTCTAATTTGAACCTGGCCCTTCCAGGTGGTGGTGAAAATAGATCCGTCAAGGAGGAGAAGATACCATATTTAACTTAACACATTAAAGTGATGGATCACTTCTAACTGTAGAGACACATGGTATATGGGCCTCCAGTTGCACACTTGTCCTGGGCACTACAAATATCCCTGTTTGGTGGTGTCATTTCTTAGCTCAGACAAGCCAATTCCTTACCAGAAAAATGGGTTTAATGGTAAATGCCTTATCAGGGCTGATAAATTAAAATAAAGATTCATATAAAGGGTTTGGCAGAGTGCCAGGCCCTCAGTAAACAGTAGCTATCATCCTTATTTTTTCCTTTTTGCCCTCTGGCTATCATCTCCCGTGATTTTTTTTTTTCATCTCTCAGGATTTTCTAGCTGACATCCAAACTGGTTTCTTATGTAAGATTTCCACACTGCTCTTTCCTCTTCCCTCCTTACCTACGAACTGATAACCTCCTATTCTCTCCACCTAGTCAAATCCAGTCCCTTCTTCAATTACAGGAATAGCTGCTGGTGACTACAGTTTACTGTGTTTCGGGCACCATATTAAGAGGTTGCCAGGCATTATCTCAGCTCAGTTCTGACACCGACTTAACGAAGTGGGTACTGTTTATCATCCTCCAAACACAAAGACACTGGGAGCTGGAGAGCATTGACATCTGGTAGGTGGTAGGGCCAACGGGAATGAGAATCCGGGGGTCTTACTGCAGACAGGTCTCCCAAATGCCTAGTCACGATCCTGTTTGCCGCCACCACCGTCCTTCCAGTGTGCCGGCCAGCCCTCCCTCCTCCAAGCTCAACTCCAGGCTCTTACACCCCTTCGGGTCTATCTTTGGACTTTCCTCCAAAGGCAGGGCGCTCTGTCTCACGCCACGTTGCACACCCACGTTGCATCCCACATCAGGGATCCTCCCTCCTTCTGTCCTTTTCCTTCCTCCCTACTTAAGTATCGCTATCCTACTCTGCTAGGCTTTGTGTTCGTTCATATACTGAATGTTATCAATGAAAGGTCAAGGGAGGATGGAATTATTCGTCATTTTTCTCTTACATCTTTAATGGGCTGTTTATTATTTTTGTTTCCAGTGAGCACGCAGGCCAGGTTTCTCGAACCCAGTTCAAATGCTGCTTGGCTAGGTTGGTTTGGTCGGAAGAAGGCCCTGTCCCCTTAACTCCCAGCCCCCACGCCTCCTCCACCAGCCCTCAAATCCAGGACGCCCATCCCCCTCCGGAAGGGGGGAGTTGGGAACGAACGCCGAAATATGAGTGGCTCTTTCAAGCCTCCGTTGCCGTAGAAACCGGCTGCACAGGCCTTGGCGGTCCTTTATACCATCCTCAGCGACGCAGCCAATGGGCCACGAGCTCCATCCAGGCGTCCCCGCCCCACAGCTGCCCAGCAACCCACCAATGGGCAGGTCTCTTGGCTTAGAGTCCTGCCTTCCGCTTAGGGACACCACCAGTGAGCTTCGATCCTGCTCCCTCCTGATTCAATGTAGCAACAAGACTCGATTTTTCAAAAGAAGGAATTCTCCAAATTAGAAGGGAACTAGAAGTAACGCCTCTGTCAGTTACAGCCTGAATAATCTTTGGCTGCTATGTATTTAAGGAGAACAAAAGCGTTCCAATTACACAGTATATGTTGTTCTCTACTAAAACAATTTTAGGCAATGAAAATTTAGGCAGTGGGGTTGATATCATTTCTATGTGGATGTCGTTCTTTATAGGTATTTTAATTTAAAATGATAAGGAAGCTAGTCACCTTTCTTTGTATTTCAAATGCATACAAATGAAAGACGCTGAGGTTTGTTACTGAGTTCCGAGACATTGACCTAAGCAATGATAGTCGACTTTTACTGATCAAAATATACTGAAACTGTAGGATAAATGAATATTTCTTTTAATCCATTGAAGAAATTCCATTTTTAAGGCAAGCTGTGTAATTACTTTAACACGCTAAAGTCTAAATAAACTAAACGTGTTTCTAAAACCTTATGCCAATTACCTCCAATTAAAAGAAATAAAATTTTTAAAATGGAAAAAATAAAAATAAAAAAAATAAAACCTTATGCCATCTTTTTTTAAACAAACTTTTATTTTTGAGAACAGTTTCAGATTTACAGAAAAATTGTTAGAAGATAATACAAAGTTCCTATATCCTCTACTCATCCTGTTTCCTCTATTATCAACATCTTACATTAATATGGGCTTCCCTAATAGCTCAGTTGGTAAAGAATCCGCCTGCAATGTGGGAGACCTGGGTTCCATCCTTAGGTTGGGAAGATCCCCTGGAGAAGGGAAAGGCTACCCACTCCAATATTCTGGCCTGGAGAATTCCATGGACTGTATAGTCCATGCAGCTGCAAAGAGTGGGACATGATTGAGGGACTTTCACTTACATTAATATGTTGTATTTGTTACCATTAATAAATCAACATTGATGCATTATTATTAACTAAATTTCATAGCTGATGCCAATTTCCTTAGTTTTTACTTAATGTCCTTTTTCTATCCTGGGATCCCATTCAGGATGCCACATTGCATTTATCTCATGTCTCCTTAGATTCTTCTTGGCTGTGGCCGTTTGTCAGACATCAACAGGACTTACAATCAACTTACATCATATTGACCTTGATGCCCTGACTAAGGTAGTGTCTGTTAGGTTTCTCTACCTTAAAGTTACTCTTCTTTTACCCTTTTCCTTGCTCTCCTCTTTGGAAGAAAGTAGCTATGTTTAGCCCACACAAAATAGTAAGGAGGAATGAATGTTCTATCCCCTTGAGTGTGGAGTATCTATTATACTTCAGTTATTTGAAATTTTTCTGCACTGAAGGTGTGTTTCTTTCCTCTATTTATTCAGTCATTATTTACATCAGTGGACTCACAGATGTTTATTTCATACTAATCCAGTACTATTTAATTTTGTCGCTCAAATTGGTCCGGATTTGGCCTTTGGGAGCCGTTTTAGTTGGCTCCTGAGTCCCTCTGATATATTCCCATCTTTGTGTGTCTTTTTGTTGTTGATCACTAATTTACTTTCTGGTAGTATATGTTATCTCAGACTCATCTCGTATATTCCCTGCCCCAGTCCTAAATTAGCTGTTTCTCAAAAACCCAGATTCCTCCTATTAGTGAATGGTATTAGAAACCAAGATTTCAACCCTAAGTGTGCTCATTGCTACTCAGATGTTTAAGCCTTCCCAACTAACAAAACAAAGAAATAAATGTATATATGCTAACCTGTGTACATACTCATATCTATGAGTAGTTCTGTATGTAACCCTCTACATCTATATTAAGCTATTAGTTATGAGGTTCTATTTATATTTTCAATTCTAATATTACCACATGAATCATTCTAACCTCCTGCCCTTGCTTATCTGTAAATTCCCACTCCAACAATGAGAAACCTGGCTCCCATCATCCACCATCCATTTACTTAATTGTTTAATTCGAGTATACATGTATATCAGTACCAGTATTGTTAACCCATACTGGTTCTCCCCCACCCCCTGACCCCCACCTCACCCCTGCCTTTAGTGGGGTTGTTTCGTATGTTTGTGATACAATTTCATTGCTTTGTCACATTCTGCTTTTCATTTTGGGATTCTTCCTATGTTCTAAATTATTTTTTATAATTTTTCATGCATTAAGATTTGCTTTTTCTATTGTATAGTTCCATGGGTTTTGACAAATCCGTAAGGTCTTGTATCCACCGTTATACTATATATTAATAGAAGAGTTTTACCACCCTAAAAATTTCTGTGCTTCACCTTTTCAACCCTCTCTCCCCCAAAACCCTAACAACCATTAGATCTTTTTGCTATCTCTATATTTTGTCTTTCTGTACCTTTTTTAAAAAAAGGGAATACACACAATAGAGTATTTTGGTTGTTGCTCATGTTACAACTCATTGACTGTTTACCATGTCCCATGTCCTAAACTATTATGCTCTCCCATTTTGCAGATGAGAAAACTGAGGCACATGAGTTGAAGTAACTTTGTAAAATCTCGTAATATTGAACAAAGTTTGACTTCAGATCCTGGATGCTTTGATTGTTTAAAGCCCCAGTATGTCCATGCTTGACTTCTCAGTCATCTATGGGAGTCCTCTATATACAGCCAATAAGAGGAGAATGACTTATTTCCCAGTTTACCCAGGCACTCTCAATTTATCTCTGTTGTTCCAGCATAACTAGTAATAGTATCCCCTTTCATGATAAAAAATATGGTCACCTCCAAAGGAAAAATCTAATGAATTTCAGAGTCAGGTTGTGGGAGTAAGAATTATATTCTAGGAGATGTGGAAGTGTGCCAATGGGGTGTGCCAGATATCCAGATAAAGTCAGCTCCTCATCTAGTCTCCTTCCCCTTCCTTCTCCCAATCTGATTATTCCCCAAGTCCACCAGTCCTGTTGGTGCTGCCGAAATGCCTCTGATGCTATCCTCTTCTCCGCATGAACATGCTCCCAGTTCTGGTCTTTCCTCTCTGCCTTGTGGTTCTCTGAATTTCAAACTATATCTCATGGACTGGCAACCCATAATTCCATTAGGATCTTTAAGATTTGGGGGATTTCACAGAGAAGCAAATAAAATAAAATCCTCCCTCCCTTGAAAAAAACTACTTATTTTAAAATTTGGAGATGGACAAAAGATTGCCAGCTTTTTATTTTGCCAAGTAAAAATGAGGGAAACTTCTATCTTTTGTATTCGTACTGCCTATTAGAAATATAATACAAGCTCTAAGTGTTATTTTAAGTTTTCCAGACGCCACATTTCATCTTTTTTTTTTTGGCCATGCCACGTGGCATGTGGAATCTTAGTTCCCTGACCAGGAATGGAACCTGCACCCTCTGCACTGAGAGCCTAGGATCTTAACAGCTGGACCACCAGGGAAGACCCCAGAAACCACGTTTTAAAAGGTAAAATAAAAGTTTTTGCTGTTTAGTTGGTAAGTCGTATCCTACTCTTTTGTGACCCCACAAACTGTAACCCACCAAGCTCCTCTGTCCATGGAATTTTCCAGGCAAGAATACTGGAGTGGGTTGCCATTTCCTTCTCNACAGCTGGACCACCAGGGAAGACCCCAGAAACCACGTTTTAAAAGGTAAAATAAAAGTTTTTGCTGTTTAGTTGGTAAGTCGTATCCTACTCTTTTGTGACCCCACAAACTGTAACCCACCAAGCTCCTCTGTCCATGGAATTTTCCAGGCAAGAATACTGGAGTGGGTTGCCATTTCCTTCTCCAAGGGGATCTTCCCAACCCAAGTGTCAACTGTGATGTCAAGCAAATTCTTTACCACTGAGCAACCAGGAAAAAAACACAAATAAATAGAAGGGTGAAATTAATTTTAATATATTTGATTTAACCCAATGTATCCAAAATGTTATAATCTCAAAAATATTAACGCGATAGTTTATGTTTCTTGTGCTATTTGAAAACCGGTGAGAATTTTGTGCCCTGGAATATAAACACACATTCATGTATGATCATAGTCGTTGAATTTTTCAGAGAAGACATTTGGATGAATCAAAAAATGAATTCCCTTGTCCCTATTGCTTTCTCTATTATGAATGTCTTTGAGGACCATGCCAGTTCAAAGACTGATGTTTTAGAACTAGATTCAGGGTGGGGAGAGTTGCATGGTGCTGTGACAGCCATGCCCACAGTCGAGTTGGTGCCTTCCTCCTTTCACTGCATGGATATTAAGAGGCTGCGCTGTCCCAAGATGTGCTAGGTGCTGGGGAAAGTGGAAATCAGGTGGGTCCTCTGAGCCCATGGAGCTCCTGCTCTATCAATCATGGTGTACCAAGTAGGACCCTGCAGGGAATGAGAAGGTGTATTGTCTGCAGAGAATCTGAAAACAATAAAACTGATTGAACGTCTGTCTGCGTCTGTCTGCATTTTATTATTACCATGTGCCCACAATTCTAAACCATGCCACTGATTAAGACATTCCTCCCTGAAAATCAAGTTGTTGGTCTGACCTGAGTCCTAATGATATATTTGTAAGCTTTGAATTGGCATATTTTAATCACCTGTACACTAGTCAACATATCACCCACCAGGGATTTATATCACAACACTCCCAGCTATATATTCAGCCCCTAACACACACCAAGCCAGACACAGTTATACGTGTTAGTTTTGAGAATAAGTTTATAACAGTACAGAATTGTTCAAGCTCGCTTCCTGAGTACTTGTGTCTCTAGCCCCTTTGGTACAACATATGGCTGTGTTTAAACAATAGATTGAAAATAAACAATGATAGCCCAGTGATTAGGAAGCTGAAGAACCAGAACTTGAGTTGCTTCAATTCTGCCATTCTGTGTGACCACTTGAAGCTTTTGTATTTAAAATTCAAAACAGTGAAACAGTGAACTGCAGAGTGTGGTAACTGCAAATTTTATTATTTAGTAAAATAGTATTATATACAATATTATTATTTAGAAAAATTATGTTTTACCAAATTTGAATCATATATTTAACATTAAAGTTGATTCTTATTTTTAAAGTATTTTCTTATTTGTTTTTCAATTTTAATGTAATTAATGGAATGGAATTATTGCAACAGACTGCTATGTGGGTATGTTTTTTTATTTTCTTTATCTTTGCAAGGAAATATATTAAAGTAATTGGAAAGTAGGGATCAAATACTCTTTCCCTTTTTTTGTGCTATAATATTTACTTTTACTGACATGATTACATATACAAAGTTTAATAAAGGAATGTTTTCACCATCCACATTTCTTATCTGGCCATTACCATTAGTATTATTCATTGTGTTTCATGCTTATTGAAAATACTGTCATTTAACAAAGGTGGGTGTTAAAAAGTTATCTGTTCTGGGACTTGCCTTGTGGTCCAGTGGTAAAAGATACATCTGGCAATACAGGGGACACGGTTCGATACCCAGTCAGGGAATTAAGATCTCACATGCCTTGGGGCAACTACATGCAGCTCAACTACTGAGCCCACAAGCGGCAACAAGTAAGTAACTAAAAACCCAAACCTGAGCATGCGAACTAGAGAGGAGTCCCCACTTCCTACCACTAGAGAAAGCTCACACACCCAACAAAGAGCCCGTGCGCCACAACTAAGACCCAGCACAGCCAAATAAATTATTTTCTTTTAATTTTTAAATTTTCTGTTCTAAGTATCAGATGAGCTAGGCAGGTCACTGGTGCTCTGAAGAAAAGGAACATGGGGTTAGGAGAGCTCTAAAGAGGCAGACGCGAGGCAGGAGTGCTGGAAAGGTGAGAGAACAGACTTCCTAGCACCCTGTGTGGGGAGTCAGCTCAGCCTTTTCCACAAATTGAAAGTGACTCAAGACTGAGAAACTCAAAGAGGAAAGTCAGATAGGTGAGCAGGGGTCAGATCATGCTTGGCCTAGGTGAAAGTCCGCTGTTTATCTTGAGAGTAATGGGAAAACCACTGATGGGTTTTAAGAAGGGAAGATGCACAAGCAGTTTTGTGACTGAAAAACATCCTTCTAGCTTCAGGGAGGAGAATGGAATGGAAGGAGACATGCTGGGTACAGGGACCAGAAAGGAGGCTGGACAGGTACCAGATAAGAGATGACGGTGGTCTGGACTAGTAGGACAGTGGTGGTGAGCATCTCTCTGAGAATCTTTTTAAAGGTTTTTTTAAGAATAATTTTCTGGGGGGCTGCACTGCATCTTCGTTGCTGCGTGCAGGCTTTTCTCTAGTTGCCACGAGCGGGGACAACTCTCTAGTTGTGGTGCTGGAGCTTCTCACTGCGGTTGCTTTTCTTCGGATGGGCCAGGGCTCTAGGGCTTGGGGGCGTCAGTAGTTGCAGTTCCTGGGCTCTAGAACACAGGCTCAATAGCTGTGGTACACGGACTTAGTTGCTCCTCAGCACATGGGATCTTCCCAGACAGGAAACGAGCCTGTGTCTTCTGTGCTGGCAGGTGGATTCTTAGCATTGAGCCACCAGGCAAAACCCTGTCTGAGAATTTTAGCGTCTACCTGCCACAGTCTGGATTAAACAGTTCAGTGGTGAGCCCGACCTTGAACTCCTGTGGCCTGCAAGGTTTAGACCCTGGGACCCCTATGTGAAATGATTCAGGGTAATCTGTGTGCACAGATAAATACCACATCTAAGTGGCAGCCAGGAGTTTTGGGGTTTGGGTTTCAAAATTTCACTTCCTTCCCTTGGCTCCCAGAGGAATCTGACCACTGACTTTGATTCATTTAATAAATATGTATTGAGTACCCACTGTGCACCAGGCACTCTCCTAGGGACAGAGCAGGAAACAAAAGACAAAAATCTCTGCTCTCTTGGAGCTGGCAGTCCAGTGGAGGGGAGATGGGCAAAAAACAGTTGAACAAATAAAATATTCTGAAATGTGGTGAGTGGTACGAAGCAAAGAGAAAGGGTGAGGAGTCAGAATAATGCAAGCAAAAAGTAAAGAGTCTAACAATACCAAACTTTGGACAAGATGTCCAGATGAAGAGGATCTCTTCTATGTTGTTGGTGGAAAAGTAAACTGGTACAGCATTCATATATCTCAGATGCAGCCACCACACTTCCCATAAGATACCTGGGAGACCTTCCAGCACTTGAACACCAGGAACACATTTAGGATTGTTAACAGGAACACTCTTCATAAGACCAAAAACCTGGCAATAACACAAATGTCCAGGAATAGGACACTAGATAGAAAAAGTGTAGTACATCCCTGCAATGGAAAAATGAATGAACCCTACACAGGTGCAATCATTCAGATGAATCTTACCACTATAATAATTAGAAAGTAAATATCAGAGTATTACATACAGCATGGGAAAGTTGCTCAACCATGTGTGACTCTTGGCGACCCCATGGACTATACAGTCCATGGAATTCTCCAGGCCAGAATGCTGGAGTGCATAGCCTTACCCTTCTCCAGGGGATCTTCCCAACCCAGGTCTCCTGCATTACATACAGCATACCTTTATGCTAAAGCTAAAGGCAAGATAATGTATTTTTAAGAAAACATTTTAAAAAGAGAAAGGAGAAATTGAAACCCTCATACACTGCTGATAGGAATGTAAAATGGGGCAGCAAATCCATTGAGACGGAAAGTAGATTTATGGTTGCCTAGAGCTGGGGGTTACAGCAGAGGAAGAGATGGAGGAGTTTTGAGTAGAGTTTCTTTGGGGAATGATGAAAATATTCTAAAACTGATTGTGGTGATGGATGCATAGCTTACTTAATATCTCATTGAACTGTATATTTTAAATGAGTAAATAGTCTAGTATATAAATTATATCTCAATAAAGCTGCTCAGCTTTTTTTAAGTGTAAGAGAAGATTTAGGATAAACATTACATCAGGTGAGAGGAAGCAGGGATGGGATGGGAAAGGAGTTCATAGGGGAAGGTAGGCTGTTATCCATGTTCCAGTTCTTGTGTTGGGCTGCTGATGTCACCAGGTTTTACTGTATTATATACAAATAAGTATATACAACCATGACCCGAACCAATCATGGGCAATGATGAAACTGTCACAGACCTACAATTCTGTGTACCTGAGACACAGGGGAATGGGTGGGCAACAGCAGAGAGTGGTCAGGGCAGTCCATCTCCGGAGAGTCGGTGTGAGCTGAGGCTAGAATGAGAGGACCAGCCATGTGGGGATGGGGGTGAAGAATTTTCTAGGCTGAAGAGACAGCGTGTACAAAGGCCCTGAGGTTGGTCCAAGCCTTCTGTGTTTGAGGAATATTCAGGAGACCAGTACTTGAAATTCTAGTATCTATATCCCATTTAATCTGTAAAATAACCATATGAGGAAAAAACTGCTTTTTTCTATTTTAAGGGCAAGCAAAAGGAGGCATTGAGATATGAATACAGGAATCCTGACTCCATCGAGCATTGAACCGTCCAGGCTACCGTTGTGAAGGTTTAAATTCGGGGATCGTCAGACCTCAGCTTCCAATAAAAGGCCGGAAGAACAGTTTGGTTGGGAGTAGAGCCTTTTCCTTCCGAGTGCCCTGTGCCTTTAAGCGTCGCCCCCTCCCGCCACCGAAGCTCCTATTTCCCTCCCGGGCACCCAGAGCATCACCCCGCCCCAGCATCTGCGGAGCCGCACCCCGACCCTTCCTCCCCACCCCAGACTTTCTGGCTGCGCTCTCAGCCCCCGCCCAACCAGGGGTGGATGAGGTCTACAGCCTGAGACAGGCACCTTCCAGCCTGGACACTGCCCACTATGCCCCAGCAAAATGCTACCCTACAGACCCTCACCCCTACCCCTCCCAGCTCCCGACTCCGTGGAGCGACGCTTCAGCGCCCCATCCCATCGCCGGGCCCACGTGCGCGCGGTGAAGGTGACCTCCCCCAGGGGCAGCACACGCCCCGCAGTGCCCGAGCTGGCTCACACGTGGTGAGATGGGAGCGCGCAGCCCCTCCCCGCCACGCGCCTCGAGCGTGCGCCTCGTACACGCCCCTTAGCCGGGCTCCGCCCCCGTGCCCGCGCACGCTTTTCCAGACTCGGGAGGGGCAATCGCGACCCAGTCTGGCACCGGGCTGGCCGCGATGTGGGTGTGGGATCTGAGAATGGGGCACCCACGTATCTTCGAACCTCGCCTAAGAACTGTGAAAAGCGGGAAGTTCGCCCTACTCAGGACCCTCGGTTGGTAGGCGAGGTGTCCCGGCCCCGTCGTGCGCTGAGCAGGGAAGAGAGAGCTGGGACCGCGAGCCTAGGATGAGTCCTAATCTGCAGATCTTTGGTGTTTCGTACCTGGAAAGTGGGCGGCATGTGCCCTTCTTTCTTAGGACTCGCGTGGTGCCTCAAAGGAGGAGAAAAATGTGAAGAGGTTTGGTTCATCGGACCCAAAACATTTGTTGAGTCCCTAATGTGGCTGGATACTAGGCAAGGGTTACATCAATGACACGATGAGGTTGTCCCCTTAAAGAGCTTTCCTGAGCCTACGTCTCCTCACCTTCTGCTCTGGGACGGTTCAAAAAGACGCCCCCTAAAAAGGAGGGAGCCGAGGTCCTACCTGGCGGCAGGTGTCACTGAGTAAGCTAAAATTTCAAAGGCAACGCGGGGCGGGGACTGACTTTGGGAGCCAGATGGGAAGCCTGCTCGGCGTCCCCTCACCCTCCCGCTAGTCCCCAGCCTAAGAAAAGAAACCGACTTCATCCGACACCCCCAATCCCAGCCACCAGACCGCCCAGCCTGGCAGCCCGAGCCCCGCCCCGCTTCGGCAGCCAGCGATTGGGAGATGCAAATACCAGGTTCTCTGCCCAGCAACGGGTGACGCGCCGCCCGAGCGCGAGGCGTGGCCCGGCCGCAGCCCGAGCGGGCACCTCGGTGTTTACACGGGGCGGCCCCGCGCGCGCCGCAGCGGCCCGCAGACGGCGAGGGGGAGGGGTGGTGCGCGCGCCGGCGGGGCCGCGCGGGGAGAAAGACACTGGAAGGCGGCAGGGTGGGGAGCGGCGCGCGCGGGCCGCAGCCGAGCAGGAGGCTGCAAGAAGAGCCCGCCGGGGCCTGAGGGGTGCCGTTCCTCCGCGCCCCCGCAAAAACAATGTGTGGCGTGCTGCGGAGCACAACTTGCCGGAGGAGGCGGGGGCGCGCTGAGCCCGCCTGAGACCGCGCCGCTGACCTTCTCCCCCCCGCCGTCCGTTGGGCCGGAGCGCC
>SJYX01002387.1:83609-108081 GCA_006410675.1 Oreotragus oreotragus | reverse complement strand
CTAGCGGCCCCGGGCCCAGGCGCGATGGTGCAGCAGCGGGGCGCGAGGGCCAAGCGGGACGGCGGGCCACCGCCCCCGGGGCCCGGGCCGGCCGAGGAGGGGGCGCGTGAGCCCGGCTGGTGCAAGACCCCGAGCGGCCACATTAAGAGACCGATGAACGCGTTCATGGTGTGGTCGCAGCACGAACGGCGGAAGATCATGGACCAGTGGCCCGACATGCACAACGCCGAGATCTCCAAGCGCCTGGGCCGCCGCTGGCAGCTGCTGCAGGACTCGGAGAAGATCCCGTTCGTGCGGGAGGCGGAGCGGCTGCGCCTCAAGCACATGGCGGACTACCCGGACTACAAGTACCGGCCGCGCAAAAAGAGCAAGGGGGCGCCCGCCAAGGCGCGGCCCCGCCCCCCCGGCGGCGGCGGCGGCGGCGGTAGCAGGCTCAAGCCCGGGCCGCAGCTGCCTGGCCGCGGGGGCCGCCGAGCGGCGGGAGGGCCTTTAGGGGGCGGCGCGGCGGCGCCCGAGGACGACGACGACGAAGACGACGAGGAGCTGCTGGAAGTGCGCCTGGTGGAGACCCCCGGGCGCGAGCTGTGGAGGATGGTCCCGGCGGGGCGGGCCGCCAGAGGACCAGCCGAGCGTGCCCAAGGGCCGTCGGGCGAGGGGGCGGCTGTCACCGCCGCCTCCCCAGCTCCGTCGGAGGACGAGGAGCCGGAGGAAGAGGAGGAGGAGGCGGCGGCGGCCGAGGAAGGCGAAGAGGAGAAGGTGGCGTCGGGGGAGGAGCCGTTGGGCTTTCTGTCGAGAGGGCCCCCCGGCCCCGCTGGCCTGGACTGCAGCGCCCTGGACCGCGATCCGGACCTGCCGCCCCCCTCGGGCACGTCGCACTTCGAGTTCCCGGACTACTGCACCCCCGAGGTTACCGAGATGATCGCAGGGGACTGGCGCCCGTCTAGCATCGCCGACCTGGTTTTCACCTACTGAGCCCATCGTCAGCGGGGCGCGCACGCCCCCAAACCAGCTGTTTACATACAGGAATCAGGTATTGGGGCCCCTCGGAGGCCGAGGCTGGCACCCCATCTCCCGCACAGCCTCCCCCCTCCCAGACGTGCCCATCCCCCTTCAAATCCAGACAAGCCCTTCCCCCGCAGACACACCCCAAGACAGCCCAACCCCCACCCTTTCTCCGACATCCGAGCCTTTCCCCATCTTGCCCCCTCCCGCGAGCCACCAGCAGCCAGCCCCCCCTCCGATACACCTCCCATCCTCTCCGAGAGACCTGTACCCCTCCCCCATTTTGCACACGCCCCTCCTCTTGGCCGGAGGACACGCCCCTGCCCTTGGCTCTAGACTCCCTCCGCCTGCTCCCAGCCCGCCTTCTGTCTCGTTTAGGGGGGCGCTGCAGCTGGGCGGCCCTGCGCCTTCTTCCCTTGCCCTTCCCCTTCCCTCCCGGGGAGGGGGAGGGGCACGCTCCTTTTCCCCCGGGAGCACTGGGACCCCGCCCCCTTCTTGCGCATGCCTAATGCTTCTTGGGAGGAGGGGGCTGGTCCCTGCTGAACCACTAGCCTCGGTCAGCCGCTCTGGGAAGAAGGGGGGCGGATATAGAGCGATCCCGAGAAATCGTTTGATCCAGGAGCCACGGCTTCCGTTCAACCCGACGGGGCGTCACTGCCTTAAATGGGAGGAGCAGTCGGAAGGGGGAGAAAGACTAGCCAGCCCGGAAGGGTTGGTGTGGAGCTTGGAACTCCCAAGTGGCATAACCTCTTTCCCCTTATGGGGTCGCCCAGCCCATATGCACCCCCGCGTCCCCCCACCCCCCCACCGACTGCTTGACTGCCTCAACAGCCTGTCTTGGTTCCAAGAAGCAAACCTTTCTTTCCCCCACCTGGGAATTGGGGGCAGGGTTTTTCTCTGGAAATCCAGGAGAGAAAAAGAAAACTCAGAATCAAGACATGTAGTCATTTGTGTGGGGACAGGGTCCTTTTGTCCGCCCCACCCCCTCCCCAAGTGCCCTTATCACCTCAGGGCACACTTCCAGCCTGGACTCCCTCCTAAGCCCACCGCCCCTGTCTGTCATCCAGATCCCTTGCCTACAGTGACAGTATTCAGTGGGAGAAACAAACACGTCGATACTCAACTAGGGGTTTGAGACTGAGGCATGATAGCAGATGAAGAGGCAAGAAGAGACNACCCCCCCACCGACTGCTTGACTGCCTCAACAGCCTGTCTTGGTTCCAAGAAGCAAACCTTTCTTTCCCCCACCTGGGAATTGGGGGCAGGGTTTTTCTCTGGAAATCCAGGAGAGAAAAAGAAAACTCAGAATCAAGACATGTAGTCATTTGTGTGGGGACAGGGTCCTTTTGTCCGCCCCACCCCCTCCCCAAGTGCCCTTATCACCTCAGGGCACACTTCCAGCCTGGACTCCCTCCTAAGCCCACCGCCCCTTCCTGTCATCCAGATCCCTTGCCTACAGTGACAGTATTCAGTGGGAGAAACAAACACGTCGATACTCAACTAGGGGTTTGAGACTGAGGCATGATAGCAGATGAAGAGGCAAGAAGAGACACCCCCCCCTTTTCAGCAGCTGGCTTGAGAGACCATCACCTGGGCCAGTGAGACTGAAGGGAGGTTCAGAGTAGTGGTGTGTATTGGTGCCCAGCGCTACTGTGTGCAGTTTGGGGCGCCCTTGGGAAACCCTGCCGCTGATGCTGTTACCCTCTCCCTCCAACTCCCAGCTCAAGCTCCGCCCCTCCGGCCTCCCCATGCCCCCTTTACCCTCACTACCTGTATCTCACCGGCGTGTGTTCACCCTCCCGGGTGTGCACACACTCTCATTCACACACACAAATCTCAGGAACAAACGGTCCCAGAGTCCTCCGGGACCCCTGCCCAGGGTCTCTGCAGGGCTCTGCCCCACGCGTTCCCGTCGCTGACAAAGCCACCAGCTGCCTCCTTTAAGCTTGGTGCTCCGGCTCTGGGCCTTTTTGCGCGCGCTCTTTCTCTCTCTCTTTCTCTCTCTCTCTCTTTTTTTTTTTTTAAGAAAAATAACAACAAAAAAAAAAGACAATGAAAAATCCCAGAAAACGTCATGTGAGTGAAGAGATGTCACTGTCTGTGGTCTTGGAGAACTAGTCTCGTAGCTGAGGGGAGGGGTCCCTCTGATCTGGGGCACTGGCACCCACAGCAGGACTTGCGCCAGGACTGAATAAAGTGTATTTGCCCCACCTCGCCCTGTGGCTCCACATGTCTTTGCCTTTCCTCAACCCTCCCCAAACAGCCTGACAGACTCAAGTCCCTGTGACTTAGCACCATGCAGGAAGAGCTCGAGGTTCCAGGCAAGAAGGCACCTGGCCCCTCTAGGCCTCTCTGCTCCCTCTGTCTTAGGACTCCTGGTGTTCATTAAGGATGGCAGACTTGTCCCTGCAGAGGCCAGGCAGGTGACATGAATGAATCAGAGTCTGGGTGGACACTGGCTTCATGACCCACTTCAAGGGGAGCGATTGCTCACCTCCTGCCAGTTGTGACCCTGTGGGAGTGCAGCCCACTGTGCCCAGGGGGCTAAATTTTTCAAGAGAAGATGTAAATCTGGATGTTTCTGTGAACATCTCAATTTCAAAATGAAAGCTGGTTTTCATTTTTTTTTTTTAAATCCTTAGGGACCAAGTGAAACACGTATGTAGGCACACCTGGTTCCAAGGGCATCAGTTTGACCCTGACCTTAATGAAGATTAAGAATCAGGGTTGACCATGGTTGACTCATGTTGATGTTTGTTAGAAACCAACACAATACTGTAAAAGCTGTTATCTTTCAATTAAAAGAATCAGGGTTGAGCCACAATGTCTGGGCCCAAGCCTGATACCACCACTGAGCACCCGTGTGCCCTTGAGCACATTAACTTTACCCTGACTCCTTTTTTCCACTTATGTGACATGGGGATGATGATAACACCTGCTTCAGAGTAAAGTCTGAGGTGAGAGGCGTTTAACATGGTGCTCCATAAAGTGTATTACTCTACTCTAAGTGTCCAGAGGAGGGGCATTAGGGCGAAGGTGCAGAAGCAACTTGCAAAGGGCCTTCAAACAGCCTGGGTCAGAGGGCCCTAAATTTTGGTTTCTGTCTCCTAGTAAGTGCTATTTTAGGGTGCTGCCTCTCCCAGCTTGAATCTGCAGATGATGTTAGGCTGGTAGCTCGGGGTCTGGAGCTGTGTGGGGCTGGTCCTCACGCCTCGCATGTAACTGGCCCCTAGTGTAGATGCACTGAATGACTGAAGAAGAGCGGCCCAAGACGCGATGATTCCAGTCCTTGAGGTTCTTACCAGTGTGTTTTGGGAACTGAGTCCAAGGCTTTTCAAAACTTTTGTTCCAGGGGGACCCCGTCCCCCTTCTTCTTCCTCTACCAGATCCAGTGAATTCCTTAGGTTGGACAAAGTGTGTTTGCCCAGTAAGAACCAAGGCCAAGTGTTCAGACCTCATTTAGAGAGGGTATTTGGGACTGGAATACCGTAGATGTTTTAAAAGAGGACTAGAGCAGGTTTGGGAGGTCTGGGCATCTACAGAAGGGGTCTAGGAGTACAAGAATTACAGTGAATGCTTCCTCATAGTCTCTGTGATTAAAAACAAGATGGCCACAAACCAAAACAAAACCTTTAAGAAAGAAAAGGTGAGGAAGAGAACTGATTCACCCCGGGGCAGCCTACATCTGGTGTCTGAATGTATGCAAGTATAAATCCCTGCCACTTAAGTTTCAACCTTCAGGTGGGACAGACAGTATTTGCCCTGCCCTGCACCCCTGGGTACTCATCCTAGGCTTGGGGTTGTCCACGCTGGCAGCACAGTTTGACCTCCTGTACCCAATCCTGCCTCCACTCTCTTCTTTTCACAGGTCTTTATCCCTAATAAATATCTTGCACCTGAAACTTAGTCTCAGTGTCTGCTTCTGGAAAACCCAGTCTGCAACAGAGGGTGGAAGGGACAGGACAAAGGAAATAGGGTCACTGGCCCAGCAACTGCAGCTGAGCTGGGCACCTTTGATACCCACCCCATCAGGAGGAGTCCAACTGTCTCCCCACCCTGGGGCTGCACACATTCCACTCTTTCCAGTTGGCGTCAATTAGAAACCCCAGCCTCAAACTACAAGTCACTCCAGAGTCCTCTGCTGGTGGTGTTCTCATTTGCAGTCCCTCCCCTGGCCTAGGCTGGAGAGAGAGGCTAACGGTCTGTGTTTGCCCTTCACAATGCCCTGGGAGGGGGCAGGGCAGGGAGTGTATAAAACCCCAAGCCAGAGATGGTGCTAGAGCACTGTGGGCCTTGGGCCAGGCGCCTCGCCTTCGGAGGCCTTAGTCTCCCACCCTGCTGCTCCCAGGGTGATGCGGGGGAGAGGGAACTAGGAATAGAAGAGAGATCATTTATTTTGGTTCCTTCCATTTCAGAAGGAAATGGATTCTGACCTGTGAAAGGTGCAGGCGGACCTGCTATGTGGACTCTGGGGACACCTAGTGGCTGAATGGAGTAGGACGCATTGGTGGGGTGTTGGCAGGGTGTGTCCCACCCAATCCAATCCTCCATTCAAGCTCTCTGATACATCTCTGGGTCAGGTTCCTGGCATAGGCTGTTTGAACCATTTGGTTCCAGGGCTTTAAAAACGCCTATAGGCTGATGTATTGACCATCTGTTCCTATGTAACAATGCAACAAAGTTAATGGCTTAAAACAACATGCATTTCTTATTTCATAATCTCCATGGGCCTGGAGTCCTTAGCTGGGTTCTCTGCTCAAGATCTCTCAAGGTTGCAGTCCAGCTGTTGGCTGAGCTGTATTTTCTGGAGCTCAGTGTCCTCTTCCAAAAATCACGTGGCAGTGGGCAGAACTCAGTTCCTTGTGGTTAAAGGACTGAGGCCCCTGTTTCTTCCTGTCAGCTGGTGCCATTCTGGATTCCTAAAAGCCACTCAGAGTTTCCTCACAGGCCCCCTCTCAGCATGGTGGCTTATTTGGTCAAGGCCAGCCGGAGAATCTCTGCAGCTTCAAGTCCCTTGGCTCAAAGAAGACTTTCTTTTAAAGGGCTCACCCAAGGAAATGGCCCTTTTGATTCACTAAATTTCAACTAATTTAATCACATTTACTTGGATCACATTTATGAAATCCCTTCACCTTTGTCAATAATGTAACTTAATCAAAATAATGCTGATTAGGACTGGTGCTGAAGCTCCAATCCTTTGGCCACCCGATGGCAAGAACCGACTCACTGGAAAAGACCCTGATGCTGGGAAAGATTGGGGAGAGGAGGAGAAGGGGACGACAGAGGACGAGATGGTTGGATGGCATCACCGACTCAATGGACATGAGTTTTAGCAAACACCCCAAGATGGTGTAGGACAAGGAAGCCTGGTCTGCAGTCCATGGGGTCACAAAGAGTTGGACTGAATGCCTGAACAGCAATCACAATAACGACATCTATCGTGTCCCTTGGTCTCACCCACGCTGGGAGGAAGAGTTTGTGTTAGGCACACACAGAGGGGAGAGGGGAATCTTGGGAGCCATCTTAGAATTTTTATCAGAACTGTAGAGTCTCAAGCCTATGTCTCCATCCCAACGCGGTTAGAGTCAGTATGTCTACCTGCTTTTTTGTCATCTCCCCTAGGATATCTAATTGGCATCTGAAATTTGGTATATGTAAAAATGAAGTCTAGTTTCCACAGTCTGGCCAAGCCTGCTGCTCCACCCACATCTTCACATCTTATATTGCTAATAGGCCAGCAATCTACAGACCACGGGGTTGCACAGAGTCAGACACGACTGAGCAACTAAGCACAACAACCTCTGGGTCATCCCTGACTCTTCTTTTCTTCCCAGCTCCCTTATCCTTATAGACCACTGGTTTTATCTTCACAGCGTGTCCTGTATCCTATTACCTCTCACCTTGTTCAAGGCCGCTCTCCTGGTCCTAGCCCCCACCATTTCTTGCCTGGTATTCTGTACCAGCCATTTCACTGAACTTGCTTTGCCCTAATCACAAAGGCTTGTTATCCACAAAGCCATCAAAGAAATCTGTTTCAACTATAGATCGGACTATATACTGTCTCTGCTCAAAACTCTCCAGTGGGTCCCATCTCATTCAGACTAAAAGCCAAAGAAAAATCCTCATCATGGCCTTCGAAACCCTGTGGGATCTGGCCTGTGGCCTACCCTGAAACTCATCTCCTGCCACTTTTCCCTTCTCCCACCACACTCCACATTGGCTTCCTTGCTGTTTCTCAAAACTGCCAAGCGCACACCCACCAGAGGCCCTTTGCACATGCTGTTCACGCTGCTTGAAATGCTCTTCTCCCAGATATCCACTGGCTTACTCTCTCACTTCCTTTGGTCTCAGCTCCAATGTTACTAACTCAGAGTGGTCTTCCCTGACAGTTCATATAAAGTATTACCCTCCTCCAGATGCTAGCTCCTTACTTTGCTTCATTTTTCATAATAGCATTTATAACTATCTGGCATTTATCACATACAGTTTTTATTTTGTATGTATCTCTTCAACTAGTGTGTAAACTTGATAAGGAAGGACTGGCCTCTGCATTAGGGTCCATGCCTTAGATCACTGAGTCACTCATTTGCTTACCCAAGCAACAAACATTTATTAACATCCTGCTTTGCCACACTCTGCTAGCAGCTGGATGTACAAAGGTGAAGAAAACAGACATGATCCATTCTCACTAAACCCTCAGGTCAGAGGAACAGAAAGACCAATAAACACAGGGATGGAAATGCATTGATGGAGATGGACAGTGGGGTTTGAGGGGACACAGAGGAGGGCCTTAATCCAGTCATGGAGCAGGGTGTGGTTAGGTCACCTCCTTGAGGAGATGATGTGTATGCTGTGACTGAGACCTCCGTGGGTTGTTGTGATTTTAGGACATTGCTACAAGTTCTTGGACATCCCTCCCATGAATTTCCTTCCCCTTGAATCTGGACTGGTCTTTGTGATCTGCTTGTTACTGCTGGGATGCAGGAATGACGCTATAGGTTTCCAAGTTTAGGTCACACTGAACTACTGTAAGAAGTCCAACAACCCTGAGATTGTCACGTGATGAAGAAGCCCCCAAACACATGGAGGGACCACGTGCAGTTGTGCCAGGTGATACAGACACTGTCAAGGCTCCAGAAACACGAATGAAGAAGACTTCAGATGATTCCAGCCCCTAGTCACTCAAGTCTTCCCAGGCGAGGGTCACAGAGCAGAGACAAACCACCCCCTCTTATTGTTGCTTAGTTGCTAAGTTGTGCCCAACCCTTTTGTGACCCCATGGACTTTAGCTTGCCAGGCTCCTCTGCCCACTGTATTTCCCAGGCAAGAATACTAGAATGGGCTGCCATTTCCTTCTCCAGGGGAATCTTCTCGGCCCAGGGATCAAACCCGTGTCTCCTGCTTGGCAGGTGGATTCTTTACCCAGTGTGTCACCTGGGAAGCCCCCACCCTTTCTTGTGCTGTCTGAATTCCTGAACCACAGAGCCCATGAGCAAAATGAAACGGCAGCTATTAATATTTGCACTATTTAATTTTGGGGACAGTTCGTTATGCACCAATTAAAGTCAGAAGAGTAGGATGAGGCAGATGCAGGGGAAGGAGAAAGCTTTCTAGACACCAGCAAGTTCAAGAGGGAAGACTTGGCAATAGAGGCTGATATGGGACTTCCCTGGTGGCTCAGTGGTGAGGAATACACCTGCCAAGGCAGGGGGATGCGGGTTGGATCTCTGATCCTGGAAGATCTCACAGGCTGAGGGGCAACTAAGCCCATGCGCCACAACTACTGAGCCTGTGCGCAGCAACTACTGAAGCCCAAGCACCCTAGAGCCCGCGTTCTGCGACAAGAGAAGCTACCACAATGAGAAGCCCGCACACCGCAAGTGGAGAGCAATCTCCACTCGAGGCAACTAGAGAAAGCTCTGGCACAACAACACAGACCCAGCGCGGCTAAAAAGAAATACTTTTTTTTTTTTTTTTTAAGAGAGAGGCTGACATGGAAGGAAGTTGGTTGTAGCTAGAGGCAATGGTGGGGAGAAAGGAGATAGACTGGCAAGAGCATCAAGGGTCCTGAAGGCATTTAGATTTTATCCTGGGTCTCCAGATTGCATCCCAAGGATCTTCTGAACACACACATCTGACCACTGTCGAAAACTGTGGTGACTACCTATCACCTACAGGATAAAGTCTAGATTTCTTGGCCTGGCCTTCAAGGCTGTTTGTGGTTGATGTCTTTACTGATTTATAGACTTTTTCAGCTACCAGCTCTATCCAGTGACAATGCCCTCCCATGCCATTTGTCTTTACTTTTCTTGAGAAGTTGGAGGGACTTTGGGCTAATCATCTTGCCGTCTGAGGCCTTAGTTTCCCCATCTGTACAGTTAGGTGGTCAGACTAGACGTCTTTAGGAGAGTATCCAGCCTGGCATTCCAGGAACCTACGAAACCTGCATGTCTAACTTCTTCCAGGTTGCCTAGCAATGGACGCCAACCCTCTCTCCCATCCTCAGAGGTTTCTTAGCAACCCAGTTTCTCACCCTCAGTTGTTTCCGGGGTTTCCTGTTAACTAAATGAATCTCAAGTTCTGCTTTTTCTCCTCAAAAAAAGTCTGAGACCAAGGAATCTCTTTGGAGACCTGGATACAAACTCAGAATGAAAAAAAAGCCTTTTGGAGTCAGTGGAAGATTTGCTATGAGAAGTTACACAGCCCCCACATAATTTAACATTTCTCCTGCTGAGTGTCTCCTCTTGAATCTGGCCTCTGTGACCAACAGACTAGAGTTGAAGTGACGCTGGGCCACTTTCTAGACTCGAGCCTTGAGGAACTTGCAACTTTCACCTTCTTTCTTGGAATTCTCATTTTGAGGATCTAGTCAACCAGGCTGTGAGGAAGCTCGAGAAATTGTGGAGAGTCCTGCATGGAGAAGAACTGAGGCCCTTGGCCCTCAGCCCCAGTTGAGCTCCCACTTGACAGCTTTACCAACTACTTGCTGGCCCTGTTAGCAAGCCATCTTGGAACTGGCTCTTCCCAGCCCCCAGTCAAGCCACCACAGCTGATGCTAAATTGAGCAAGCTCAAACTTTCCCACTGAGGCCTGCCAGTTGCGGATTTGTGAGCAGAATAAAGATCGTTGCTGTTTTAAGTTACTAAGTTTTGAGTTGGTTTGTTATATTAATAACAACCAGACAAATGCTTTGGCCCAGAAGTGACACACATCACTCTGTTTGTAGCTCACTGGCCAGAACAAATCCCATGGCTTTGTCTAACCTCAAGGGTGAAGCACGTGGAAGTTTGGTGAGTAGTATATGTTTCTATCACAGTGATGCAATAAAACCTCTTTGATAAGATTACATATGAGCAGAGCTCTAAATAAAGCCAGAAACTAGCTATGCAGATAGCTAGAGAAAAGAAAGAAAGAAAGACACCGAAGCAAACAGGTGCAAAGTCTCTGAAGCCTTGAGGTAGGAGTTTGCCCAGGGTGCTGGGTTCATTCAAGGAAGAACAAGGAGGCCAGTGTGGCTGGAGCCCAGTGAGTGAGGGAATGGAAGAGATGAGATCAAAGATGGAAGTAAGGTTGGGGTTCAGTTCAGTTCAGTCACTCATCTGTGTCCGACTCTTTGCAACCCCACGAACTGCAGCATGCCAGGCCTCCCTGTCCATCACCAACTCCCAGACTCTACCCAAACCTATGTCCATTGAGTCGGTGATGCCATCCAACCATCTCATCCTCTGTCGTCCCCTTCTCCTGCCCTCAATCTTTCCCAGCATCAGGGTCTTTTCCAGTGAGTCAGTTCTTCACATCCGGTAGCCAAAGTATTAGAGTTTCAGCTTCAACGTCAGTCCTTCCAATGAATATTCAGGACTCATTTCCTTTAGGGTAGACTGGTTGGATCTCCTTGCAGTCCAGAGGACTCTCAGGAGTCTTCTCCAACACCACAGTTCCAAAGCATCAATTCTTCAGCACTCAGCTTTCTTTATAGTCCAACTCTCACATCTACACATGACTACTGGAAAAACTATAGCTTTGACTAGATGGACCTTTGTTGGCAAAGTAATGTCTCTGCTTTTTAATATGCTGTCTAGGTTGGTCATAGCTTTTCTTCCAAGGAGCAAACATCTTTTAATTTCATGGCTGCAGTCACCATCTGCAGTGATTTTGGAGCTCAAAATAGGTTGGGGGGGGTGGCAATTAGAGGCCACAGTAAGGACTGGTTTGCAGTATCTACTGCTGCATAAGCAAACTATTGCACAGCTTATACCTGAAAACGTTTTTTTTTTGTTATCTTTCAAGATTCTGTGTGTTTCAGGAATTCAGTAGGATAGTTCTTCTGCTCATGTGATGTCATCTGGGGGCTCAAGCAGGCTGGAACATCCAAAATGACTCACCCACATGATGCTGTCTAATACAGTAGTTGGTGCTAGCTGTAAGCTGGAAGTTTGGCTGGGGCTATCAAATGCAGCATCTACAGGTGGCTTCTTCATGCAGCTTGGGTTTCTTCTGCATGGGACTGGGATCCAAGAGGGAGAATTTCACAAGTGAGTATTCCACAAAGGGGTTGAAAAGGAAGCTGTTCCTCTTGAAAGCCAGGTCCAGAGCATTACCTTCATCCCATTCTATTGGTTAAAGTGGACGCCGGGCCAGCTCAGATGAGGAGGAACACAGTGACAAAGAGTTTGTGGCCATCTTTAATCCACCAGTCTTTTCCTTTTACCCTGAGTAAGATGAGATGCTCTGGAGGGTTTTGAGCAGGGGAGTGAGAGAATCTGAGTCACAGTTTAAAGGATCATCATGGCTGCAAAGCACAGAAGAGCCCACTAGGAGTAGAGCAAAAGCACTGGGTGTTTGGAAATGGGTGATGGGGGTCTGAGATAGCAGTAGTTGTGCCGGAAGTAAGGCCCTAGCAGCAAGATTTATATCCCTGACACTTGGTTGTCCAATATGGTGGCCATCAACCACATGTGGCTGTTTAAAATTAAATTTAGAGGGAATTCCCTGGCAATCCAGTGGTTAGGACTCTGTACTTCCACTGCAGGAGACCCTGGTTCCATCTGTGGTCAGGGAACCAAGTTTCACAGAGTGGCCTAAAAGCAAATTAAATTCAGTGTTAGAGTAACTAAAAGTATACAAAATTTGGAATTCGCTTCCTTAGTTGCACTAGCCACATTTCATATACTTAATAGCCAAATATGGCCAGTTAGCTCTGGTAAGGCAGCACAGATATAGAGCATTTCTGTCTTTGCAGAAAACTTTACTGGATGGGGCTGACCTGGACCTTCTCATTTCTTACAAGTTTTTACATCTAAAATCTTTGACTACAGGGTCCCACATTCTGACTTGGACTCCCTTCCTTCCCATCCGCTTAGTTTTGGACTGCACTGAGCTCTTCAGCCTGGAATCCTTGCATCTTCTCCAGGTCCATCTGCTCCCCTCCTAGGCTGCCTTCTTCATGAAGCCAGGATCTGTCATGAGGTCCATCACGGAATCTGCTCTCTCCCTTTCTCTCTGCAGCCCCCATCACCCTCTCCTCTGCCCCACCCATTCAAGGGAACCCTAACCCAGGAGCTGGGGTACCAGCAGCCTTCTTTTCTCCCAGTTCTGACATTGCCAAAGAAAGTCACAGCCATGCAGACTGCTGTCTCCACAGATCACAGCCATAAAACCATCAGAGCAAATTCAGATTCTGCCACATTGTGGCAGACTTTGGGCAAGGGACTTACCTTCCCACACCCAGGGTTTACCGTCTATAAAATGGGAATTATAGCTCCTATCTCATAAGGTTATTGAAAAGTAAAATTTCCTGGCACATAGTAAACACTTAATACGTGGTATCCATCACCATCATTATCATCACTGAGTGTCCAAATCTTTACCACCATTTTAAAAAATGGTAAAATATATACAACATGAAATGTATCATCAGCAACATTTGGTATATTCATAATGCTGTACAATCATCACCACTATCTAGTTCTGGAATATCTTCATCACCCCATAAGGAAACCCACCAAGAAGTCACTTCCCATTCCTCCCTTATCCTAGCCCCTAGGAACTATTAATCTGCTCTCTGTCTCTATGGATTTTCTGAGCCTGGGTATTTCATATGAATGGAATCATAAAATATGTGGCCTTTGTGTCTGCTTTACCACCTTTTGAAATGGTGTTTCAAAGGGAAGGTACTAAAACCTTCCTCTCTCTGCAGTCAGATGCTCCACCCTGGAGCTATAAGCCCTCAGTTTCTTAATTGATAACACCTCCTGTTTACCTAAAGAACATTCAATTTATCACGTTTCTTGTCACTCAACTTCCTTCCCTCCTCACCTGCAAACAATAAAAATAGTAGTAATGACCATAATATATTGAGTTCTTATTCTGTTCCAGGTGCTTTGCTAAGCGTTATCTATGCACGTTTCATTTTCACTCTTATAACCCTTTTGAGAGGCAATTGTTACTATCATCTTGATTCTGTCTCAGTTAGGGAAACTAAGGCTCAGAGCGTTGAAATCACGTAAGCAGAGAGTGGTAGAACTGGGGATTCAAGACTGGGTCTGTCTGACTCCAGAGTTCAGCTCACAAACACCACGTCCCTCTTCTTACTGGCCTTCATTCTCTCCTTCCCTGGGTCTCAGAAGACACTGATTCCTGCCTATTCTGCTGGCTCAATGCCAAACCACCTACCTATACATGTGACCTCATCTCTTCCCATTGACTCCCCAATCCCATCCATCCCCTCTCTCACATCATCCGAGCCGAAGCTGATTCAGACCACTGCGGATAAGAATCATCTGGCATTTGTTCACTTGTCTGATGCTTGAACAGGGATGACTCACAGACCAAGCTCAGGTGGGATGGTGGTTACTGCGGGCTCTCCATATGATTCTGGCTTTCTCACTGCATGGTAGCCTCAGGGCAGCAGACTTCTTGCATGGTACCTCGGGTTTCCAAAAACTGGAGTTCCAGGGGAAGTGCCTGTCCTTTCATGTCCTGGCCACGGAATTCAGAGCATCACTTCCACCATATTCTATTGGTTGAAGCAGTCGTCAACTCACCCGAGATACAAAGAGAGGGTACCTATATCCCACCTCATTGTAGGAGAAGCACTAAGAAATTTGCAGCCATGTTTTAAAACTGCTGCAGATTATTTCCAATCTTTTTTTTTTTTAAGTTTATTTAGTTAGTTAGTTATTTGTTTTTGGTTGCACTGGGTCTTCGTTGCTGTGCCGGGGCTTTCTTTAGCTGTGGTGAGAGGAGGCTACTCTTGGTTGCGGTGCACAAACTTCTCACTGCAGTGGCTTCTTTTGTGGCAGAGGACAGGCTCTAGGCACCTGGGCTTCAGTAGCTGCGGCATGTGGGTTCAGTAGCTGCAGCTCACAGGCTCTAGAGCAGCGGCTCGGTAGTTCTGGGGCACAGGCTTAGTTGCTCTCTGGCACGGGGCATCTTTCTGGACCAGGGAGTGAACCCATGTCCCCTGCACCGGCAGGTGGATTCCTATCCACTGTACCACCAGGGAAGACCAATTTCCAATCTTTTGCTATTCTGGCACTTCATTTTACCCCCAACATCTCTGAATCCATTCATTTCTGTGCAAGGAGACATCATCTCTAATGTGGAGCCTCCTTTGTTCTCCTTTGTACACAGAAGAACTGTACAAAAAAGATCTTCACAACCCAGGTAATCACTATGGTGTGATCACTCACCTAGAGCCAGATATCCTGGAATGTGAAGTCAAGTGGGCCTTAGAAAGCATCACTACGAACAAAGCTAGTGGAGGTGATGGAATTCCAGTTGAGCTCTTTCAAATTCTGGAAGATGATGCTGTGAAAGTGCTGCACTCAATGTGCCAGCAAATTTGGAAAACTCAGCAGTGGCCACAGGACTGGAAAAGGTCAGTTTTCATTCCAATCCCAAAGAAAGGCAATTCCAAAGAATGCTCAAACTACNCTTTTTTTTTTTAACTTTTTATTTTTATACCATTTCAGGCCTACAAAAAACATTTTAAGACTAGTGCTATTCAGCCAGATTCTCTGATGTTAACACTTCACTACTGTTGGTTAGAAATATTTGTATTTGTATCTGAGATTATATATCCTCTAGTCAGTGATTGTTAAAAAAATGCTAGAGCCTAAAAATGTTCAATAAACATTTCTTGTAATGAAAATATAGAATTATACTCTCTTTTGAATTTGGTTTTCTCTAAGTTTCCCAGGGATGAAGAATTAATATCTAACATATATAAACAGGTTATATAACTCAATATCAAAAAAATACAGACAACCCAATTAAATAAAGGACAGAAGCACTAAATAAGCATTTTTTCAAAAAGGAAATGCAGGTGGCAAACAGGCACATGAAAAGATAAACATCAGTAATCTCCAGGGAAATGAACATCAAAACCACAGTGAGCTATCATATCACACCAGTCAAAATGACTATCTTCAAAAAGAATACAAATAGCAAGTGTTGATGAGAATGTATAGAAAAAGGAACCCTCATTCACTGTTGGTGGGAATGTAACTTGGTACAGATGTGGGAAACAATATGAAAGTTTCTCAAAGAAACTAATAGAACTGTTATACAACCCAGCAATTATACTGCTGGGTGTACATATACATACCGTGTGTGCTTTATGTATTAAGAAACATTTGAAAAGATGTTCATAACAGCACTATTTACAACAATCAAGAAATGGAAGCAACCCACCAGAGGAATGCCTAATGAAGATGTGGCATACATATATATATATATAATGAAATATTGCTCAGCCAGAAAAAAGAATGAAATCTTGCCGTTTGCACCAACATGGATAGACTTGGAAGGTGTCATGTTAAGTGCAATAAGTCAGACAGGTGTAAGATAGGCTATAGGGTTGTATTGTACAATGTGGGGACTATAGCCAATATTTTGTAATAACTGTAAATGAAATACAATTATTAAAAAGTGTATAAAAATTTAAACAATTAAAAAAAAAAACATGCTCTCATAATCAAGGATTTTCTTCTTCTCTTTTTAGTTAAATGTTGACTGCTTGGATCTGAAGCTACCTAAGGACCCAAGCAAATAGCCCCAGACATCTTCCTGCTCACTACAAGTGTCTCAAGCTTTTATGTATGTACATACACATTAGAGTCTTTGGTCTCCCTGTCTGAACAGTCTGAAGCTCTGGCTCCCAATCAACATGCGGTTACTGTGAGCCCTGATCATGGCTTAATTATAGAGCTTGTGTCTAAGTTCAGTAGCTCAGTCTCATCTGACTTTTTGTCACCACATGGACTGTAGCCCACCAGGCTCCTCTGTCCACAGAATTCTCCAGGCAAGAATACTGGAGTGGGTTGCCATTTCCTACTCCAGTCACAGGATTAGCTCAAAATAAAATAGAGATGATGGATAGAAATTTAGAAACATTGCTATCAATAGTTTTTTTTAAATTAAAACTGAAGCGTAACAGGTGGCACCAGTGGTAAAGAACTGGGCTGCCAGTGCAGAAGATGTAAGAGACGCTGGTTTGATCTGTAGGTTAGGAAGGCAACTCGCTCCAGTATTCTTGCCTGGAGAATCCCATGGATACAGGAGCCTGGCCATAGGGTTGCACAGTCGGACACGACAGAAGCGACTTAGCACGCACGCACACAAACCCTAATGGCGTGGGGCAAGTCAGGCATGTTTTTTAAATAACATCTTTGCTTGTGTTACTGCTTTTTCTTCTGGACTTTAGCTATAACTAATACACATTAATTTTAGAGTCTTTACTAGCTTTCAGCATCAAGTTATGTCCGCAAGCATATTTTCCTGTTTTCTGGTAGTGTTTCAGAAGGTCTGAGCTGTGTCCTACTTTTCCTTTAACACCCAGCATTTAGTCCAAAGCTCACCACATTGTAAGTACCTAATAAGTAATTCACAAATAAACATTTGTGTATGTATATATATATAAACATATATATTATGTATAAGGTTAAACGACTACAGAAGTCAGGAGTAAACAATAGTACATTATGTTTGGAAAATGCTTTTCCCAAAAAGTTAGAAAAAAACTATGGAGTGTGTCTGTAAAAATGCTGAGAATTTGAGAGATTTTTTTTTTTAAAAAATAACTTAAGAAACATCTTTTTGATAACAGTTTTATTTTTTTAAAGGCACAGGGGATTTATAATTTAATGCCTTAACCACTCAAGAATATTTATTAAAAAGAGCAAATGATTGAGTAAATGAGTTTGATAGAGAAATAACTTTCTTTGAAATGGGAAGCATTAAGTTTATTTTAAACAGAAAATGAAATGTACATACACACAGATAAAATGCATTCAACAAAGTGTGGACACCTAACACACACAATTAGAAATGCTTTCTCTTTTACTTCCAGACTGTCTGGTGGGTTTGTCAGTAACCGTACCTTTAAGGTATGTGGAGAGGATAGTAACTTGAGCTGGTCTGGCAGCTCCTGAGTAGGTGGTAGAGACAGCTTGGCTTTGAATGGGCCTTTTGATGGAGCCAAGCATCTCCCATCTCTGGGAGCCTTATTCTCATTAACACTTGCCCCTTGGGGCAACTCAGCCAAAAGGAAAGCAGACAGGAGTGCACCCCCTCTGGGCGTGGCCCTATCACATTGGGACTTTCCTGACTGGCTTTGGCACTGGCAGTCCATTCAGTGGCTGGTTTCCCGTTCTCACAGGTGGCCTCTTCCTTTCTAGGTTGCTGACCTGAAGACAGACGTGCAAACGGCAGCTTTAAGGGAGCTGTGGTCTTCGTGCTCAGGGCGCCTGACAGCTGGCCATACTCCATTGTGAACCACCCGTAAATGATCGAAACTTTTGCTCTATTCCCAGGGGACCCTCCATTAAAATGATTTTGCATTCACTACCTGCCAAGAGGACCTGTAAATGAGCCAAAAGGAGTAGCAGATTAAGCGTAATTATGAATTCTGAGTGGAAAGGAGTAGTTGGAGATTGTTTGCATGAAAGACCGTTGTTTTTTTTTTCTTCCCTCCTGAAAATTCACATAGGAAGTATTGAATGCTCCATGGAGTCTTTTGTATTTAAATATGCTTTGCAATTAATGCTTCTCCTTGTGCTTTACATGGAAATAGATAGAAAACCTCCCAAACTTGAAAGCTGTTTTTAGAGTTGGATTTTGATTTGCTCAAATCTGTATCCAATCAGCACTGAATTTTCTAGATAAGTATTTTTAACATTTATTAACAAGAACCAGTACCAAATGCATTTCCCAGGCTTAGTTGTCAATGACCGGCTAATCCCTAGGGATTTAAAAACTAGCACAACTGAGTAAGGATTCAAAGGCCTCTTACAGGCTCTTCTAGGGTACTTAATGTGTCCTTATCAGGAACAAGTCATTGTGCCATTTATTCTTTTGTCTTCCTTCTTCACGAATAGAAAAAGAAAAGTTCAAGATGTTGAACATAAAAATATTTGCAGTGCCTGCGCACACGGCATCAATTCGCATCTATGAATGTTTACAATGTTCCTGATTTACTTTTAATTTTATAAACGTAATAATTTTGTCAACTAAAAAAAAAAGTGTTATGAATTGTTGATATACCATACCAATGATTTATCGTGCTAAATAAAAATGAGTTTTGTTTTTCTCTCTCAAGCCCACAACTGGATAAAAGTGAAAACTTTTCCTGATTTGCTTTAAAAATTACTAACATGATTCATCATTGTTTTTTTTTTTTTCATGTTGTCCACACATTTTTCCCTCTTCTCAATTAGCGATCCCCAACCTTTTTGGCTCCAGGGACTGATTTTATGGAAGACAACTTTTCCATGGACTGAGTTGCCACTGGATGGTTTTGGGATGATTCAAGCACATTCCATTTACTGTACACTTTGTTTCTATTATTATTACATCAGCTCCACCTCAGATCATCAGACATTAGATCCTGGAGGCCAGAGACCACTATTAAATATTTTTATCTGTATATAGGAGTAGTAGCGTTCAAGATTTTTTTGTGGCTATGTAAATATTCTATTTATCTTTCCTAAAGTGTGTTATCAGCTACCATCACAGTATTAGGAAGGTAGGATCAGAAATTATGTAAATTCAAGTAAAAATCCTGATTTTTTAAAAATGAATCTGGCAGAAAGATGAATGATCAGGACAGTAACACTGATAAGAGCTAGAAAATGCCATACACTTATAATATGTCAGACACTGAAGCTTCCACCTCATTACCTTCTAAATCTTCATGAATCTATAGAGGAGTTACCACTATTATCTTTCCTTTATGATAGAGTCTGACACCTAGAAGGCTTGTTAGTTTCCTAAGATCATAGGGTAATTTTTAGCTGCTGCTGTTGCTGCTGCTAAGTCACGTCAGTCGTGTCCGACTCTGTGCGACCCCATAGACGGCAGCCCACCAGGCTCCTCTGTCCCTGGGATTCTCCAGGCAAGAACACTGGAGTGGGCTGACTAGAGGCTGAAATTTGAACCTTGACATGCATGTGTTCCATGGATTATATATATATATATAGTTTTAATTACTTTCAGAGTAACCTTATAGAACAAACAAAAATGCCAGTCTCATATCTTTATAATCATCTTTATACAAAATATATCCTGTTTCTTATATTCTTAAAATTTATTTAAGTCTACCCATTGTATGTGGTTTAAAAGCAACTAATGCATTTGGCTAAAAGAAAAACCAGATGTTTAGTCAAAGATGCATAGAGCCCAAATTGCAATTGAATTAAATTTTCACTTTTATCCAGTTGTGTGCTTGAGAGAGAAAAATAAAACTCACTCTCATTTAACATGTTACATCACTGGTATGGTACATTAGCAATTCATACAATTTGTTTTATTTTTTCAGCTGACAAAGCTATGTTTAACCATTTCTATTATGTTTATGAAAAATACTTAATGATGAAGCATATATAAGATGAGAACAAAATGCAGACACTCTGCCCTCACATGATCTGTGCAGCTTCATAGATCCACCACCCCATAGAATTAATGGTTCATGTTTTTAGCCTCATTAATGAAGCTATTTTTTTTAGCAAGACAAATTATATTGCTTCCTTCATTGCTGATATTCGATTATTTAAGTGGCTTAAAACAATATGCAATTAATACTACATTTATGTTTAGTACTTATTAAAGCAAGACATCTTGTTAGTCTGGATTTTGTTGCTATTCTTAACTTGAAAACAAATTTACTCTCTGTTGAATAGTCAGCAAACTTTGGATCTACTCATTCACTGTTCGGTTAACTTTGTAATTTACAGAAGGATGCTATAGGCAGGGGTGGGAGGTTGTCATTGTTGTTCAGTTACTAAATCATGTCTGACTCCTTGTGACCCATGGATGCAGCACACCAGGCTTCCCTGTCCTTCACTGTCTCCCGGATTTTGCTCAGACTCATGTTCATTGAGTCAGTGATGCCATCCAACCATCTCACCCTCTGTCACCCCCTTCTCCTCTTGCCCTCCATCTTTCCCAGCATCAGAGTCTTTTCCAATGAGTTGGCTCTTTGCATCAGGTGAAGTGGGCTTGATGAATAATAATTGGTTTTTCTAACACTGAATGCTCAAAGTTTCTGAAAACATTTTCATTGTAAAAGAACAGTGTAAGGGGGTTAGAGTATTTATCTAGCCTTGCTATTTTTCTTTCTTCTTCCTGCACCTTTATTATTCAAATATAGTCATGGTCATATAGTGATGACCTCAGAAAGTAACAAAAATGTTTATCTCAGTTTATATGTAAGCATTCTGATCTTCAAATTTCTGAAAAGCTTTTGAAAACTTACTGAGTCGTCTCTGGTGAAAAGTGAAAGTGAAAGTGAAAATGAAGTTGCTCAGTCCTGTCCGACTCTTTGCAACCCCATGGACTGTAGCCTGTCAGGCTCCTATGTCCGTGGGATTTTCCAGGCAAGAGTGCTGGAGTGGATTGCCATTTCCTTCTCCAGGGCATCTTCCCAACCCAGGAATTGAACCCAGGTCTCCTGCATTGCAGGCAGATGCTTTACCATATGAGCCACCAGGGAAGCCTTTCTGGTAATAATCCCTTAATACCAACCTGTAGCTGCAAATCACAACTATACGCCTTTCATGGGAACGGGATGGAAGGTAAAGAAGGTGAAAGAAAGCTGGGTGATAAACACATTTGTGGTGGCATAATAGTGGGAGAGTGAATAGTTATATACTTTTCCTAATTATAAAAGGAATATGTCTGAGTCACAAAAGACTGTTTGAAAGAACTGTTTGGAGGTTTTCTTGAAAAATATTTGAAAAGCACTTTTAAAAATATGGCAACTGGAAATACTTGCAGTAGGTATTATTTGAACTTATATTTCCCTTTGTTTCTTGTGGCTTCTGACTGCAGATGAGAAAAACATCATTTGTCCTATCCATCCCCAACAGCTCCCCTCCTCTCCTGCCCTGGTTTTGCTTTTGCTTCCCTTTGGCTGAAGATCCCATTTGAGGAGCATCTTTAGGTGATCTTTGGGAGAAATATCAATAACCTCAGATATGCAGATGACACCACTCTTATGGCAGAAAGTGAAGGGGAACTAAAAAGCCTCTTGATGAAAGTGAAAGAGGAGAGTGAAAAAGTTGGCTTAAAGCTCAACATTCAGAAAACGAAGATTATGGCATCCGGTCCCATCACTTCATGGGAAATAGATGGGGAAACAGTGGAAACAGTGTCAGACTTTATTTTTGGGGGCTCCAAAATCACTGCAGATGGTGACTGCAGCCATGAAATTAGAAGACACTTACTCCTTGGAANCACTGCTGTCTCTTATACACATCTAGATGTGTATAAGAGACAGGATTATGGCATCCGGTCCCATCACTTCATGGGAAATAGATGGGGAAACAGTGGAAACAGTGTCAGACTTTATTTTTGGGGGCTCCAAAATCACTGCAGATGGTGGCTGCAGCCATGAAATTAAAAGACACTCCTTGGAAAGATAGTTATGATCAACCTAGACAGCATATTCAAAAGCAGAGACATTACTTTGCCGACTAAGGTCCATCTAGTCAAGGCTATGGTTTTTCCTGTGGTCATGTATGGATGTGAGAGTTTGTCTGTGAAGAAAGCTGAGCGCCAAAGAATTGATGCTTTTGAACTGTGGTGTTGGAGAAGACTCTTGAGAGTCCCTTGGACTGCAAGGAGATCCAACCAGTCCATCCTAAAGGAGACCAGTCCTGGGTGTTCACTGGAAGGACTGATGCCGAGGCTGAAACTCCAATACTTTGGCCACCTCATCCAAAGAGTTGACTCATTGGAAAAGACCCTGATGCTGGGAGGGATTGGGGGCAGGAGGAGAAGGGGATGACAGAGGACGAGATGGCTGGATGGCATCACCAACTCGATGCATACGAGTCTGGGTGAGCTCCGGCGGTTGGCGATGGACAGGGGGCCTGGCGTGCTGCGATTCATGGGTTGCAGAGTCGGACACGCCTGAGCGACTGGACTGACTGACTTGTTCCCATGCTTAAGCCTTCTAGCCTGTCCCAAGGGATCGGCAGCCAGACAGATCTTTTCAGAGGGCAGATGAGCACACCCCTCCCCTCTTTACAACCTTCCCATGGCGCCCTACTACTCTTGGGTTGAAGGCCAAATTCCTTACCTTGGCTTGTGAGGCCTTGAAGAATCTCAGGTCTGCCTGCCTCTCCAGCTTCATCTCCTGTCACAGGGGAGGCCTTCAGTCTTGACTTCCAAGAATTCCTCTTCCTCTCTCTCTCTCACACACACATATGCAATTAAAAGTGTGTAAGTAGTGCATACAAAGCACTTAGAGAAGCCCTTTGCACTCCCAGAGCATCGTATATTTGCTACTATTAATCTGTATTCAATATGTGTCTACTGAGCTCCCAGTTCAATGCCAAGTGCCATGTGAGGCTCGGGGATACAATAGTGAGTGAAGAGGAAGTGTCTTCACTTTGCAGAGTTCATGCATCCCTGTGTCCCCCACTTCCAACCCAAGGAAAGACAGACTGGACACTCAGGGCGGCACATGTATGCAATAGTGCCTGAAGAAGCTTGGAGAGGCGTGGTGACTTTGCCAAGACCATACAGTAAATGTGAGACAAAGCCAAGGCTGTGGGTGGACACATGACAAGGAATGAGGCTGCCTGGCAAGGGCTGGCTCTCCAGGGAGAGGGGCGGGAAGACATACACTGCCCAGGATGGAGCTAAGGGTATGCTGGGAGAGAGAGCAAGGGAGGATCCTTCCAGAAGAGAAAGGACTTGTCTTCCCCAACACCTCCTCTCCCACACCAGCTCCTTTCTCAAGCTAAGTGGCACCCATCCTCAGCAAGGGCTAGGGACTCACAGAGGGAGAGAATGGACAGAAGATAAGAGGGTGAGGACTTTAGTCAGACAAGGGGATTCTGATGCAAGCAGGAGGGCACTTCTTAGTAGGAACCCAGGGGGAGAGAGGTGGGGCTCAATCATGGGTGAGGGCTGGGAGAGAGAGCAGGGAGTCTGTGAAGAGGATGGAGCTGTGGCCAGGAGAGGAGCAAGTGAGGGGTCCCTGAGAGAGATGGAGGCCCAGAGGGAATCGAGGATGCAGTGAGGAAATGTTGGTGTTCANTCCCATACCCGGAGAGCCCCCCATCCCTGCCGCACCCCCAGTTTGGCCGTGTCCCTCTCAGGCAGAACGGCGGTGCCCCAGCCCTGGTGTGCCTCGGGCTTTGGGAGGTGGGGTCCCAGGGAAGGAGCAGGGGTCAGAGGTCTCACCAGCCACCCCGCACCAGCTCCCACGCTCCGAGACCCTTCAGGGTCGATAGGCTGGGCGGAGGCCTCCAGGACAAGACCCCACCCACCTCTCTGCGGAAAACTCATCCCCACCCCTCTCTGCCTCAGTTTCCCTCTAGGGGAAAGGATGCGCTTAATCTCGACCAGGGAACCTGTGGTCGGGTCTGAAACAGTGTGAGTTAGGGGGCGGGGGGAGTTGGCCTGCTTTCCTGGGCCTCGGACCACCCCCTCCCCGGCACCTTCTTGCCAGAGGTACATTGGAAGCTGGAGTGAGAGGGTCTGGGGGTCTGGGAAGGAGAACTGAGATCCCATTAAGGCGAGAGACTCCATCCATCTTCTGGCCCTTGCGCCTGTCATCGCTCACCTCCTGGCCGCAGCTTCCATCCCCCGAACCCAGGAGCCCCCTCCTCTTCCCGGAGCTCCTCCCGCTTCCTGCCTAAGGACAGCTCCCAGGCGGTTCCTATGGCAACCTAGGTCCGGGGTCCTCAGCATCCTCTCCCTCCCTTCCCCAGACCGCCTGTCCGCCTCCTGGCAACCCTAAAAGGAGAGGGAGGGGCCAGGTCGACGAGCGCGGGGGCAGCGTCAAGATCACCTTCCTGCTCCGACGCCGGTGGGATCAGGTGATCATGTGTGTTTGGAGAAAAGGGACTTTGAGATGCAAGGGAGGAGCTAACCCAGGCGTACGAACCCCGCGCCCCTCCCTGCCCCCTCCCCTAGGACCATCCATCAATGGTTGCCTTCTCACCCACCCCGGCCTCCT
>SJYX01002387.1:0-83248 GCA_006410675.1 Oreotragus oreotragus | reverse complement strand
CCGCCCCCGCCCTTCGCGGGGCGCCGGCTCTCCACCGACTTCGGTCGGTCTTCCTCCGTCTTTCGCTTTTGGTCTTGCGCTTGTCCCATTGCCTGTCAATTGCGGTAGAGAGGGCGGGGCGATGTCTTTTACGCTTTTTCTGTTCCCCTCATGCGTTTTGGGTGAGAGTTGCGGAGAACTGCGATTTATGGACGAGTTTTTAAGCCGCACCTCTGTGCCGGTGTGGATCCATAGGATTACCTCCAATACGCGCTGTGTGTGTGTGTCTGTGTATATGGGTTTGTGTGGTGTGTCTCTTTGTGCTGCGTGCTGCGTCTCTTTGTGTATATGGTCTACGTGTGGCTGTCTGTGGTGTTTCTGTGTTTGTGTTGGGATGTGTGTGTGTGTGCATCTATCTGTGTGTCTCTGGTGTGTGTGTGTATGTGTATGTGTGTTTCTGTGGTATCTGTTTGTGCTGGTGAATCTCTCTACACAAGGATTTGAGGGCCACAGTCTAGAAATGAGAGGGGGCTAGAAATTTGTCTTGTCCTTCAGTGTAAGCACATTACTTCATTTTGTTTGAAGGTGTTCAGAGGGCCTTTGAGCCAGCATGGGGTGGAGGGGAGCCCAGTCCCTCCCAGCATCTCCCAACCCCTTTGCTTTTAGTCCTAAAGATGCATGGATACACAAATACCCTCCATTCCCTAGGCCTCAGTGTCTCCACTTGTGAGAAGCAAGGTCCTTAGAAAGGTGTCTATAGAAATCTGTTCTTGAACCTCAGCCCTGTAGCCTGAGGGCCTCTGATTGTCACCTTCTGTGGAGTCAAAATGTCTTGGGACTTAGAGATTTTTGCCTTCTGAAAGGGCAGCCCTGGGGAGGGATTTTTGAGGACCTTGCAGTTCGGGGAGCTCCACCCTGTGGGACAAGTGGCAGCCATGGCAGTTAACCCCTAGAGTAACTTGAAAGGCGGGGAAATTAAGGGGGAGACATTTGGAGAGGAAATGGAGATGAGGAGCTCTTACTCTAGACATGGGACTCAAGACGTTCAGGATGAAACAACAAAGACATCACAGTAATAATCACAGAAGCTATCATTTTTTGGCACTGGACACAATAACTGTATGAAGCAGGTATATGATCAGCTCTGTTTTACAGATGAGGAAACTGAGACTCAGAGAGGTGAAAACACTTGTTGGACGTCACACAGCCAGGACGTGGTGGATCCTGGATTCCAAACTAGCCAGTCAGGCTCCAGAACCCACAGTCCCAGCCTGGGCCACCTCCAGAGTTAACATGTACTTTCATTGCCACCAACAAATTGCCGGGCTATGGGCTAAACATGCATGGCCTTGGCTCGTTCTCACTATACTCAGGGAAAGACAGGCCAGAATTCCGAAGGGCAGGCTCTGCTGAGTGTGAGGTGCCTAAAAGGTGTGGAGAGGTAAAAGGAGCATGAAAATTCAAGGGTCCTTGGAGAGTCTCTATGGGCAGCCCTCGCTGACCCCTCCCTCTGTCCACTGCACCTGGCCCACCCCACAGGGACCCAGGATGCCGAGCTGTGACCGTCCCTGCAGCTGCAGCCGAGGCCCTAATGTGGAAGATGGCAAATGGTATGGGGTCCGCTCCTATCTACACCTCTTCTACGAGGACTGTGCAGGTACCACCCTCAGCGACGACCCTGAGGGGCCTCCCGTACTGTGCCCTCACCAGTCTTGGCCCACACTGTGCTGGAAGGTAAGATGGGAAGAGGAGCAACTCGTGATGTCCTGTGGTTTCAGGGAGGAGGTGGGACCAGTGAATGGAAAGGAAAGGGACTGTATAGCAAGTTAGAGTCTTGCATGTTCAGGCAACAGGAAAGCCAGGTCAAGTGAGTTTCAAGAATAAAGGGAAAATATTACTTATTTTATAGAAGAGACCAGAGGTTGGGTGTCTTCAGGCAAAGTTCGATCCAGCAGTTCAAACCATCACACTGAAGACTCAAGGTTTCCTTCAGCTCCCCTGTGATACACTTGCAGCCCCTTAGCATCAGGCGGCCCCCACATGTTCTCCAAATGGCTGCTTCCATGATGACCCTCAGTCTCTTATTCCACACCATCTGAAGGAAATCAGAATTTCCTCCTGTATTTCCTTCAGAAAAGAAACAATGCTTTTCACTTGCAGAAGTACTGGCAAGTTTTGCATCAGCTCTTGGGTCACTTGCCAAGCCCTGAGCTAATGACTACAGCCAGAGCGATGGTATGTGCTGACTGGTAGGAAGAAGGATTCACCTCATTCAGATCTTCCTGTGGCTTCCCAGTGATACGTTGAGGGACTGTTGCCAGGGGAGTGGAAGACACGGGAGAAACAGTCGATGTCCTTAGCAGCCATGGAGAGGGGTCAGTTAGGGAGCACCATGCGGGTAAAGGTACGGAGGTGGCAGCGAAGCAGGTATTTACAGTGCTCTTTGATAAATACTGTAGCAAGTTTGAGACAGAGAGTCCCTCCTCTCTGCTTTCAAAAGGCTTCACTCTGGTGGGAAGGCGAGGTGCCAGCCTGCACAGTGAATGCACAACCTCGGGCCCAGTGTACATAGGATGCCAGGACAGAAAATGCCCTCAGTGCCTGGGGTGATCAGGGAAGACTTCCAGGAGAAAGTATATATTTTAAGTTTTTGAGCACCTCCTTATTGCCAAGCAGTGTGCTAGGTTTTGGGGGACTCAGAATTTAAGACGATGTGGCCCCTGTCTTTGAGGAACTCCTAGTTATGGTTCATTTAGTCATTCTGCAAACATTCCCTCAGCTACTGCTCTCTATGAGCACCGTGTTAGGCACAGAAGCCCCCTCTGGAGCCCAGATAGACTGTCTCTGATGTCGTGGCTTTCTCCGCTCTCAGTCTGGTATAGCGGGCAGACACCATATACATAATAACCAAAGTACATTTCCAAGTGTGCACCAAGGTGAGTGCACTGAAGAACAAATGGGCACAGAGTTTGCCTGAGTACAGAGCAGGGCGCTTGACCCTGTCCAAGGGTATACTAGAAGAGGTGAGGTCTGAGATGCCTGTGATCTGAGGGGTGTGTAGAAGTTAACCCAACAGAGGGATAGAGGTAGAGGGTAGATGGGACGGAGGGATAGAGGTAGAGGGTAGATGGGACAGAGGGATAAGATGGGACCCAAAGGATGACGGAGGAGGAATCAAGGCTGGCAGAAGAAATCCACTGCTAGGCGGGGGCTTCAAGGGAAATTAGTCCAGAGTCCCCAAGATTCCAAACAGAACATGACAGTTTGTGCCTCTTGTCAGATCCTAGTAGGTGTGTCTATGACCCCATCTCTTAAAGGGTTACCTTAAGTCCAGTTGGGATCCAAGGTGATCCCTTGGCCTGGGGCCCCAGCTGACTCTGACTACCTCCCAATCTGTCTGCCTCCCTCCAGATCAGCTTATCCTCTGGTGCCCTGCTTCTGCTGCTGGGTATGGCGGCCCTGATCACTGGCTACGCAGTGCCCCCCAAGTTGGAGGGCATCGGAGAGGGCGAGTTCCTGGTGTTGGATCAGCGGGCAGCCGACTACAACCAGGCCCTGGTCACCTGCCGCCTGGCAGGCACAGTGCTCTGCGGGGCAGCTGGGACCCTGCTGGCCATCTGCCTGATCTGGGCCATGACTGGTTGGCTGGGCCAGGACACCAAGGCGGAACCCTTGGACACTGAAGCCGACGGCCACGTGGAGGTCTTCGGGGATGAGCTGGAGCAGCAGCTGTCCCCCATCTTCCGTGATGCCAGTGGCCAGTCTTGGTTCCCGCAACCCACCAGCCACTTTGGGAAATCCTCTGTGCAGACCGTCCAGCCCAAGCGGGACTTTTGAGTTGCCCATGCAGCCAGAGGAGGAGCCAGACCTGGGATCTAGAGGCTTCCTCCTCCCCACCACAGCCCACCTTCCCACCATATCCCTAACTTATCCCTTTCAGTGGGGTCCCTTCCATGGAAGCCCCTAGAAGGCCCAACCCCAGGTCAGAAAGTCTGGACCTCACATCTCTGTGTCCCTTCCCAGGGGTGGGGCCCTAACTCATCTAAGATGCCAGCCTTCCCTGAGTCCCCACAAAACTGCCCACCCATCCCTCCTCTTCAAGGCCATTCAGAAACAGAAAACATCTCCCTCACCCTATCCACACTCTTTCCTCTATATGACCTTGGGCAAGTCCCTTACCCTTTCAAACCATCGGTTCCTGCCTCTGTACTATGAACGATGTGGACCAGATTCTAGAGTTCCATGACTTTCTTTTTCTGCCCAGGATATAAGTATTATCTGCCATAGGCAAAGATGAGGGAGGGGTAGTAGGGTCCTTCTTACCCAATGACCCCTCCCTCTGTCAGCTGCACCAGGATGCCTTGGGATGAGTCATAGATTCTCACTAGGACCAGAATGGTGTGAAAACATTGACCCCCTACAGTATGCTTTCTATGCATTTTGCTGCCAGACCCCCTGAGTCCACCCCATCCTGAGCTAGTCTCAGTTTACAGATAAGGTGGTTGAGAGAGGCTGGCAGTCCACCTGCCTGAGTTTGCAGGAACTTGGACCCATGTCTCTAGACTCTAGATCTTGTTGTATGGCTGGAGCAGGAAGCCACGCCTTCCTGGCCTTCAGGGGACCCCCCAGGGGTGGCACAGGTTTGGCCCAGAGAGACTTGCTGTGGTGGTTGTTCAGCCCAGCTCTACAACTCCAGGGACTGCAGCACGCCAGGCTTCCCTGTCCTTCATCGTCTCCCAGAGCTGGGTCAGACTCGTGTGCATTGAGTCAGTGATGCCATCCAACCATCTCATCCTCTGTCATCCCCTTCTCCTCCTGCCGTCAATCTTTCCCAACATCAGTGTCTAGTCTCCCAGAGAGACTGGCTGATGCCTAATGGTCCCAAGTGGCTCAGAAGATACTTTGGACAGGCTTTTAAATGGTCTCTAAGAACTAGAAGACAGGAGAACTGGAATGTCTTCGCCCCTCAGAGCCCACCCACCTAGAAACCATCAGCCACCTCACACTGCAACAAATGTGCCTTCTGAAGGCACTGGTCCATCTCCCCAGCCAGATGCAGCATCTCTGTTCCCAACCACTAGGGGGAGCTCCAGGACAGCTGGAGAAAGAGGCCCAAGGATCATGCCTCTACCCTCCCCCCTCAGTCTCACAGAATTGGGGTATGGGAGGGTAGGGGAATTTGGGGCAGGCCATCCTGGGAGGGTCCTCAGTCCTCCTCCAGCAGGCAGGCTCTACTGCTTCTCCCCATCTTTCACCCTCCTGCCTCTCCGCCTGCTTTTCAATAAACAGCTGTCATGGATACTGACTTTGCTTCTCTTCTCCCTGATCACCAGGGGCTGGGAAGGGAGGAAGGAGACTTTTATGACACCTACTGTGTGCTGGGCAATTAGGTCCATTATTTCTCATTCGCTCCTCACAATAATCTTTTGAGAAAGTGGATGATTATCATCATTTTACAGGTGAGATGGGAAATTTCTCAGCCAACTTGACAAATTTCTGTCCTCATCTCTGAGAAGGATGGAAGGAGGGGGTTCTGAGAGCCAGAACTTGAGCTAAAAGTGGGATCTTTTCCAGGAAAATAAATACAGTCAGCCTCCTCTGGCACTTATTGGGGGCCAGCCCCTGTTCTCAGGGCCTTCCAGACAGGAGCTCACTGAACCTTCACGACAACCTATGAGGTGTGTCCTAAGTCGCTGCAGTCGTGTCTGACTCTTTGCGACCCGATGGACTGTAGCCCGCCAGGCTCCTCTGTCATGGGATTCTCCAGGCAAGAATACTGGAGTGGGTTGCCATGCCTTCCTCCAAGGGATCTTCCCGACCCAGAGATAGAAACTATGTCTCTCCTGTCTCCTGCATTGGCAGGTGGGCTTTTTACCACTAGTGCCTGAGCGGGGTCCCAAGCTGCAGGCTTGGATTTCCACATGAATTCACCTACATGGCGAATCTCAACTCAACTATGCCAAACCAATCTCCTTGCCATCCCTCCCGCTCCAGACCTGCCCTCCTATGCCGCCCACACCTGAGGAGAGTGGTGGCTCCAGCCATAACCTTGGAGTCATCTTGACTCATAGCCTGAATCCAAGCCACCAGCCAATCCTGTCAACTCACCCTTGGAGATGCATCGGTACCTCACTGCTCCCCATCGTCCGCAAGGCCAGTTCCCTGGATGGAGCCACGAGGAACTCTCATCTGGATTATTGCACCTGCCTCTCCGTGGTCTCCCAGCTTCCTGCTTCTGTGTGCCCATACATGTGTGCATGTATGCAACACACACAGAGTTTGATCTTTACAGGGCACTCACACCCATCCTGGATGACATAGGCTAGGCAGTGTGCCTTCTCTGCTTGGAATGCTCTCGTGGCTCCCCCCTCATTTGGAGTGAAAGCCAAGATCTTCCCTGTGGCCTGCAAGGCCTGATGCGATTTGCAGACACTCTTCTTGCGTTGTCTTCTCCTGTGGCCTCAGCTCCCACCATCCTGTGGGGCCTCAGCTCCCACGTCCTGTCCCTCTCCAGCCAGACCAGCCTCCTGGTTCTTCCCACATCAAGCCCAGCATCTGGCTAAGCCCTTTGCCTAGCTCTTCTTCCCTGCTGGAGTGCTCTTATGCAAATGTCACCTTCTCAGTGAGCCTTCCCTGAGCAGCCTATTTTAAAAGGTGACCATGCCCCCATTCCCTGTTCCCTGTGTACTTTGGGTGTTTGCTTTCCTATAACATTTATCACTTTTCGAATACCAGATAATTTTACTTATGTGTTCTAGCATCGTTTGTTACCTGTCTACCCTTGCCATAATATGAGATCCACAAGGGCAAGGATCTTTGCTTTGTTTATAGACATATCCCAAGTGCCTACAACAGTGCCTGCCACTTAGTAGATACTCAACAGAAAAGTGTTGAATAGATCCACCCTAATTTTATGAATGAGGACTGTGAAGCTTAGAGACATTAAGCCACTTCTCCAAGGCCACCAAGTAGAGGCAGAGCTGGACTCAAATGCAGGCAATCGGCCTGAGGCCGCAGCTTGACCCCCTGCACTGGGTTGCCTTTTGGTGTGAAGGCTCAGACTTGGGGGCACAACATCAAGTGCTCGCAAGTATATGCAGATGTTTGTTGCTAGGTGGAAATGTGAACAGTGTTCAGAGATTTTTTTGTTCCAGAGAAGTTGGGAATCCAAGATTTTATATGAGGTGGCATTCATTTTAAACATCTGCTTCAGAATCTGAGCGCTGCATGTGACAGATTCCTGGGACAGCTTCAGACTCTGAGCTGCCATGTGTGACCACTGACCTTCTGGATTTGCTCTCACAGCTGATTAGGACCAGGGATAGAATTTCACGCTGACAAGATTGTCCAGAAAACGGAGCCACTCCACTCCAACACAGAATATCTATGTCACGTAATTTTTTGTTTCCAGCTGCCACATGGGCAGCCCCCACTTGTCTGTAACCCCAGTAAGTCTCAGGCCTCCCCACAGCCTCATCCCTACAGAGCATCCCATTTCGGGGAAGAATCCAATAACCAGAATTCATTCCCAATAATGCCAACTCTCTCTGGAATCCCTGAAGAATGTTGAAAGAGGTTCACTCTCATACTTTGCTAATGGAGTGTGTGCTGGGTGAAATAGTGTTTCCCCAAAGTTCATATCCACCTGGAATCTGTGAATGTGACCTTATTTGAACATAAGGTCTTTGCAGCTATAATAAAGTCAGAACGAGGCCATATTGGATTAGGATGGGCCCAAATTCAATAACATGTGTCTTAAAAAGAAGAGCTAAACTTGGATGCGACACAGACAGAGGGAAGACAGCCACATGAAGATAGAAGCAAAGGGTGCATCGATGTGTCTACAAGCCAAGGAACACCTAGGTTTGTTTGTGACAGCCAGAAGCTGGAAGAGGCAAGGAAAGGTTCTTTCCTAGAGACTTCAGAGGGGAGCAAGGCTGCTGACACCTTGACATTAGACTTTTGGCCTCCAGAACTATGCAACAATAAATTTTTGTTTTATGGTACTTTGTATGCAGCAACCCAGGAAATTAATGTGGGGGTGTGAACTGGTACAGCCTACAAGAGAGGCAACCTCGCAACATCCAAATAGAAAGTACATTGACCCCTACCTCTTGAGCAGGTAAATCTGAAGGTTCAGCTCTACATGTTGGAACTGCAACATTGTAACAGAGAACATTTGGAAAAAACCCACCAGTGTTTATTGACAGGGACTAGTTCATAAACCATGGTAGCCTTACATACTGGGACTCTACATAATGAGAAAGCACTCCATGGACTGATCTGAACTGATCTCCAGGTTAAACTGTTAGGTGAAAAGGTGCCAGGTGCAGCACTACGACCACCTCTAAGCCACCTGCATAAAAAGAAGAACAGGTATGGACATTGCTGGTATATGTGTAAAATCTCTCTTGACTTTGGTTGCCTTTGGGGAGGGCACTGGGGACTCGGTGGCTGGGTGGCAGGATCGGGGTCGGAGGGACCCTAGTACCACATGCTCTTTCATCCATTTTGAATTTTGAATGGTGTGAATCTTTTTTATGGTACTTTGTATGCAGCAACCCAGGAAATTAATGTGGGGGTGTGAACTGGTACAGCCTACAAGAGAGGCAACCTCGCAACATCCAAATAGAAAGTACATTGACCCCTACCTCTTGAGCAGGTAAATCTGAAGGTTCAGCTCTACATGTTGGAACTGCAACATTGTAACAGAGAACATTTGGAAAAAACCCACCAGTGTTTATTGACAGGGACTAGTTCATAAACCATGGTAGCCTTACATACTGGGACTCTACATAATGAGAAAGCACTCCATGGACTGATCTGAACTGATCTCCAGGTTAAACTGTTAGGTGAAAAGGTGCCAGGTGCAGCACTACGACCACCTCTAAGCCACCTGCATAAAAAGAAGAACAGGTATGGACATTGCTGGTATATGTGTAAAATCTCTCTTGACTTTGGTTGCCTTTGGGGAGGGCACTGGGGACTCGGTGGCTGGGTGGCAGGATCGGGGTCGGAGGGACCCTAGTACCACATGCTCTTTCATCCGTTTTGAATTTTGAATGGTGTGAATCTTACATTTTAAAAAATAATTAATCTTAACATTTTAAAAATAATATAACTGAATACACTTAATAAGGGAGAAGGTACAGATCTTTCTTGCAGAAGAATTTTTAATTAATAAATGCAGAAGGATTGAGAGAAATAGGGAAATCACCCTGGGCACACTGCAGGAATCATTGCTGCAGGTGAAACCCACCTATGAACGCTAAAATGAGCGGGTGAAACTTGAAAGCTAAACAGTAGAGCTCATAGTCTCAAAATATCTCCTCTCCAAATATTTATTAACTTCCGTAGGTGGGGTGGTAGTGGTAATTAACATGTGTCTACAGGTCCTTTGATGCTCCACACCCCCGACCTCCACCCTGTCAGCAGTGAAGCTTAGTTCCTCTCCCCCTAGAGTGTGAGCCAGACTGGCCAACTTGTTTTCTGAATATGGAAAGAGAAAAATGGTGACCTCACACTGGAGACATCTGCCAGGCACTACCTTAAGCAAATGACCAACGTTCATGTCTCCAATAACAAGTTTAGTTGGTTTTATATGTTACCAAGTTCAACCTTGCTCTGCTTGCCTCACGGCAGGTCAGTAAGTCAGGGGACGGTGTTGAGGTAGGGATTAAAGACTTCACAAGGAAAGCCGACAAATGGAGAAGATGGCAGATTAATATCTCAAAATAATGCTCTTATCAGAGTCTGGATGCCAATTTCTTTTATAGAGCAGAGACAAGTGTTGTAGCCACGTGTTCCGGGAAACAAACTCACTCAAAAGAACAATGCAGATAGTGGAGTGCTGTTTATTACACCAGCGGGCCCAAAGCAGAGTCACCTCTTAGCCAAGGACCCCGACCAGCATTTGTGAAAATCTTTTATACCCCATGTGTACGTGTCTGAACCCACCACTCCAAATTCCTTGAGACTTACATAAACCAAGGAAAATACAATCCAAATAACCCCATCATTCACGTGCTAGGTGCTCATGTGCTCAAACAGTCAAAGAATAAAACCTGAGGTTACACTCCGACAGATACAGAAAAACTTATGGCCTGTTTGGAGAAAGGGGTGATTAGTGTATGTTTTCTCTTAGGCGATGAGTAGCCTAGATACGATCTTCAAGGTTCCCCTGTCTGGAGGGGGTCTTATCCTTCTGTTGTTTTCATAGGCACTAAACAGAGAGTTCAGAGTCCATTGGAAAGGTGGCCGAGCATGATTAGCATGAACAGGCCTAAGATGGAGTCCAGGCCTTATGAATTCCTTCTTCAGGAGGAGGAGGTGAGGAAGTCCATAAGTCTTGCAAGTATCTCCTGGAATGGCCAGTCCTGGGAGGGGATGTGTTAATTTCTTCTCTCTGGTAGCCATTCACAGGTGGACAGGGTAAGAATCTTTTCCTGAACAAAAGCACTTTGGCTTAACCTTTAGGCAGAGGGTTCAGTTCAGTTCAGTTCAGTTCAGTCGCTCAGTCGTGTCTGACTCTTTGCGATCCCATGAATCGCAGCATGCCAGGCCATCCTGTTCATCACCATCTCTTGGAGTTCACTCAGATTCACTTCCATCGAATCCGTGATGCCATCCAGCCATCTCATCCTTGGTCATCCCCTTCTCCTCCTGCCCCCAATCCCTCCCAGCATCAGAGTCTTTTCCAATGAGTCAACTCTTCACATGAGGTGGCCAAAGTACTGGAGTTTCAGCTTCAGCATCTTTCCTTCCAAAGAAATCCCAGGGCTGATCTCCTTCAGAATGGACTGGTTGGATCTCCTTGCAGTCCAAGGGACTCTCAAGAGTCTTCTCCAACACCACAGTTCAAAAGCATCAATTCTTCGGCGCTCAGCTTTCTTCACAGTCCAACTTTCACATCCATACATGACCACAGGAAAAACCATAGCCTTGACTAGACGGACCTTAGTCGGCAAAGTAATGTCTCTGCTTTTGAATATACTATCCAGGTTGGTCATAACTTTTCTTCCAAGGATTAAGCGTCTTTTAATTTCATGGCTGCAGTCACCATCTGCAGTGATTTTGGAGCCCAAAAAAATAAAGTCTGACATTGTTTCCACTGTTTCTCCATCTATTTCCCATGAAGTGATGGGACCGGATGCCATGATCTTCGTTTTCTGAATGTTGAGCTTTAAGCCAACTTTTTCACTCTCCTCTTTCACTTTCATCAAGAGGCTTTTTAAGTCCTCTTCACTTTCTGCCATAAGGTAGAGGGTTAGGGCTCCCCAAAGCAGGCCATTGTATATATACAGTGTACTTTTAGTGAACAAAAGCAACACAGGTTAAACAAAGTAAAGGAAACAGATCCAACATATAGTTAGATTTTTGTTCTTCCCTGTAACATATGGACCCCTGAAATGATGCAATGAGAAGCATACTTCACCTGTGTTGGGTTCTTCTCCAAATCCAGAACTTCAGCCTAATTATGGGAAAACCCCAATTGAAGGACATTCTGCAAAACATGTGACAAGCACTCCTCAAAACTGTAAAGGTCACAAAAACAAGGAAAGGCCAAGAAACTGTGAATGACTGCAGGAGAGCAAGGAGACATGGCTGAAGGGCATGTAGAAACTCTCCCTACTGAGTCTGCGAGTCTTCTGTAAATCTAAAATTATTTCAAAAAAGAAAAAAAACTTTAAAAAATAATATAATTGTTCTGGTTAAGATGGAGTAACAGGAATCAGGCTCACCCTTCCCACTGGAAGAACCAAGGAATCCGCCAGGAAACCAGTGCATGGCAGGAGACCTACAGTCACCCCACTGACCTCCCTGAGAGAGTTTCAAAGCCATGGCATAGATTTCTGTTCTCTGTCTCAATATGAACAAGTAGACAATCAGTAAGGATATGGAAGACTTGAACACTATCAACCACCTTGGCATGATTGACATTTGTAGGGTGTGCCACCCAACAACACTAGAATACTCAAGGCTTTGGGCCTCAGTGGCTCCTGGAAACCCAAGGGGCCCATGGGGGCACTAAATAGACTTACAGCTTATAGCTGCCTCAAGGGTGCCCTCTAGTGTTCCTGAAAGGTGATGGCGACTCAGCAGTTTGACACTTCCTTGCACCTGAGGGAAGCTGTTTGCACCAGCCTCAGTTCAGTTCAGTAGTTCAGTCGTTGTCTGACTCTTTGCGACTCCACGGACTGCAGCATGCCAAGCCTCCCTGTCCATCGTCAACTCCCGGAGTTTACTCAAACTCAGGTCCACTGAGTCAGTGATGCCAACCAACCATCTCATCATCTGTCGCGTCCCCTTCTTACACCTTCAGTCTTTCCCAGCGTCAGTGTCTTTTCCAGTGACTCAGTTCTTCACATCAGGTGGCCAAAGTATTGGAGTTTCAGCTTCAACATCAGTNGACACCCAGAAATGCTTAATATTAAATCAATACCAGTTATTGTCGAGGAAGAACAAAATCTGTGGTTCAGAATTAGCTGGCAATGCACAGGCTCTAACTAGAGGTAACCCAGGCAAGGTCCTGCCCTCCAGGGCCTCACAGTTTAGAGGACAGGACAGCCCTGTAGGCAGACAGCAGAGCCACTGCTGTCACTGGAGGACAGGACAGTGTGGCATCACAGAAGACAGATTCGGGGAGACTCAGAGGAGCACACACCGCGCTTGGGTGTCTCTGTGCTTACCACTGCTCACTGTCTAACTCTTCTGGCCCTCAGACATCCGTAAGGTGGCTGCCATGATTCCCAACTCCCAAGAGAGAAAACTGGCTCAGAGAGTTGAAGCATCCTGCCCAAGTTCACACAGATGAGATCGGAACCCAAACAGCCCAGCTCTAGAATGTTCCATAACCCTGGCATCCATAACTGTAGAAATAACCCAATCAGCACAGATTCTACCAGCTTATCAGCCTGATAAGGGATAGGTTTGTACTCAGGTCCACACAGACAAAGGCAAACATATATGTGTCTACCCAAATAAACACCAGTTCCTGCCGTGGCAGATGCTGAGAAAATTGTCTGGAAAACCACCCCAGGGATGGTGTGCACTGAGAGAAAAAATGACTTCACAGACACATATATCCATATGCATACTGATGGGACCATACACAAGCCTTCGAATAAGCACGTTATATGAGTGAGTACACACCAATATATAGTCACGTGTACTCCAGTGGGGGTATAAGTTATTGTGATGACATTTTGTAGACTCATCGACACAGTGTGTATTTGCACTTACTTTACTATTGATTTTTTTTTTTTGGCTGCCACATGTATTGAGCATCTACAGTGTGTAAGTAAGTAAAGATAAGGCTCAGAGAAGTGAAATGTCCTGCCCAGGGTCACACGGCTACTAAATAGATGATATTGAAATCTGGTCCTGTGATATTAGGAAGTGGAGTCTCTCTCTTCTGTTGTGCAGGTGTGTCATGAGTGAACACTGCATGACTGTGCTCATGGTTCCCACACCGACATTCTCTATGACCTTGAACACATCATGTGTTGTTCCCGGCCACATCCTCACGTGTCCGTTCACAGGTGTGCTCCATGGGTGTGTGTGTTGATGGAACCATTGACTCTGGTTCCGCTCCAAGTCTCAGCCTGGGTTGGCATCAACTGAGGGCTGCAAACTTCCTGTCTCAGCCTCACCAAGCCCCAGAGCACATGATTCAAAGCCAGGCCCTGGGCATCAGGCCATCAGGAGCCTGCTGATGGAAGAATTCATAAGGTTTCATATGGCCCAGGACATATGATCAGGACAGGGACAAGGAGGGAGGAAACCAGGCTGTCCACTCTGCGTGTGCATCCGGGGAGTGTCCAGCACCGGGTTTGGCAGGAGAAGAACTGCCAGGACCTGGAATCAAAAGGGCACTTCGAAGATGCAGGCTGTGTGAGGGAGGGAGAGAGCAGCACAGCTCCATCCTGGAGGCCCTGAGTGACTGGTGAGTGAAGGAAGGGGTAATACGTTAATGATGGAAAGAGGAAGGGAGTGAATTTATCCTCTCCACAAGCCTTGAGCGTCTCCCCTGGGCTGGCCCGGGGCTGGGCCTGGGGATGCTCGGTGAACAGGATGGACACAGTCCTGCCTTGCCAAGCTGAGAGCTCCAGGGAGACCAGTCAGGCTGGAGGCCTGGGAGGACCTTTGACCCACAGAGTGGCTCAGCCAGTGTGAACAATCCTCAGCATGCTACAGTGTGTGTATGTGTGTGTGTGTGTGTGTGTGCGCGCGCGCGCACATGCGTTCACAGCCTGGTATCTGCCAATGCCTGTGAACACCAGTGCAGCCTCCTCCTTCCTCTTCCAGCCCCCACCTGCCCCTACCCTGCCCTACATCAAAGCTGCTCCTTCCTATCAGCCCACACACTGGACCCCAGGGCTAAAGACCTCCAAGCAGAGAGGCCCCTGGTGCCCTCAACACCCACCTCTCCACCAGGAGCCCCAAGAGTTATGAGGAACACATGCAAAAGTCACCTTCCTAGTCCTGTGTGCAAGGGGTGTTCCCAGGCATGTGTCCCGCATCCCAAGCTCTGGAAACATTCTAGGGAGGCCCAAACAGGTGTGTAAATGGCACTGTGGCCACTGAGTCCCCCCTCTGGGCACAGGCACTGTGCTAAGTGCTTTGGAGATACACTGACCAGCCGGGTAACCTTAGGCATATCCTTCAGCTTCTAATCTAAAAACTGGATTGATAATAACCACTTTTAATCTTGCTGTTTGAATAACTCAAAGCATCATGATCTCAATACATGATAATTATTTTTGCTCAGTCCTTGTCTTCCCAGCCATATCACCTATTCCTCAACAGCATCCACTGGGTCTCATATCTCTGTTTCTCCCAAGACATGGCATCACACGGAACTCACTGTAAGCACTGCTGAGCAAAGTTGCTTATTTTTCATATATAATCATATTAGCCCCTAGCCTTTATATAATCATACAATTTTGAGCTTTTATTATATGTCAGGCATGTGCCAAGCACTTTGCATTCTTTCATTTAACAGTTATTAATTGGATACATAGAAGGTGCCCAGCTGTGTTCTAGACACAGAGAGGCAGCACCCCTGCCCTCAGGGTTTCTTCCTTCCAGTGGGGGCAGGAGGGACAGACAACAGCAATTTAATTCACAGAGATCATTTCAAACTTTGACAAGTACTATGAATAAAATAAGATGGAGTTATGGTTTAGAACGGGCTTCCCAGGTTGCTCAGTGGTAAAGAATCTGCCTGCCAATGCAAGAGACACAGCAAATGCGGGTCCGATCCCTGGGTTGGGAAGATACCCTGGAGAAGGAAGTGGCAATCCACTCTGGTATTTTTGCTTGAGAAATCCTATGGACAGAGAAGCCTGGCGGACTACAGTCCATGGGGTCACAGAGTCAGACACAACTGAGCATCCATGCATGCATGGTTTAAAACAGACCTCAGGGACTGGGGTGGGGCATGGTGCTTCCAGAGTGGTCAAGAAGGGCCTGAGGAAGTGATATTTGACCTGCAACCTGGAGGAGGAGGAGCCTGAAGAAATTCCAGACAGATGGAACAGCCAAAGCCTGTCTCTTATACACATCTAGATGTGTATAAGAGACAGGTTCAAGGGAGCTCCTCCACCTCACCCCTTACTGGATCAAAGAAGGGGTGACCTGGAGATATCGTCTGCCTCTGGGGGCACTGTGCCGGGGCAGGGAGCTGAGATACCCTAGGGTGTGAGAGAGAAGCAAAGGATATTCACATGGGTGGGGAGGTATTAGCAGAGGTGGGGTGAGAGCCTGCTGGGGAGTCCAGAAGCCAGGAATTCAGCAACATTCATGCCCCAAACTCTTCATCCCAAATGAGAGCGGGCTGAGAGTGAGGCAGTCTACTGGGTTTCAAGTCTCTGTGTGAGCCTGGGCGTTTCTTAACCTCTCAGTTTCTTTGTCTCTGAAATAGGGACAACAAGGATACCAATCCCTTGAGACTGTTTGAAGACTTGAGGAGTTTTCAGCCATGCCTGACACCCAGAAATGCTTAATATTAAATCAATACCAGTTATTGTCGAGGAAGAACAAAATCTGTGGTTCAGAATTAGCTGGCAATGCACAGGCTCTAACTAGAGGTAACCCAGGCAAGGTCCTGCCCTCCAGGGCCTCACAGTTTAGAGGACAGGACAGCCCTGTAGGCAGACAGCAGAGCCACTGCTGTCACTGGAGGACAGGACAGTGTGGCATCACAGAAGACAGATTCGGGGAGACTCAGAGGAGCACACAGCGCGCTTGGGTGTCTCTGTGCTTACCACTGCTCACTGTCTAACTCTTCTGGCCCTCAGACATCCGTAAGGTGGCTGCCATGATTCCCAACTCCCAAAAGAGAAAACTGGCTCAGAGAGTTGAAGCATCCTGCCCAAGTTCACACAGATGAGATCGGAACCCAAACAGCCCAGCTCTAGAATGTTCCATAACCCTGGCATCCATAACTGTAGAAATAACCCAATCAGCACAGATTCTACCAGCTTATCAGCCTGATAAGGGATAGGTTTGTACTCAGGTCCACACAGACAAAGGCAAACATATATGTGTCTACCCAAATAAACACCAGTTCCTGCCGTGGCAGATGCTGAGAAAATTGTCTGGAAAACCACCCCAGGGATGGTGTGCACTGAGAGAAAAAATGACTTCACAGACACATATATCCATATGCATACTGATGGGACCATACACAAGCCTTCGAATAAGCACGTTATATGAGTGAGTACACACCAATATATAGTCACGTGTACTCCAGTGGGGGTATAAGTTATTGTGATGACATTTTGTAGACTCATCGACACAGTGTGTATTTGCACTTACTTTACTATTGATTTTTTTTTTTTGGCTGCCACATGTATTGAGCATCTACAGTGTGTAAGTAAGTAAAGATAAGGCTCAGAGAAGTGAAATGTCCTGCCCAGGGTCACACGGCTACTAAATAGATGATATTGAAATCTGGTCCTGTGATATTAGGAAGTGGAGTCTCTCTCTTCTGTTGTGCAGGTGTGTCATGAGTGAACACTGCATGACTGTGCTCATGGTTCCCACACCGACATTCTCTATGATCTTGAACACATCATGTGTTGTTCCCGGCCACATCCTCACGTGTCCGTTCACAGGTGTGCTCCATGGGTGTGTGTGTTGATGGAACCATTGACTCTGGTTCCGCTCCAAGTCTCAGCCTGGGTTGGCATCAACTGAGGGCTGCAAACTTCCTGTCTCAGCCTCACCAAGCCCCAGAGCACATGATTCAAAGCCAGGCCCTGGGCATCAGGCCATCAGGAGCCTGCTGATGGAAGAATTCATAAGGTTTCATATGGCCCAGGACATATGATCAGGACAGGGACAAGGAGGGAGGAAACCAGGCTGTCCACTCTGGGTGTGCATCCGGGGAGTGTCCAGCACCGGGTTTGGCAGGAGAAGAACTGCCAGGACCTGGAATCGAAAGGGCACTTCGAAGATGCAGGCTGTGTGAGGGAGGGAGAGAGCAGCACAGCTCCATCCTGGAGGCCCTGAGTGACTGGTGAGTGAAGGAAGGGGTAATACGTTAATGATGGAAAGAGGAAGGGAGTGAATTTATCCTCTCCACAAGCCTTGAGCGTCTCCCCTGGGCTGGCCCGGGGCTGGGCCTGGGGATGCTCGGTGAACAGGATGGACACAGTCCTGCCTTGCCAAGCTGAGAGCTCCAGGGAGACCAGTCAGGCTGGAGGCCTGGGAGGACCTTTGACCCACAGAGTGGCTCAGCCAGTGTGAACAATCCTCAGCATGCTACATTGTGTGTGTGTGTGTGTGTGTGCGCGCGCGCGCACATGCGTTCACAGCCTGGTATCTGCCAATGCCTGTGAACACCAGTGCAGCCTCCTCCTTCCTCTTCCAGCCCCCACCTGCCCCTACCCTGCCCTACATCAAAGCTGCTCCTTCCTATCAGCCCACACACTGGACCCCAGGGCTAAAGACCTCCAAGCAGAGAGGCCCCTGGTGCCCTCAACACCCACCTCTCCACCAGGAGCCCCAAGAGTTATGAGGAACACATGCAAAAGTCACCTTCCTAGTCCTGTGTGCAAGGGGTGTTCCCAGGCATGTGTCCCGCATCCCAAGCTCTGGAAACATTCTAGGGAGGCCCAAACAGGTGTGTAAATGGCACTGTGGCCACTGAGTCCCCCCTCTGGGCACAGGCACTGTGCTAAGTGCTTTGGAGATACACTGACCAGCCGGGTAACCTTAGGCATATCCTTCAGCTTCTAATCTAAAAACTGGATTGATAATAACCACTTTTAATCTTGCTGTTTGAATAACTCAAAGCATCATGATCTCAATACATGATAATTATTTTTGCTCAGTTCTTGTCTTCCCAGCCATATCACCTATTCCTCAACAGCATCCACTGGGTCTCATATCTCTGTTTCTCCCAAGACATGGCATCACACGGAACTCACTGTAAGCACTGCTGAGCAAAGTTGCTTATTTTTCATATATAATCATATTAGCCCCTAGCCTTTATATAATCATACAATTTTGAGCTTTTATTATATGTCAGGCATGTGCCAAGCACTTTGCATTCTTTCATTTAACAGTTATTAATTGGATACATAGAAGGTGCCCAGCTGTGTTCTAGACACAGAGAGGCAGCACCCCTGCCCTCAGGGTTTCTTCCTTCCAGTGGGGGCAGGAGGGACAGACAACAGCAATTTAATTCACAGAGATCATTTCAAACTTTGACAAGTACTATGAATAAAATAAGATGGAGTTATGGTTTAGAACGGGCTTCCCAGGTTGCTCAGTGGTAAAGAATCTGCCTGCCAATGCAAGAGACACAGCAAATGCGGGTCCGATCCCTGGGTTGGGAAGATACCCTGGAGAAGGAAGTGGCAATCCACTCTGGTATTTTTGCTTGAGAAATCCTATGGACAGAGAAGCCTGGCGGACTACAGTCCATGGGGTCACAGAGTCAGACACAACTGAGCATCCATGCATGCATGGTTTAAAACAGACCTCAGGGACTGGGGTGGGGCATGGTGCTTCCAGAGTGGTCAAGAAGGGCCTGAGGAAGTGATATTTGACCTGCAACCTGGAGGAGGAGGAGCCTGAAGAAATTCCAGACAGATGGAACAGCCAAAGCAAAGGCCCTGGGGCAGGAAAAAGTTGGTTTGTTCAAGGAGTAGAGAAAAGGACACATGGCTGGAGTGGAAGGAATGAGGTAGGAGGAGAAGGAGATGACTCAGCAAGCCAGGCAGGGGTCTGAAACTGCTCCTGGGAACTGTGCAGATTCCTGGCTGATTCCAATCGGCTAGGCAGGGTGCTGATTGGAGGCTGAGTAGGGATTCCAGCCCAGGTCTGTTCATGCTGCCTCAGAGACACATCCATATGATTCATACCAACGTATGCACATCAGCACACACTCACTCTGCACTCTGACCCACAATGAGGCATGTGGGCTTGACCATCGCTAAGTACCCAACTACAGAGTGACTAGCTGAGACAGCCTGAGATTCTAGTGTTTTCCCTATCTTTTTTTTTTTTTTTTTGCTGCACTGGGTCTTTGCTGAAGTTCTCATACTTAGTTGCTCCGAGGCATCTGGCATCTTGGTTCTCTGCCCAAGGATCGAACCCATGTCCCCTGCATTGCAAGGCAAATTCTTAACCACTGGACCACCAGGGAAATCCTTCCCTGATGTCTTAAGGGACCAGGAAGGAGGGCTGGATGTTACCTTCACCCAGCCTTCCAGAAGCTCTGGGCCAAGGAAAGGTTAAATGGCAGGAAGAGGGGAAGGGCTTCCTGAGGAAGGGGTATGGGAGATTTGGGGTGACCTGTAGGGGTGCAGAGATGGGAGAAGATGATAGAGACAGCCCATCGGGGAGGAGGAGGAGAACCAGGATCAGAGGGATCAGAGGGAGTTGAGCGTTTTCAGAAGCATGGTCCCTGACAGGCTGACCTCTGGGCCTCCTTGCACCTCCCTGGGGTCACCTCCCAAGATAGGGCACTCACTTCCCACCACGGAGACAGCCAGGGCAGGACAAAATTTGAGGACTTCCTCTTCCACATCTGCTTCATAGGCGGCTATAAAATGTGAAAAGATTCATCTGTCAGAGCGAGAGAAACATACAAATCTGCATGAAGCCATTTTCATTTTTTTTTTTTTTGACTGAACTGAACTGAACTGAAACAAATAGTGAACTCAGTATCCTCCAAACATATATTATAACTAGGAATGTACCCTGGACATATATAAAAATATCTGCATATTAAGTATCTGCACAAATATTTGTAGGAATTATAGAAGGCATGACTGTAGTCACACTCTCAAATAAGTTTATAATAGTGCATGATTTAACTTCTCAAGGAAAACTCAGAGACAATAACAAAGCTTTTGATATGTGAATATTAACCACTGCTTTATTTATAATAGCAAAATAGTTACCAAAATAATTGATTAAAATCAGTCCAATTTTATTACTCTTTATCATTTAGAAGTTGTCATATATTATTTGTGTATGCACTGAAAATTATGTGTCAGCAAAAACTTTTGCCAAAGAATATACTAATTTCATTCTTATTGAATTTTATTTTAACTTTTATAAGGTTGTTGGTTATTAGAATGAATGATAATAGAAATTTTGTCTCTTATTTATTTGTGTAGTTATACCTATATGCCAGAATACTGGAGCAGGTAAACATTCTCTTCTCCAGGGTATCTTCCCAACCCAGGGAATGAACCCAGGTCTCCCACATTGCAGCTGGATTCTTTACCAGCTGAGCCACCAGGGAAGCCCAAGGATAATGGACTGGGTAGCCTATCCTTCCCCAGCGATTCTTCCCAACCCAGGAATTGAACCGGGGTCTCCTGCATTGCAGGTGGATTCCTTACCAGTTGATCTACCATGTATAGATGTGAGAGTTGGACCATAAAGAAAGATGAGCTCTAAAGAATTGATGTTTTTGAACTGTGGTGTTGGAGAAGACTCTTGTGAGGAGATCAAGCTAGTCTATTCTAAAGGAAATAGTCTTGAATATTTATTGGAAGGATTGATTCTGAAGCTGAAGCTCCGATACTTTGGCCACCTGATGTGAAGAACTGACTCCTTGGAAATGACCCTGATGCTGGGAAAGATTGAAGACAGGAGAAGGGGATGACAGGGGATGAGATGGTTGGATGGCATCACTGACTAGATAGACATGAGTCTGAGCAAGCTCTGGGAGTTGGTGATGGACAGGGAAGCCTGGCATGCTTGCAGTCTTTAGGGTTGCAAAGAATCAGACACGACTGAGTGACTGAACTTACCTATATTCCAAAATTTTGGAAATTGAGGGAAGAGTTGTATTTAAATATTTTATTTGCAACCTGGCCAGTTGAATTTAAGATGTTACCTTTCTTTGTAAAATTTGGAGAATTTCACAATGACTTCTACTTTTATCCTTGCTGTTCAGTATCTCTATCCTTTGAAATAAACTTTCCCTTTGTGAGTGTTTGCAAGTTTGCAGAATTCAATTTTCGGCACCATGAACAAGAACTCGGTTTCCCATTTCAATGCTACTATTTATACATAATAGTAGTATATGAGATCTTTAGCAAAATAAATGTAGGTGCTATGAAATATAGTTGAAAATGAGTAAAATTTTGTTTAAAGATTACTTTTAAGTAGTACTGCCATTACAATGTTAAAAGATCATGTGTTAAAATTAAGCACTTACAAAATGCTGATTAAACAATAAAACATTAAAAAGATAAAATATCCAGCATTTTCAAGTCAAACATATGCATATTGGGGAAGGATACTTGGAACCACTGTTTTGTATGTTTGATTCTGGGATTCTGATACTGAAGCTATCAACACAAATTACATCAAACTACTGGAGTGGGTAACCATTCTCTTTCCAAGGGATCTTCCCAACCCAGGGATCTAACCCACGTCTTCCGCATTGTAGGCAGAGTCACCTTCTGAGCCACCAGGGAAGCCCAAACACATCTCTACAGTTCATTTTTATCTTAATTTCCAAATAAAATGTCAATTAATTTTTCGGATATTACTGTGCAAAATATGGAAACTATACCAAAAAATTTTTTTAAGTTTTTTTTCTGCTCAGTTTTGTTTTCTAATTTCTTTAAATGTACTATGAATTTAAGCAAGTAAATGAAAATCTTAGGTGAGCATCAATTACACAGACATTCATTTAGCTAATTCTCTAGCTGTTGGATATAAATACCTGCAATAAGGGAGGAAATTGGAAAGAAGATAATAGAAAAACAAATAAAGACAAAAGCAGGACCTTTAAGAAGATGCTCTTAGAATCACTGCTAGTTACTCTTCGAAGTTGTAACTTCATTTCACTAAAATCACAGTTTCTTTAAAACTTTTGGATTTTCTAAAAGTTTAACTATTTTAGGACCCCATGGCAAAAAAAAAAAAAAAATATATCAGGTAACACCTGTTATTCATTCAGATATTTTTGCTTTTTCTTAATTTTTCATCTTTTCTTTCCCCATTCCGTTCTCTACCCTCCCCTACTCTCATTTTTTCTCTTCTATTTTTCTGTCCCCAGAGACTTTCTTTCTCTTCATTCCGTTCCTACTCCACATATCACATAATTTTAATTCACCTCAAATTTATGCTAAAACTCTTAAGTCACAAATAAGAATCATTTAAATAATTAAGATATTTAAGTATCAACAATCAGTTGGTTAAAGGATAAAATGAATGAATTTCTCAAAAAGGACAAGGAACTAAACATAAATTCAGATTCAAATTTCTGTCAATTTTGACAATATACACCTTTCAAATTAAAATGTAATTTCTAAATTCACTTGTTATTTGATGTTGCTTTCTACATTTCCTCTGAAAAATCATTCTATAGCTGACTTAAATGTGCTTGAAGCATTTCTATTTTAGGTGTATTTTCAGAAACTGCCAGTTTTCACTACTGAGTAAAGGTGTCAGCACTGAAACACTTCTGCTGAGGTAGCTGATCCTCTTCTAGACCTACTCAGCCCCAGGAGGAAGAGGGCATCTTCTCACCTTACAACCCACGTTTGCATGAACTTTGATCTCCCAGGCTTGTTACAGAAAAGACAAAGGAAGTGGCTGTTCAGGGTAGATTACCAAGTGTAGAAATGCTGTCTGTTCAGCAATTGCCTCTGTATCACAATAGAAAAAGTAAAAGAAAAGAGTGAAGTTTAAAAAAAAAATAAAAAGATGGAGGGTGGAGTTAAACATCATTATTTTAGTTATAATAACGATTTAAGGACCCAAGATTTCTCATATGTGATCAAGAGTGTCATTTTCAGTGGCCTTGCTTATATCACAAAAAGTAATGATTTTAGTTTCATTATGATTTAATCAAATCTAAATCTCAGTTCAGTTGCTCGGTCGTGCCTGACCCTGCAAGTCCATGGAGAACACGCCAGGAGCTTGCTCAGTGATTCGACAGCGTAAATTCCCATGAGCTGTAGAAGACTTAGAAGTTCGAGTAAATCACTTGAGTGAGGAAAAACAATTCAAATCTGAGTTTAAAAAATTCAGATAGCTTAGATCATTGTGAAAGTGAAAGTCGCTCAATCGTGTCTCTGACTCTTTGTGACCCCATGGACCAAACAGTCCATGGAATTCTCTAGACCAGAATACTAGAGTGGGTAGCCTTTCTCTTAATGTTATTATAAAAAATGAAAAATATATAGCATTGTAATAAATGTTTTTTTCCCATTAGAAATACAGTTTAATAAATATTATTCATGTATCTGTAATATTCAGAGTAAAGTCATAGTTTTCAAAAAGGCAAATAACTAAGTTTCCAAATGTCACTGTTGGCGAATCTTATACTCTTAAACACACTGAGTCATTAAGGCAGTTTTTATAGAATTAGAGATATAGGAAAATGGCATATTTAAGTTATTATATTGAAATCAGGGTGATATTTTTCAATGAATTTCTGGTTTTTGAGGTCATGTAGAAGAGCAGTCTGCAAAGGAGACTGAAAAAGAGCAGTCACTGAAAAAGGAGGACAGAAAAGTATGCTGTGTCACAGGAGACAAATTAGAAAGGATAGATGACTAGAGAGGTGAGGCCAGAAAGTGACCATGGGATCTGACAACATGAAGATCATTAGAAACTCTGGAAAGTATCCATTTTGGAGGATTTGTGTGATAGAAATTTAATAAGGGAATTGAAAGTATTAATATGAGATTAAAAATTGGAGACAGGAAATTTGGCTGGATGGAACCCAAAGAGGTTGGAGAAGATGGAGGTGTCTGTGTTTGTTTGCTTTTTTATTTAGTTTATGTGGAAGATACTGAAGTTGGTTTCTATGGTCAGTGAGCAGGAGATGGACAGCACAGAACAGAGAGTCTCTAAGGTAAGAAGCAAGTTCCTTCATAAGACCAGAAGTACTGGCCTCGGAGAGGCAGAAAGGCATCTTCTTTACTGAAAAAGGAGGAAAGAAAAAGATCAGTGTAGCTACAGGTATATATGTGAAGTTGTCCAGGGACAGTGTTTCTCTCTACTGTAGAATCTCTTTATTTGGAAATTATAAATAATTTTCTTCAACAAAGCCAGTATACCAGAAGAAAGATAAATATGCCATAATATCCTGATAGCTTGTGAAAATTACCTTTAACATCTTAGGTTTTAATTTTTTTATCTGTATTTAATATATGAGCCTTTCTTTGTCATTGTTGATAGTCTGATAATTTGCACATTTTCTGCTATATTGCCATTCAGATTTTAAGCTTAGTACCTCTAATACCTTTCTTGAAACTGAAGCCCATGTGTTGATTTAATTTTCATAATATTAATATATCATGGTATACTAAGAGAATATTTTATACCTTTTTAGATGCTCCATTGATAAAGACTATATATTACAAGTTATATGGCCTAAAACACTACATTAGATACTCACATTTATTGAAGTAGATTGAATATCTGTTTTCTCTTTTTCATTCTATGACTATTCATTCTTTTCTGAAGATAAAGAATTCCCTTATGCGCTATACAGTATGAAATGCTTCAAGAACAAGATGATGGTTCATTAGCAAAGGAGTAGATAAAAGTACTTAAACAATGATGGCAATTCCTATCCTGATCCTTAATTTATCACTCCTGAGAGTTTTCTACAGGAGTGAAAGATGATGGAATAGTATTTAAAATATTGCAAAGTAAGGAGAGAAACTCAACCATGCTAAGCCCTTATGAAATTATCATAGTGCCTCATTTTATGGGCTAGCCTTTATCTTTATGATTATAGTTATGATGAAGTGTATGTATTACTGAAAAGCACAAGACATGACATGTATAGTACAGTTAATTTTACCCATACTATTAGTGTTTTCATGAATGAAAAATCTTTAGAAAACAGTGAATAAGGTTCATCATCACTTGGCGTCTTCATACTAGAGATACATATTCTGGAAAACTATGTAATAAAGATAAAATGTGCTCATACAATCAAGAGTTTAAGAAATAATTATCCATAATATACAGGATGAAATTAATATCTTCCATCCATACAAGATATTAATTGTATGTAATAATTATGACCACATGGATTATAGACCACCAATCTCATCTGTACATGGAATTTTACAGGCATGGATACTGGGGTGGGTTGCCATTTCCTACTCCAGGGGATCTTCCTGATCCATGGACTGAACCCATGTCTTTTGTGTTTTGTGCATTGGCGACTGGATTCTTTGCCACCACACCATCTTGGAAGCCCATAATATTAATATATTTGAATGAATTTTCTTTTGGCTTTTTGCTTAACCAGTTATGTTTGAAGAACACAGTCTTGATGAATTTATTTAAATTGGCCAAAGTACCAATTTAGAAAGAGATATACATTTACCTAAGTTAGGATTTATAATAATAGATATGATGCTGTCCTTTAAACTTAAAGGCATATGATGAATGTATAGCTTCTAACTTATTTTTTGGTTCAGTCACAAATGGTAAGATTGTAAATGTTCTGAAGTCTGTATAGTTTTAATATATTAATTATATAGATTTTTGTGCAGTCTCATATCTTCAACTCATTTTTTTTCTTCAGTCATTTTCATTTGGATTATACATGTGTAAGATGATTTGTTTTTGAAAATATATCCTCTCTCTTTTACATGGTAATGGGATGAAGCAGTAGTAGATGCATCACCATGATTCTGTAAGATTAGTACAGGGTCAAAAACCTTTTTGTTGCCAATAACAGGAGACTTGCTTAAGGTGCTTGCTGGAAAGAATAAAAAAGGTAAAGAAGGAATGAATGTAAAGTCCTAGTGTTATAGGTAAAAAAAAAGAAACAGATCAGAGAAGGTAAGATAATGGCAGAAAAAAGAAATGAGAATTGCTTGTTGTGACCATCTACCTGTAAGATGTAAACACTATGAAAATACCACAGCAGAGAGGTTGCTAAGACGTGGATGGCATCACTTCAGCTCTATAGGAACCATTTTCCTTTTCAGTACAAATGGAAGAGTTAAACAAGATGATGGTTAAGGTGCCTCCCTTCTAGCTCTCAAATTCTGTGGTTGGAGTATCTTTCTATGGTTCCACATGTAGCTGGTTAAGAATGAAATAGCAAAGTATATGTGAGATACCTCAGGGTATATAGAGAAAAATTGCCTGGTAAATCATATTATTGGAATAAATACTAGTAAGGATTTCCACACCCAGGATTAATTAATAAAGCGCAAGAAATCAAACATACCTTATGAGAGGCTTGAAACATTTAGGACAATGTTCACATTAAACAATAAGTGAGAAATAAGCATTCTTTTCTTGCTAGTTTTCTTTTTTAGCATTAAATGAAAACATTTATGTATTCTTATTTTTGGCATAGACCCTTTACAATTTTGTTCAAAATATTATAAGAATATGAGAATGTTAATATGTGTATATATATCAATCAGCACATATGTAAGCATGTATATATTGTAAATATGACATATATATATATATCAGTCAATGAGCAGTACCTTGTTAACATTGATTTATTTTTCACAATAACCACATAACACATATAGTATAGCTTGTCTAATAATGTCCATCCAGATTAACATTGAGAGTAGATGGTGACTTGCAAGGAATAGGAGAGAAGAAAATATATCAGTGATGGTCAAAGGGTGCAAAGTTTTATTTATGCAATATAAATAAGTTCTGGAAATCTACAGTATAGTGCCTATGGCTAACAATACTATTAGTTCAGTCGCTCAGTCGTGTCCTACTCTTTGTGACCCCATAGACTACAGCACGCCAAGTCTCTCTGTTCATCACCAGCTCCCAGAGTCTATTCAAACTCATGTCCATTGAGACGGGGATGCCATCCAACCGTCTCATACTCTGTCGTCCCTTCTCCTGCCTTCCAGCATCAGGGTCTTTTCAAATGAGTCAGTTCTTTGCATCAGGTGGCCAAAGTATTGGAGTTTCAGCTTCAACATCAATCCTTCCAATAAATATTCAGGACTGATTTCCTTTAGGATGGACTGGTTTGATCTCCTTGCAGTCCAAGGGATTCTCAATAGTCTTCTCCAATACCACCATTCAAAAGCATCAATTCTTTGGTGCTCAGCTCCCTTTATAGTCCAACTCTCACATCCATACATGACTACTCGAAAAACTATAGCCTTGACTAGATAGACCTTTGTTGGAAAAGTAACGTCTCTGCTTTTTAATATGCTATCTATGTTGGTCATAACTTTTCTTCCAAGGAGCAAGTGTCTTTTAATTTCATGGCTGCAGTCACCATCTGCAGTAATTTTGCCATGAAGTGATGGGACCAGATGCCATGATCTTAGTTTTCTGAATGTTGATTTTTAAGCCAACTTTTTCACTGTCCTCTTTCACTTTCATCAAGAGCCTCTTTAGTTCTTCACTTTCTGCCATAAGGGTGGTGTTATCTGCATATCTGATGTTATTGGTATTTCTCCTGGCAATCTTGATACAATGCTATATTGTACACTTAAAAGTTTCTAAGATGGCAGGTCTTATGTTGTGTTCTTACCACATACACACAAGTAAGGAACAGGAGGTCATTTGTGAGGTCATGAATATGTGTATAACTTGATGGTGGTGATAGTTTCAAGGGTGTATACTTACCACCAAACCATTAAATATGGTTTTTCCAGTGGTAATGTATGGATGTGAGAATTAGACTATAAAGAAAGATGAGGACCAAAGAATTTATGCTTTTGAACTGGGTGCTAGAGAAGACTCTTGAGAATCCCTTGGACTGCAAGAAGATCAAACCAGTCAGTCCTAAAAGAAATCAGTTCTGAATACTCATTGAAAGGACTGATGCTGAAGCTGAAACTTCAATACTTTGACCACCCAATGCGAAGAACTGACTCACTGAAAAAGACCCTGCTGCTGGGAAAAATTAAAGGCCGGTGGAGAAGGAGATGACAGAGGGTGAAATAGTTGGATGACATCACCAACTTGATGGACATGAATTTAATCAAGTTCTGACAGTTGGTGATGGACAGGGAAGCCTGGTGTGCTGCAGTCCATGGGGTTGCAAAGAGCGGACATGATTGAGAGACTGAACTGAACATTAAATATATACTATTTTTATGTATATATCATGTCTCAATAAAGTTGTTTTTAAGAATTGATTTGAACACCCCCCCTCAACCAAAAGAAAAAAAAAAGAGCTGTGAAAGTAAGATGCTGAGAAATTCATTTTTGTTTCAGGGTGTTTTTTTCTATCTTTTTGTGAGAAACCATTCCTAGCTTGATATTCTTATAAATTTTAAAGGAAATCAGTCCTGAATATTCATTGGAAGGACTGATGCTGACACTGAAACTCCAATACTTTGGCCTCCTGATTTGAAGAACTGACTCATTGGAAAAGACCTTGATGCTAGGAAAGATTGAAGGCGGGAGGAGAGGGGGACGACAGAGGATGAGGTGGTTGGATGGCATCACCGACTCGATGGACATGAGTTTGAGCAGACTCCGGGAACTGGTGATGGACAGGGAGGCCTAGCGTGCTACGGTTCATGGGGTGGCAAAGAGTCAGACATGACTGAACTGAACTGAACCTTTTGAATTTTGCACCAAAACATAAATAAAAATATTTTCAAATCTGCCCTCTTGAAAATATTGTATTCTCACACATTTCCTGCTTCCAGTTAAGTTCTGTCCCCTTGGACAGAACATCCTGGGAGAGAAAAAATACCTGTCTGCCAGGACAGGGAACCCAGGTGTGAATCCTGGTTCTTTTGTCGGCCCTTCAGATGACCTCAGGCAAGACATGTTCCTCTCTGGTTTATACTCGATGACATGCAGACGATGCCCCAGCTCTGACATCCTGTGTCCTATTGCTGGACCAAGGACCTGGAGAGCAGACACCCGGTTTCCTCGCTCTTTTATTTATTCAATTCACTTAAACTGAGAAGCCACCATCACCAGATTCTGGGTTCCGCATTCCTTTCCCTGCACTCAGCATTGCAGTGCCCGGCATGGGAGTTGGTCTCCTGCAGAGGTTCAGGACAAACTTCTTAGCTTACGAATGAGAAATGGATGTTTAGGCAGATGTGTGGTGAATAGTGGATGGACAGGTTGCTGGTAAATGATGGTTGAATGGATTCATAAATAAACAGTAAATGGATCAGTCTTTAAGACAACAGGCTTCCCTTGACTGTGCGACCTTCCCCACAGCTACCATTCATTTTTGTCCTCCATTTTGTAGCAAAAGTCTTTGAAAAAATTGTACTTACTGTCTCTGATTCTTAGTCTCTCTTAAATCCATTCTGATCATATTTCTACCTTCCCATTCCATCTTCATTGAAACTGCTCATGTCAGAGTCACCAAGCTGCTAAATTCAATGATAAATTCAATTACAACCTTCATTTTCTTGATTGATCAGTAACTTTTGAGACAGTTGAACACTCCCTGCTCCTTGATTCACCCTCTCTCTTCCCTTGGCATCCAGATTTCTGCATTCTCCTGGCTGTCAGAAGTACACTCCGCAAGGGTCACTCCTTTGCTTCTCCCAGCCCTTCCTGTTGGACTGGTCAAGGACCCAGTCCCTGCTGCTCTCGTCCAGTCTCATGCCCATGACTCCAGATCTAAACCTTCAGCGCAGATCTCTTGCTTGAACTCGAGTGCATACTCCCAACTGCCTACCTGACGGCTCCTCCACAATGTCTAAGAGACATCTCAAATTCAGCACAACCCAAGCTGAACCTCTGGTTTCCCTCGGCCAAACACTGTGCTCTCCTCATCTGATGGCAGCTCCATACTTGCAGTGTTGAGGCCGAGGAAGCTTGGAGGCATCCTTGACAACCCCTCTCCCTTCACGCTCCACATCCAAACATCAACAAGCCTGTTGGTCCTACCTTTAAAATATACCCAGAGTCAAATCCATCTCATCACCTGCATGACCACTGCCCTGCTCTGAACCACCAGCATTCCTCTACAGAATTATTGCAATATCTGCTCCTCTCTCCCCAGAGTCTGTTCAAAGGCCTCCAAAGCTCCAGAGGGTGTGAACCCCCATTTACCTCTCTGACTCCCTCTATTATCTCCTTCCTTCACTTGTACCACTCCAGCCCCACCAGCCAGGTCTCCCCTTGGAGCTTTTCATAGCCTTTCCTCCTGCCTAAACAATGTGCCCTCCAGTCTCATGGCATCTACTGGGCCACCTTCCCCACTGTCTGCCCCTACCCTGTCCTGATTCTCCTCTAATCTTTTTTACTTTTTTCCCCTAGCACCTATCATCCTCTAACATGCCCTATACTTTAAGTATTTCTTGTGTTAGTTATTTATTGCATATTTTCTTCCTACTGGGACATAAGCTCTTTTTTGTTATTGCATCATCTGTTACATCAGATGTATACATGTTATTTTCCCTGCAGTATTCCCAGCCTTTAGAACAATGACTGGCAAGTAGTAAGTACTCAATATACATTTCTTGAATTAATATATAAATGGTTTGATTGATGCTGGAAAGATATATAGGTGGTGGTTGGTCGGATGGATGAGGGCTGAATGGCAGGTGGTTGGAAGAATAAAGCTACGGTAGGAGAAAATTGAATAGATAAGCAATGGGGAATGGGTTACAGGTGAATAGTAAATGGATGGATGAGTGATGAATAAATAGGTGGCGGGATTTAATTCATTCAGCTACTATTCACTGAGTACTTACCATGTGCCAGGCACTATACCAGGTACTGGAGATATACTGGTGAGCCAAATTAGCAGGTGCCTGCCCTAAGGGAGCTTACAGCTTAGTAAGGGAGACAGATACATGTATAAATAATATATAATAATTATATATAATTAAACACATGTATAATTCCAAATTATAACATGTGCTATGAAGGGAAAAAACAGGGTGCTCTGAGAGAGAAAAACATGGATGCTGCTGTTGTTGAGTCATGTCAGACTCTTTGCGACCCCATGAACTGTAGCAGGCCAGGCTTCCCTGTCCTTCACTATCTCCCTTTCCTTGAAAAATGGCAATAACTGGGAAGATGGAGGTAGATGGGACTTGGGCTGAGCTGCTTAATCTTAATGGTCTCAGCTAGCCACATACAACATCTGTTTCCAGACCCAGGGCCCCCCTCACCGCCACCCGTATCTCTAACCTCAGGGACATCATCCTTTCTCTCCCTGCACTGACTCAGCACCTGCCTCAGCCCCAGGCCCCCTCCCCTGCACTGCTCCCCCCCAATCCCCACACTGCAGTGGCCTGCATGACTCCCTGTCCAGCCCCTACCCTGCTGAGTCACAGTCCTGGGGTAATCAGAGGACAGCTCCATGGGGCCCCAGCTCAACCCAGCCCCTTGGCCATCCTCATCCTGCTGCTGCTGTTGCTAAGTCATTTCAGTCATGTCCGACTCTGTGTGACCCCACAGACGGCAGCCCACCAGGCTCCCCCATCCCCGGGATTCTCCAGGCAAGAATACTGGAGTGGGTTGCCATTTCCTTCTCCAATGCATGAAAGAGAAAAGTGAAAGTGAAGTCGCTCAGTCTGTCCGACTGTTAGCGACCCCATGGACTGCAGCCCACCAGGCTACTCCGTCCATTNTGTCCGACTCTGTGTGACCCCATAGACGGCAGCCCACCAGGCTCCCCCGTCCCTGGGATTCTCCAGGCAAGAATACTGGAGTGGGTTGCCATTTCCTTCTCCAATGCATGAAAGAGAAAAGTGAAAGTGAAGTCGCTCAGTCTGTCCGACTGTTAGCGACCCCATGGACTGCAGCCCACCAGGCTACTCCGTCCATTGGATTTCCAGGCAAGAGTACTGGGGTGGGGTGCCATTGCCTTCCCCGATCCTCATCCTAGGATGCTCAGAAAGGAGGCCAGCAGATGCCAACCTCTGGATGCTTGTGCCTGAGCGCAGTTCCTGATTCTCTGGGCCTGAAATAAAAGTTGCGGCTTAGCTGAGACTGGGGTCAAGGGTAATGGATTAGAGCTAAGTCTGTCTGCAGGACTGTAACTCTGTCAGGAGCTGGCGTTGGAATTTAGGTCAGGGGTCAAGATGGGAGAAAGTGGGTGCCCCATCTACTTTCAGCACTCAGCCTGGGACCAGAGTCAGGATCTAGCCATGGCTGGGGACAGTGATCAAGGCCTAGGCCACATCTACAGGTTTAGGTCAAGATTTAGGCAGAGTCCACCAGAGACCAAGGGAATAAGGCTTGGTCTATGACCAGGTCTCAGTCCTGGGCACCAGACTAGTCTCCTGTCTCCAGGGAGGGGCTGAATGGGTGGGTTGGCCTGGACTGGTTGAGAAGCATCTTCTAGTCTAAGGTTCCATGCCTCTGCCACCCCCGGACAGATGAGCAGCGCGAGCCACAACCCTCCCCTCCATCTCTGGCCCGGGCTAGGTCATGCCCCAGGGTCCAAGCCTGGCTCAGTGTCCCCAGCAATACCTAACCATCCCCACTGTTACCCCAGGGTATGGGGTAGGGGTAACGTGGGGTGGGGGTAGGGCTGTGGGACCAGGCTCTGTGCCTGACCCAGGAGGGTGCCTTGCGCAAGGCTTTCTGATGCAACTGGCTGCTGGCTGAACACCTCAGCACCCTCCACCCCACACTCTGCAAGCTTTTCTCAGAAAGGGAAGGCCAGGCAGTGGCCTGGATTGAACACTCATAATCCCTTTCCTTCCCTGACCCTGGTGGCTTCAGGACAGGGAGGAGGCAGGTCAGAAGGAAGGCAGGGCAGGGATCAGATGAGTCAGCAACTCAACGGGGCAGGACTCCAGAATAGCGAGGGGGCGGAGCCGGGGCTTCCTCCGCCCCCAGGGGGAAGGTAAAGGTGGGAGTGGGGATCCCCGGAAGTCCGGAGAGCGCCACCCCAACACACACAAAACCGTAATTATGTGGCTGAACCCTGAGCCAAACAAGGTCACCAACTGTCCCAGGCAAGGTCAGAATCAGAAACGAGCTTTTCTCCTTTCCTGGCTCCACCCACCACAGTTGGGGATCAGGACTCCTTTTACTTGAAGAGGGCGTGGGACTTCCCTGGGAACTTTCTCTCTTTCTTGTTGAAACTCCTGAATTGGTGGACTGACGTGAGGTTTTTGTTGTTCAGTTGCTCAGTTGTGTTCTACCCTTTGCGACCCCATGGACTGTGGCAGGCCAGGCTTCCCTGCCCTTCACCATCTCTCGGAGCTTGCTCAAATTCATGTCCATGGAATTGGTGATGCCATCCAACCATCTCATCCTCTGTCATCCCCTTCTCCTCCTGCTTTCAATCTTTCCCAGCATCAGGGTCTTTTCTAATGAGTCAGCTCTTCCCATCAGCCAAAGTATTGGAGCTTCAGCTTCAGCATCAGTCTTTCCAATGAATATTCAGGACTGATTTCCTTTAGGATTGACTGGTTTGATCTCCTTGCAGTCTATGGGACTCTCAAGAGTCTTCTCCAACATCACAGTTCAAAAGCATCAATTCCTCGACGCTCAGCCTTCATGGTCCAACATGACTACTGGAAAAAACAGAGCTTTTCCAAAGACATGAGCTTTGGAGCCATACGAATCTGGGTTCAGCACTCCTGCTTTACTGTGTGAATCTGGGTGGGTTACTTCCTCTCTCTAATACTTGGTTTTCTCACTTATAATATGGGCATAAATTTACTTTTAGCTCACAGGGTTGTGGTCAGGATTCCATGAGAAAGTAGATGGAAGGCACAGCTCAAGCATGCCACAGGGGGACTCTCAGCTCTCAAGGGTTATCTGTTTGGGGGCAGGGTTAGCAACCTGGGCCCCATGGAAATAATATTAATCACATATCATCAAGTGCTTTCCATGTGCCAGGAACTCTTCTAAGCTCTTTACCTGAATGAACAGCACTCATATAACTTTCCATTTAATCCAATAATAGCTCTCCATAATGGTATGCAGTCCAGTAACCCTACCAGGAGGAATCTATCCTCAGTTAGATTTATAGATGAGGGCTCTGGGTCTCGGAGTAGTTAAGTGACTTGCTCAGTGTCATCCAACTGGGACCGGCCAAGGAGGGTGTGCATCCAAAGACTATCTGGCTCCAAATCCCACTGCCTAGCCCCTCCCTTAGGCCAGTGATGTCACCTCTCTGAGCCCCGGTTTCCTCACTTGCCTCCAGGGATGAAAATAGCAACCTGGTGGAGAAGTTTGTGGAGACAGAGATGATGTAAGGGTGGCACCCACACAGGGCCATGTTGGATCCATGGGCACAAGAATCACATTTCTTGTGAAGAAAACCCAGGCCCATGGGGTAGAGATGGATCACCCAGCACAGCCAGGGCCCCCACTAGGCTGGTGCTGTGCCCAAGCGCTGGTTTTCCTGCCTTTCCTGGTGCCCAGCCTGAGCCAGGTCCTGATGCTGAGGGATTTCTGCCATGCCCGTGGGAAACCCTAGAGAAGGGGGAGGTGCCCAGTCTCCTAATAAATGCTCCCCAAGAGGAGCCCAGGCACCGAGTTGTAACTCTTGAATAATCCACAATTTCTCCCAAATTGATTGGCCCAAATCCATTTACCTATCTGTATTATATAGTTTCATAGTGTTTTTCTTTCAGTCAGCTTATAAAAAAAAAAAAAAACCCGTAGGTAAAGTTATGTAAAAGGGAAAATTTCAATCACTGACCTCAACTGGAAAACTGCTATCACTTGCCATAAAGAGGAAGTAACTGTATAATTAAATATGAGGAAAGCAAAACAAAATTCTTAAATCCCAGCCAAATCTCATTTCTTGCTGAAGGTTCTGAACTGAGCTCTGCTTTCCCTTCCTGGCCAGTGAGGTATTAAAAAGACAGATACTGTTAAATGAGACTTTCTTCCCCAGTAGATGCAAGAACTAGAAGAAAATCAGAAGGAAATATGTGTATCACAATATGATTCAATGTTATTTAATAGAGTCTTGAGACCCTAAAACCTCCTGGCATCCTATGCGTGTAACATATTGGGGAAAACCCTGACCTAATACAACTCTCTTCCTATTTTACACATGAGAAAATTAAGGCTCCCAAGAAGGAGAGGAGGTGATTTGCCCACCATCTCACGGGCAAATGACTTCAGCCAGACCTGGAATGCAACCAGAACTCTTCCTAAGCCATCATTTCACTTTTGTGGGGAAAAACCTAAACAGGAACGTTTGAAGGACACCAACGGTGGAATTTCAGGCTTAGAGCAGAAACCAGGGACGTCTGGGTGCAGAGGAAGGAAGCAGGAGTGGCTGCTATGATAGCCATTCACGACCCCTTCTCCCTTCCTCCCTCGAGTTCCTCCTGGAGGCGCCGAGCATCCTCAGAACTACAGCAGACAGAAATGCAACTCGCTTGGCTCAGGCATCTAGGTAGAGGGATGTTCTGAGCCTGGAGAGAAGGAAATTCATGAAAGCCAAACTCTCTTTTCAGAAAAGTGCACATATTTTGCATTTAATTTGAGGAGGGAGTGTTGGTTACCATTTATTTTCTCACTTTTTAACAAATGCTTATATCAGATTTATATTCCAGGCACTTCACAAACACTGTCATTTAATCCTCACAACAAACCAATATTCATGTGTTAGTCATTCAGTTGTGTCCGGCTCTTTGTGACCCCATGGACTGTAGCCCCGCCAGATTTCTCTGTCCATGGAATTCTCCAGGCAGGAATACTGGAGCGGGTTGCCATTCCCTTCTTCAGGGGATCTTCTCCACCCAGGAATTGAACCCGGGTCTCCTGCACTGCCATCTGAACCACCAGGGAAGCCTGACAAAATAATGAAGTAGGTACTATTATTATCTCCATTTTACAGATGAGGAAACAGACACAGAGAGTTTAAGTAGCTTACCCCAAGTCTCCCTACTCAGGAGTGGTGAGATTTGAACCCAGAAAATGTGGTTTGACTATGAACATAAGGATGCTTCACTGCATTTAATCCTCAGGACTACAATGCAAGGAAGGTATAATTAATTTCATGTTATAGATGCAGAAACTGAGGCTCAAGATTGTTTGGCATCTTTGTTGTAGACTCAACAGGCTCTTCACATTTTGCCATACTCCTTGGATTCTGAGCCAAGGATTCTTAGTATGACAGCACTTGCTGCAGGTAACTATTGACCATTTAATGGGGCTAGGGTGACTGACAGGCTTCCTGGGTGGCTCCAAGGTAAAGAATCCACCTACCAGTGCAGGACCCACAGGAGACACAGGTTCAGTCCCTGGGTCAGGAAGATCCCCTGGAGGAGGAAATGGCAACCCCCCTCCAGTATTCTTGCCGGGAAAATTCCACGGACAGAGGAACCTGGTGGGCTACAGTCCATGGGGTCGCAAAGAGTCAGACACGACTTAGTGACTGAGCATGCACGCACGCACAGGGTGACAGAGGAACTGAACTTTTCATTTTTTTGAATTTTAATTTTAAAACAAGTGAAGCAGTTTCTCCATTAAACACAACTTAACTGTTTTGATACTTTAACTTACTATAACCACTGACAATTTTACTTTAGTCACTGACAGTTAGCTTCCATGTTGATTTATATCCAAACTAAGTGTAAAATATATGCCAGATTTTAAAATTATATTTATTTTTGGGTGTGCTGGGTCTTTGTGGCTGTCCGCGGGCTTCCTCTGGTCGCGGCGAGCGTGGGGCTAGTCTTCATCGCAGAGCGCCGACTTCTCACTGCTTCGGTTTCTCTTGCTGCGGAGCAGGGCTCTAGGCTTGCAGGTTCAGCAGTTGTGATGCATGGGCTTCGTTGCTCCTCGGCATGTGGAATCTTCCCACATCAGGGATCGAACCCATGTCCTTTGCATTGGCAGGTGGATTCTTTACCACTGAGCCATCAGGGAAGTCCTATACCAGATTTTGAAGACATTGCTATGAAAAAATATTTAGGTTATCTCGTTAACAATTTTTGACCATCTGTTTAAATGATAAGCTATATATATATATAAATAGGATCAAATAGACTATATTATTAAACTTATTTTCACCTGCTTTTTATTCTTTAATGCATAATTGAAAATTTGAAACTACATATTTGGTTCACGCTGTGTTCTATTGAAAAGTCCTGGTCTAGAGAATCGGGATTTGATACCCCTAACTGTAGGTCCCCAGACCAGGGGTCCATGCCCAAGGTACAATTCCAGCAGCCATACCACAAGTGTTAGAGGAGGCTGTCAGGTTGCAAAGACTGTGAAATGTCCCTGGACATTGTGGGCACTGGAGTCAGTTGCCCCAGATTCAAATCTCAAATCTGCCTCTTATAATAAGCTGGGTGTTCTTGACTCATCTCTAGACTAGAAGAGACATTGCCCATTTCACAGTTCTGCAAGTGCCCCAGGGCCACTGTACATACTCTTCCCTCTGTCTCTTCTCACATGCTTCCATTCCCCCCTTTTTTAAGATCTTAGTTTAAATATCACCTTCCTGATAAGTCTTACTAAAAATAGCCACGTCTCAGTCATATCTGATAGAGAATAAATCTATGCTATTTATTTAAGAAAACACATGATGTGTACTCTATTTTAAATGATTCTGGTTTATTGATTTTATTTTCCTGAGAGATATCTGTCTCCTCCACTGATTTATAAGATCAGCGAGGGCAAGGGATGAGTCGGTCTTGTCATTGCTGAGTTCCCAGCACTTGGATCAGGGTCTGACACAGCATGAAACAAAGTTACGACTGTATAAGCAAACCCAGCCACAAGTTTGGTTTCAGAGAGGTGCTGGGAAAACAATATGCCAATCTTTCCTTGCCCTCTAGAGCTGTGGGTGTGTCCTTAGGAGTCTAGGTCCTGGTGTAGAAAATGAGTTCATTCATTCCTCCTAGGTTTGGGAGTCTCCGGGGTTAAATAGAAAAGGCAATGGCAACCCCACTCCAGTACTCTTGCCTGGAAAATCCCATGGAGGGAGGAGCCTGGTGGGCTGCAGTCCATGGGGTCACTAAGAGTTGGATACGACTGAGTGTCTTCACTTTCACTTTTCACTCTCATGCATTGGAGAAGGAAATGGCAACCCACTCCAGTGTTCTTGCCTGGAGAATCCCAGGGACGGGGGAGCCTGGTGGGCTGCTGTCTATGAGATCACACAGAGTCAGACACGACTGAAGCGACTTAGCAGCAGCAGCAGCAGGGTTAAATGAGACCTGAGAACAGCCCCCTGCTGTGCCCTGAAGACTCTGAGGCACAGGTGAGCTGGTCCCTGGAGGTGTGCAACCAGGGAAACAAAGGTGACTCCACCTGCCTCCCATTAACCTCTGCCTGCAGGAGTTATTTTTTTTACATTGGTGAATTCAAACTTCATGGCCTTAAGGAGACTGAGCTCTCTGGGGCTGCATAGGGATGCTTCACCAGACAGCAAGTGGCAACCGGGCTTCCCAGTCTGGGGTGCAAGTCCTATTATAGGTACCATTCCTCTCTAAGCCTCCTGTCTCCCACTCTGTTTTCTGAGCTTCTACCATCTGGTGGTAAAGAATCTGCCTGTGATGCAGGAGACACAGGTTTGATCCCTGGGTCGGGAAGATCCCCTGGAGAAGAAACTGGCAACCCATCCCAGTATTCTTGGCCAGGGAAATCCCATGGACAGAGGAGCCTGGTGGGCTACGGTCCTTGGGACAGCAAAAGAGTCAGACACGACCTAGCAACCGAACAGCAGCAGCAGTGCTATGTGCCACAGAGTTCAAAGCATTCGACATGTGTTAACTTACTGAGTCCATTTCCTGGTGTCGCACAGTGGGTTCGGCAGAGTTAGAGTCTGGGCACACTTACACAGACTGGGTCCGGGGTTTTGTTGTTGTTGTTTACTCACTCAGTTGTTCATCCGACTCTTTGCAACCCCATGGACGGCAGCATGCCAGGCTTCCCTGTCCTTCACCATCTCCCGGAGTTTGCTCAAACTCATGTCCATTGAATTGATGATGCCATCCAACCACCTCATCTTCTCTCGTGCCCTTCTCCTCCTGTCTTCAACCTTTCCCACAAGGGTCTTTTCCAACAGGTTGGCTCTTCACACCAGGTGGCCAAAGTATTGGAGCTTCAGCATCTGACCTTCCAATGAATATTCAGGGTTGATTTCCTTTAGGAGGGACTGGTTTGATCTCTTTGCAGTCCAAGGGACTCTCAAGAGTCTTCTCCAACACCACAGTTTGAAAACATCAAATTCCAGGGTACTTCCTCTTAACTTCCAGGCTACAGTGCCTGCATCAAGTGAGTGCTGTGAAGCCCACTGGACCCCAGGCCTCTCCAGGGCACCACAATGGTTCTGTTGAGCCGGGAGTCAGCCCCTAAGTCTGTGGTCTTTGCAAAGCTCCTGGGTTGTTTTCTCATAGCTGGGCCTCAGGCTGCCCCTCAGTAGAATGGGGAGAATGGAGCTTCCTGCTGGCCCAGGGTTCTCCTAAACATTCAATAAAGCCCTGGTGGGAAAGTGCTTTATTACCAGGGGAGTACCCAGGGAACTGTTAGGGTTTGCTTTTTTCCTCCTCCACCCATCCTGAGAAAGGGTGTTCCTCCTTCCATTTAACAGATGGGAAAAATGAGACTCAGAAAAGCAAAATGTTTTTTCCAAGGTGATAGGGTGAGCCAGCCTCTGGCATCACTTTCAATCTTTGACCCCTGAGCGGGAGGGGTCGGGTTCAGTTCAGTTCAGTCGCTCAGTCGTGTCTGACTCTTTGTGACTCCATGAATTGCAGCACGCCAGGTCTCCCTGTTCATCACCATCCCCCAGAGTTCACTCAGATTCACGTCCATCGAGTCCGTGATGCCATCCAGCCATCTCATCCTCGGTCGTCCCCTTCTCCTCCTGCCCCCAATCCCTCCCAGCATCAGAGTCTTTTCCAATGAGTCAACTCTTCGCATGAGGTGGCCAAAGTACTGGAGTTTCAGCNCCATCGAGTCAGTGATGCCATCCAGCCATCTCATCCTCTGTCGTCCCCTTCTCCTCCTGCCCTCAATCCCTCCCAGCATCAGAGTCTTTTCCAGTGAGTCAACTCTTTGCATGAGGTGGCCAAAGTACTGGAGTTTCAGCTTTAGCATCATTCCTTCCAAAGAAATCCCAGGGCTGATCTCCTTCAGAATGGACTGGTTGGATCTCCTTGCAGTCCAAGGGACTCTCAGGAGTCTTCTCCAACACCACAGTTCAAAAGCATCAATTCTTCGGCACTCAGCCTTCTTCACAGTCCAACTCTCACATCCATACATGACCACTGGAAAAACTATGGTCTTGACTACACAGACCTTAGTCGGCAAAGTAATGTCTCTGCTTTTGAATATACTATCTAGGTTGGTCATAACTTTTCTGAGTTTAATAACAAGAGACAATATATGGGGCCTATTTTTTCTGTGTCTCTTTCTATCACTTATACACACACACACACACACACACACACACACACAGAGCAGGAGGATCTGATACAATTCTTCCCACAGAAGGAAACTATTGGTTGTTTCTAAGTTCAGGCTGGAGAATCTGGGTTTCATTCCCCCACCCCAAGAGGACTCTGATTCCCAATTATCAAACTGAGAAGTTGCCAAAATAAAAATTATCTTTTAAAACTTTTAAAGCTCTGTAAAGAAGCATCTTATAACTACTTAATGATATATTACCCAAATTGGCAAACCAAAACAGTAACAATGTCGTGAGGTATATCATAGCAAAGTAACAAATGCTGGCCAAGAATGACATTGAGACATTTATGAGCATGAAATGCTGTGGTTATAGAACTTACTTGGTTGACAACCACACAGTAGGTTTAAGACAAAATAAAGTAGATATGTGCTTCCTACTGTAACTGGGAAATGTATATATTTCTCATTTGTTTTTCAGATGAAAACAATCTCTATTCCTTCCTAAAAGAATTATGACTTTGTTCAGAACAGCAAATTGCCCAGCCCTGGTGATTCATAATCTATTCATGGCAATTAGGGGTGACCCTGTGACCTGTTTAGCCAGTAAGATTCTGAGTAGAACTTTGCTGAGAAAGAAGGCACCATAGACAGCTTTCTTTGTAAAGGAGAATGGAGGAGGAAGGTTTTATTCTTCATTGCTTCTTTCTGTTACCCACGCAGATGTAATGGCTGGATCTGTAGCAGATATCTTGTGACCATGAGATAACCATGGAGATGAAAATCAACATTCTGAGATGCCCAAGCAGAAAGGAAGAAAGATCCTAATTGAAAATAAACAAACACTACCAACAGTGAAACTCTGGATATCTTGTCATGCTAGAAAAAAAAAATATCCCAATGTTTAAGTTATTTTTTTTGTTAACTATTGTTGATTTCAACCAACTATATCTCTAACTGATACCACTGGTTTCCCTGGTTGATAAGACTTTTCTCACTGTCTGGCCACATTCTTTTCTTGCTTTTCTCTGGCACTTAGTTTGCCAGAGAAATCCAACGTAAAGTCCTCAAAATATTGTCTCTAATTTTTTTATCCATTTTCCTACCAATTGTTATTATATTCTATTGTTTAGTACTTGCCTAGTAACCATTCTCTTCCCCCTTACCCTCTCTCCATCTCCTTCACAAGTTGAAGTGTAAACTAATTCATATTACCCTCTAACTCCCACACAGATCTCATCACATAAAAGGTACATCTCATCCACATCTACCACCATAGTCCCACCTCATAGCCTTGTTCAGATCCTAGGTCATGACTAATTCCACTTCTATTTAGTCATTCATCAGTATTTACTGAGCCCATGTTATATGTACGTGTTGTGAGCATGGCTGCTGCTGCTAAGTCACTTCAGTCGTGTCCAACTCTGTGTGACCCCATAGACGGCAGCCCGCCAGGCTCCCCCGTCCCTGGGATTCTCTAGGCAAGAACACTGGAGTGGGTTGCCATTTCCTTCTTCAATGCATGGAGGAGAAAAGTGAAAGTGAAGTCCCTCAGTCTGTCCGACTGTTAGCGACCCCATGGACTGCAGCCCACCAGGCTACTCCTTCCATTGGATTTTCCAGGCAAGAGTACTGGGGTGGGGTGCCATTGCCTTCCGAAAAGATTTTTATTAAGTGTTCAGACTCCCAAAAACTGAATCCCTGGGTTCAAATCTTGTGATTTTGGACAGTTTATTAAACTCTCAGTGCATCAATTTTCTCATCTATAAAACAGAGTTAATAGCATCACATACACTTCTTATGATTTTATGAGTATTAAATGTTCATACATATAAAATACTTAGCACAGTTCCTCTTAAGAACTCAGCACACAATAGTTACAAACCATGGCACCTACAAAGTTGTTTAACTTACCCTTATACAATCAGAAACTTAAAATCACTATGGGGGAGGTGGGGTGGCTAGGAAATCTCAATATAAATTATAATTTAAAATGAAATATTCGTGCCGATAAAGGAAAGTTAAGACAAAGAAAAACCATTTCTAGGTCAGGTGATAAAGACTTCAGGAAAGGGAGATTTTGAGCTTAGTCTTGAAACAAATGTATGCAGGACTCCTCTGTTCCCTATTCAGGCAGCTTTCTTCAAGTCTTCTTTGGTCATATATCCCCAGAACTGACTCCCTTTACCTGACAATGTGAATGAATCCTAAACAGTTTGGGAATGGAGAGATGATGTGAGCCAACAAAGCCAACAGTGAAGGCTGTACACAAGCACTGGGGAGGAGTTATGTTCTCTACTCCAGCTGATTCTATGGGCCCCTGATGCAACCAGCTCTCTGCAGCCCTTCAGGAGAAGGCTCTTTTAATTCTCCTCTCGGTCACTTCCTTGTAGACCAGGCTAACCTCTTTGATGGTAGAGATGGGATAGTTTTGGTGTGAGTCCTACCAAGGGGCTGGGCAGTTCGGAAGAGCTGAGCTGCTATGAGTGTTCAGGTGTTGCTTGAGCACTAGGTGACCAGGAGCTGGCCAAAGCCTGAGTCTGTCTGGGGAGAACGCACGCTACAGGGAGGGGCCTTGATGCTCCTGCTGATTCAGGAGAGCTGGTTCCACAGCTCCATAAGTCTAACATGGTACTATGGCTCAGGGTCCATGTTATAGCAAATCTGTCTCTGATGGTGTCCCGAGAGAAGGAAATCCCTCTGTACTGTTTTAGTGCCTTGCTGAGGGTTAAAGCCTAGGCACTGTAATATATGGCCTCAAGCCGGGGAGCGCAGCAGATCATGGTCCAGTAGAGGCTCCCTCTGTCTTCTAGTCATTAATTCCCCCATTATGGCTTGTTGTTGTTCCTTTTCAGTTGCTAAGTCATGTCCACCTCTCTGTGGACATTACGGCTAATTCCCTCATTTTGGAAATTTACATTAAATAAATACATAATATGTAATACATTTTAATTTTTATTTTATATATTAAATAATATATTTGATATTGACTAACAGAAGCAGAAGATATTAAGAAAAGGTGGCAAGAATACACAGAAGAACTATGCAAAAAAGATCTTCATGACCCAGATAATCACAATGGTGTGATCACTCACCTAGAGCCAGACATCCTGGAATGGGAAGTCAATTAGGCCTTAGGAAGCATCACTATGAACAAAGATAGTGGAGGTGATGGAATTCCAGTTGAGCTATNAATCTGAATGCGGAGGGGTCGGGGGTGGAAGCAAAACACCCCTAGAGGGCCAAGGAGGGGGCGGGTTCCGGGACAGCTAGCTGTTCGCATGGGAGGGGCGGGGCGCGCTTGGAGGTGACGGGAGGGGAGGGTGGGGCTGGGGGTGGGGAAATGGTGCAATCCAGGGCCTGAGGGCATCAGGCGGTGGCTGATTAACTCAGGTTTACATCACCCGGGCTGGAGCTGGAGCCCGGCTCTCCGCGCTCCCAGAGACACTCGCAGCGGAAGCGGCGGCGGCTCCGCACACGTCCGGCTGCTGGGGCCGAGGCCAGAGCTGCACCCGGAGCCGAACTCGGCGGCGGCGGAGCAGCACGGGCCACCGAGGGCTGCCAGGCGACCCTGAGCTCTTTCTGCGCCAGGACCCCGCCGCGTGCTAGGGCAAGGTACTCGGTGGGGGCGGGAGGGGCGGGCAGGCGGGGCGGCTGAAATTGCCGCGAGTGACACACACACAGACACACACACACACAGACACACACAACTTTTACGGAAGCCCGCCGTCCGGGGAGCGACGCTGGCTGAGTGTTCCCGCTGGGTCCAGGTGACGCGGCTCGGCAGGGCGCGGGGTCGCCAAGTGTGGCCGATCTGGCTGCGGGACGGTGGATCCCCGCGGGGCGGGGAGGCGTGTCCCGGGGAGGAGTGTCCCGGGAAGGAGGGTGTGCGCGGTCCGAGTCTGTCTGAGTGTGGGGCGGGCAGGAGAGGTGTGTGGTTGGGTGCGGGGAGGTCCGTGTTTGGTGCGGGGAGGTCTGTGAGGTCCCTGGGTGTCGGGTGGTCCCGAGTACCTGTGAGATGTGTTCGTGAGGACTTGCCGGAGTCCGCGTGGGCGTGTGGGCTCCGGGTGGGGCCGTGTGTCCGAGGACCATGCGGAGGCCTGGGCACTGGGCGGCAGGTACTGGCCGTGCCGGGACGCACTGGGGTGCCTGTGGGCGGGGCGGGTTTGGGGTCAAGGGCGTCCTGGACGCTGTGCGCGCGCACAGATGTGCCGGGTCTGATGACCACCGGTTCGCCAGCTGCAGGGTGCGCGCGTATTCTGTTTCTGCCAGTGGTGTGTGTCGTGCCTGTTGATTCTGGGGTGTGCGGGCAAGGCCGCTTATCTCAGCGCCAGGGCCCAGCCTCCTTCCCTTTGCCGGTCCCCTCCCAGTCCTCTAGCAGCCCCTCGGTTTCCGCTCAGCCTTCTGCGGGGGGTCGCGGGCGGGGACCTAGCGGTACTCCTGCCGCCCCGCCGCTTCCGCTCCCAAGGGAGGAGCCCAGCTGCTGAGGGTGGGGCGAGTCCGCCCACTGCCTTCTCGGTGGGAACTTGGGGTGGGGGTGGCGGGTACAGACTGAGCGTGTGGCCTTGTTGGTATCCGTCCTGCAGTCGTGAGTATGGTTGGAAGAGCTCTCGGTGCGTGTGCTTGCACCCTTGCCGGTGGAGGGCCAGGTGTGTGTCACTTAAGGACGTGGATGCCTCTCTCTGCCCTGCCCGTGTGCCATGGCTGGCCGGTTTGGACGAATGTGTTTGGGAGGGGCGCGTGTACACCTGTCTGCCCTGGGTTATGTGAATATGTGTGTTTGCTGTGACCCACCCTATTCCCCTGGGAGGGTCAGGGACCGGCAAGAGGTAGAAACTCGGGGCTGCCTGCATCCTACTGCAGGATTCTAATCTTGCCCTGTGGCCTGCAAATTCCTGTATTCATCTATAAACTCAGTTACCCCATCCCAAGCAGGACCAGACTCTGAGCCCTAGATAAGGCCAGAGCAGCCTGGGGTACTGATGTAGCCATGGGAGAGTCTCGCTTTGCGGGACACATAACATCTACACACCTAGGGATCATCACAAAACATCTACACACCTAGGGATCATCTTGGGACTTCCCTGGTGGCTTAGACAGTAAAGCGTCTGTCTACAATGCCGGAGACCTAGGTTCGATCCCTGGGTCGGGAAGATCCCCTGGAGAAGGAAATGGCAATCCACTCCAGTACTAGTGCTTGGAAAATCCCATGGACAGAGGAGCCTGGTAGGCTACAGTTCATGGGGTCGCAAAGAGTCGGACAAGACTGAGCGACTTCACACACACACAGGGATCATCTTGCTTTTCTCTTGGAAGAACCAGTGCAGTAAAGAGTGTTATCCTAGCCTCATCCCTGGGGAAGTTTCTGAAACTCCCAAAGGTAGCACTTCAGCATCTTCAGCTGTGATTAATAATAGTAATGAGCCAATGGTAGTGATCAATTCCTGAATTAACAGTGCCTGGCAATGGCAAGTGGAGAAAGCAATGGCAACCCAGTCCAGTACTCTTGCCTGGAAAATCACGTGGACGGAGGTGCCTGGTAGGCTGCAGTCCATGGAGTCACTAAGAGTCAGACACGACTGAGCGGCTTCACTTTCACTTTCACCCTGCAACGGGGCTGTGTTAATTTATTTGTATTTTCATTTCATCATCACAAAATCTTATGGGCTTTGCACCCTGTTTCCACTTAACAGATGAATCACAGAAAGTCTGAAAAACTTGCCTAGGGCTATCCAGCCAGGAAGGGTCAGAGACAGGATGAGATCCAGGGAATATCTGATCACAGCCACCCCCTACTGCATTCTCACCAAAACGGGATTATGCCTTTTCGTTTAAGATGGTGGCTCCCTCCCTCCCAAGGCAGCCCATGCATTTGGGAGCAGCAAGACTGGAGAGGTGGGCATCAGCCTGAGGACTGTCTCTGAGTGATGTTCCCTCTAATCCTGCCTGGGACTGTTGGGAAGGTCTTTACCTGGCTGCAGTCCATTGTCCTCTAACACCTCATCCCTGGGCTCCTTGTTTCTCCCCTGGAGCCTGGATGGGTGGGCAGATGAGTCCTGGAGAGAACCTTTCTGCCCTAACATGCCATTGCCCTCTCCTCTACGCACCACACTGGCACACAGTGACATAGCTGTGTGGGGGCGGGTCGGGGGGAGGTGCTTCCTCTGCAGTTGAGTAAGTGAATCCTGGGGCTTCCAGCCATCTTGCCTCCCTGCCTCATTCTCATCTGATGGTAAAATTGAGCTGGTTGGTGGACTAACTCCACACATAGATCCTGTGATTCTGGTAGCTCTTTGGCCATCGGTTGATTGCAGACAAAGTTCACATTTGAGAAAAGAAATAAACTCCATCTGTTTTGAAATACCCAAGCACTAAATAAATGTAGAATCTTTCTTTTAAAATACTGATATTGAACATTCCTTTGCCTCCCTAAATCCCTTCCACTCCTGGAGTCTCCCAGAAGGCCAGAAGCTGCTGTGGCCAATTTAGCCTGGGTCCTTCTAGACCTTTTCCTGTGCATTTACACACCTGTGTATACAAATAGGGTTTCTCTGATGGCTCAGATGGTAAAGAACCTGCATACAGTGCAGGAAACCCAGATTCAGCCCTGGGTTAGGAAGATCCGCTGGAGAAGGGAATGGCTATCCACTCCAGTATTATTGCCTGGAGAATTCCATGGACAGAGGAGCCTGGAGGGCTACAGTCCATGGGGTCACAGAGAGTCAGACACGACTGAGCTACTAACACTTTCACACATATCATATTACACACTTGTGGGTTTTTTTTTAATAAATGAGGTCATTTCATGTATTTTTTTCAGCAGCTAGCTCTGTTCACTTGACAATATGTTTAGTCATTCCAGAAACATCCGTTCATCTGAACATTCAGTATACGCATCATTCATGCCTCATCCTTCATCATCCAGTCTCCTCCTCTCCCTCCTCCCATCCATCCTCCCTTTCAGAGGCATAGCTCTGTGCTACAGCACTCAACAGACAACAGCACGGAGCCTTTCTTCCTCCTCTCACCAATCATCAAGTCCATCTCTCCTCTGTACTTTTTTTTTTTTCACTTAACAGTTCACTCTGGAGATTTTTCCAATTAGCACATAAAGGATTTCCTCAGTCTCTTAAATGGGTACAACTATTTTACGTATGGTCAAATATAATGTATTTAACCAGTCCTAACAATGGATCTTTAATTGATTCTATCATATGGGCTGTAGGAATAACTTTGTACTTGCACCATTGCATCAGTATGTAGAGAGTTCTTGATCATTTTTTAGAGCTGTATAGAAGTCCACTATGTGGCTGTATCATGATGGTTTGACCAACCTCCAACTGCTCGACATGTGGGGCAGTTTCCTGCTTTTTGCTGTTAGACACAAGACACTGATGAGCAGCCTTTCATGTATTTAATTTTTTTGGTGAGCATTTTATTTGGAAGATAAATTCTCAGAAGTGGGACACCGAGTCAAGAGTATATGCTTTTGTTTATTTAACGCACACTGCCAAGTCACCCTTCATAAAGGCGGTGCCAGTGTAACCTCCCACCAGCAGAGGAAGAGAGGAGCCGCCGAGTAGCCTGAATTCAGTGCCTTTCTCCCCTTCCTTCTAGATGCAAGCAAGCCCCCTGGCTGTTCCAGCAAATGCCCTCTCCAGAAAGAAGCGGTTGGAGCTGGATGATGACCTAGACACTGAGTGTCCCAGCCGGAAACAAGCTCGAAGTGGGCCCCAGCCCAGGCTACCCTCCTGCCCGCTGACCCTGAACCCACCACCAGCTCCTGTTCATGCTCCCAATGTGACCACTCCCTCCAGGCTTGGACCCTATGTTCTCTTGGAGCCTGAGGAGGGGAACCGGACCTATCGTGCCCTGCACTGCCCCACAGGCATGGAGTACATCTGCAAGGTATATGTCCCAGAGGCCATCTCCATGAGCATCATGGGGGCTGGGAAAAGGCTTTGGCTCCAAAGAACTGCCAGGGCTGAGGGCCCCTTATATTACTTTAGTTCTGTGTTTACTGGGGAAGCAGCCAGTGAATACCCAGGCCAAGCTGAAACCAGAAAGGTAAACCAGATGGTCCCAGCCCTGGAGGAATACAGAGCTTAGGCTGTATAGTGTGATAAATGCTGTTGGGGTGAGGCTTAGGGGCCAGGAGTACAAAGAGAAACCTCTAGTATATTAGAAAGCAGAGTCAGAAAAGGCTGAGGAGGAGTCAGCCAAGGAGAAGTGGGAAAAGGGGGTTGCAGGAAGGGGAAATAGCTGTCAGAGGCCAAGAGGAGTGAACATGGCACTTCAGAGCATGAAAAGGACTTCATTATGGCCAGAGTGGGAAAGGGATGCAGGCAGGGCTGACAGACGAGAGCTAGCAGCCGCGGATTGTGAAAGCATTAGGAAGAAGCCCCACGAGGCTGTGGGGAGCCACTGAAGGTATTTGCACCAGGGAAGGATGAGATATGGTAGACATTAGAACTCCTGGGACCATGGAGGTCATTGGGCCTACTCGTGATCATTTTATAGATGGAAAACCTGAGGTCAAGAGAGAAGGGCTGTGTATGAAGCCACATGGCATCAGACCTGGATCCTAGAGCAAGATCCAGGGTTCTTGACAGAAATCAGGGTTCTTGACAGAATTCAGGCAATAGGCAGAGCCTCGTGACCCCTACAGGACACTGCCAGGTCTCAGCCCACAAGGACAGAGATGAGAAAGCTTTTGTTGCTGTTGTTTTTGTTTCTAAATCATGTCCCATTCTTTTGCAACCCCATGGACTGTAGCCTGCCAGTCTCCTCTGTCCGTGGGATTTCCCAGGAAAGAATACTGGAGTGGGTTGCCGTTTCCTTCTCCAGGGTATCTTCCCAACCCAGGGATCAAACCTGCATTTCCTGCACTGGCAGGCAGATTCTTTACCACTGAGCCACCAGGGAAGGCCCTGAGAAAGCATAGTAAGTAAGTAAGTAAGTAAAGTCGCTCAGTCGTGTGCGACTCTTTGCAACCCCATGGACACCAGGCTCCTCCGTCCATGGGATTTTCTAGGCAAGAGTACTGGAGTTGGTTGCCTTTTCCTTCTCCAGGGAACTCCCCGACCCAGGGATCGAACCTAGGTCTCCCGCATTGTAGACAGACGCTTTACCGTCTGAGCCACCAGGGAAGTCTGAGAAAGCATAATTGTAGGTATTTACTGTGCACAAGGTACTCTATTAATGGTGCAGTCTGCAAGCTCTCTAATATTCACACAGTCTATGAGGTAGTTACTATTATTGGGCCCATTCTACAGAGAGAGGACAGGTTCTGAGGCTCAGAAAGCTGTGGTTACTCGAAAGTGAAAGTGTTAGTTGTGTCTGACTTTTTGCAACCTCTTGGACTCTTAACTCACCAGGCTCCTCTGTCTATGGAATTCTCCAGGCAAGAATACTGGAGCGGATAGCCATTCCCTCCTACAGGGGATCTTCCCCACCCAGGGATCAAACCTAGGTCTCCTGCATTGCAGACAGATTCTTTACTGTCTGAGCCACCAAGGAAGCCCTGGGGTTACTTGCCACCTCACAAAGCCAGGAGGTGTCAGAGCTGAAATTGGGCCAAGGCAGGTTCAACCCAGAGCCTTGGACCCCATGCTAGGACAGGTGGTTCAGATACAAGCGGGGCAGGTTTGCTCTGGTGGGCAGAGGTAAGAAGGATAGGGGAGACCCAGGTACACAGGGAGGGGTGGAAGGGAGCTGAGACTCCTTGGGAAGGCACAGAGAGGCAGGGGGACTGACGCCCCCATCCAGTTGGCCGGGGGATGAGGGGAAGCAGCCGCAGTGGCTCCAGTTCCTGCTCATGGGGGTGCAGTGGGCAGGGCCACATCTGGACATCAGACACCAGCTTTACCTGGGCTCTGGCCGCTTGATGCAGGTTCCTAGGTCTACCCCAGGTGTTGTAGGGAACCCATGAACTCTGGGTCCCCTTCCTGTAGCATCACAGGTTTTTTCTGGTCCCCTCTAGGGAGGGAAATCCATACTGAAAGGAATACCATGGCAAGCTGGAGTCAGAAGCTTTCATATGACCCCAGATATTCAGGAACATTTAGGGCAATCTACTGGGAGTGCCTGTCCCTACACCCAGCGTGAACTGTGGGAGCTGACACATTGCCTAGGCTTTTCTGATCGGCATGTAGAAAGATCAACACCCTGTCTTTCTAGACTATCGCCTTATTCATTAATTCAACAAACTCTCAGTGAGCACTTGTATACTCTGTGCATCACGCAATATGCTCCACATATGGCCAAAAAGTGAGCCAAGCTGTGCCACCCCAGTTCATGCTGCAGGTGAAAGAGTAATGTATATATCAGGTGATCTTAACTGCTATGGAGAAAAACTAGGAGCTAGGAGAAAGGGGAGAGGGAAGGGGAGAAGGTGCAGGTGATCTTAGGTGGGAAGTCCACCTTGGAGGAGGTGACCTGAATAGTGTCTTGAACTGAGGGAGCCAGCCCTGTGGGTATCTAGAGGAGAATGCTCAGGTAGCAAGAAAAGCAAGTGTAAATGCTCAGAGGCAGGGATGCGCTTGCCCTGATTTCTAAAAAAGTCTCCGTCTGTGAACTGTTTACTCAAAACCACCCCAATTGCTTTAAGACATGTACTTACATCTTTTCATGGATTAAATGTGTATATGCTTTATTTATTTTTATTGGCTATATGTCCTAGACAAAATGACAAGCAAAGGGTTTAAAGGCAGATAAACCAAAGTGCATAGACTGCTCTGCCAGTGATGAGCCATGTGGCTTCCAAGTCACCATCCTCAACATCCTTTCAGGACTATGGAACAGCTTCCATCTACTGTCCATTAGCATCTTTAACCACAACCTCATCACGCTCACCACAGGCCCCACCTTCCTTCACATTCCAGCCACACTGAGCTTTGGCTGGGTTTCTGGAGCAGCTCAGTTTCTTTCTTACCTCAGGGCCTTTGCACTGCCTGTGCCTCCCACCTGGAAAGCTTACTCCTTGGGCATCTCAATCACTCAGGTCACTTCCCCAGAGTCCCTTCTGGACTATACTTTCTAAAATAGGTGTCTCCTGCCAAAATATTATTGATTCCAGCATTCCTTTGCAATGCTCATCAGAATTTGTAAGTATTTAATTTTTTGGCCTGTTTAACTGTCTCATGTATTGGACTGTGGGCACCAGGAGGGCAGGGACTGTGGCTGTCAGTCAAGTTATAGTCCCAGTGGCAGGCACAGGTGGGCATTCAATGCCTGCTTGTGGGATGAAGGAAAGGGTGGGTGGGAAGTGAATGCTGGAGAATGGTAGCCATGATGGATGATGACGACCGTAACATTACTTCTGTATTGTCTGCTCTTCCAGATTCCTCTTGTTTTAGTTACTTTTGTTCTGGTTACCTGATATCTTTTTGAAGTATCTCAAGTTTAAGAGCACATGAGCTTGTAGCTAAGAGCACAGATGATGGAGAACGGGGATTTAAATCCTAGCTCTGCTCCTTGCTGGTCAGGCAGCCCTCAGCTTGGTCAGTATTGAGTGGCATGCAGTGGAAGCGCTGGGCACAGTAATGCCTAGGGGATCAGCTGTGGCCTGCTGCAAGGCCGGCCCCCTGGAGTCCCCACCCAAGCTCACACCGCGCTCTGCCCACAGGTGTACCCGGCCTGCGAGAGCCTGGCGGTGCTGGAGCCCTACTGGAGGCTGCCCCATCACGGCCACGTGGCCCGGCCGGCGGAGGTCCTGGCCGGCCCGCAGCACCTCTACGCCTTCTTCGCGCGGCCGCACGGGGACATGCACAGCCTGGTGCGCCGCCGGCGTCGCCTCCCGGAGCCCGAGGCCGCCGCGCTCTTCCGCCAGATGGCCGCGGCCCTGGCGCACTGCCACCAGCACGGGCTGGTCCTCCGCGACCTCAAGCTGCGGCGCTTCGTCTTCACCGACCCGGCGAGGTGAGTGTGGCGGCGAGGAGGCCCCTCGGTTTGGCCTGGACTGATGTTCTGGTCACACTTAGACTGAGGTGATGCACTTTTGGGCACGAATACCACAGAAGCCTTCTTCTGTGGGGCTGTCTCAGCCGGCTACTGTGATGATAACCTTGGTCTTTGGATCCAGTGGCTGCTGCCAGGTTGTCCACTGGAAGGCTCCTAATTTACCCTTTGTGTACCTTCGGTAATTCTGTCTTTAATTTGTTATTAGAAACCTTGAGGGTTTTTAAGGCTTTATGTGTGAGTATCCTGTTTCTGCTCACACTTTTGCCCGCTAATTTCACCTGCCATCCACTCTATAGCAGTTACGCTTATGATATTTGCCTAAGGGTGGTTTTCTTTTCTTTTTAAAAATTTTATTATTTATCTGGCTGCACCGAGTCTTAGTTGCAACATGTGTGATCTGGTTCCCTGGTCAGGGATTGAACTCTGGGCCCCCTGCATTGGGAGCGTGGAGTCTTAGCCACTAGACCACCAGGGAAGTCCCTGAAGGTGGTTTTTTCTTTTAAAGATGGTATTTCCTTTTACGTTTTATACTAAAATGACCATGCTTTGAGTAACAATTAGAATATAAGTTTTATAATGATTTTTAAGCTAATATGCAGCTTTTCAAATAATTTCAAACTTAAGGTGAGAACAACACCCCCAGACCTCCCAGAAGTGAGAAAAGTGCTTTCTTCCCTTTTCAAGGCAAAAGTTTGAGAAGCACCATCAGTAAATGATAGATAGTGGAATCATCCTGGGGCCAAATTCTGGCTCTACTTCTTTAACCTTTAACCTGCAGTTTCGCCTTGAGCAATGGCTTCATCTGCCTGAGCCTTGACTTCTTTATCTGTAAAATGGGCCAATAATGCTATCATCTCTGCTCACCCCCCGTGCAGTGATTGACAGAACTGGTCAGCATTTTCAGACCAGCACCCAGGAAGTAGTGCCACAGGAATAAGCTTAGTAGCAATGGCAATGCTATGCTTACTATTAAAGTAATCTAGAGCACTCTGTGGGAGTTATTTAAAGCAGAAGTTGCTAAGGTTGGTCCACACATGCTTTTTTTTTTCTTTGCATTACATACCTGTTCATTTGTGGGGTTTTTTGTTTTGTTTTTTGCTTGTTTCCTTTTCTTTCTTTGTTTCTTTATTTTTAGTTGAAGGATAATTACAATATGGTGTTGGTTTCTGCCATACATCAATACGGGTCATGTTTGTGTTTTTAATTGAAATTGGTTGCCAACTTTTTAAAACCTGTGTTTTTTTTTCTTTAAAATATGATTTCTGGGTTCTTTTGTGGAAAAGGGGTACCATGGAGGCACCCTGGGAACCATATGAGCAGCTTACAGCACTGGCTCTGGGCAGGAGAGAGCCAGCGTTCAGTCTCGGTCCTGCTCCTTTGGCTGCAAAATGGCATCTTCCTCACAGGCTGTATGAGGGTGCAGTGAGGTGTGATAGATACAACCTTAGCTCAGGGTGAGGTACGCTGTGGACACTCCCAAATATTAACTGTAGGTTTGTGCTGAGACGGTTAGCACAGTCCCCACTTCCTGTTTCTCATTTTGTTTCCTGCCTAGACCCCAAGTTTGCATCTGGCTTCAGAGAGTTTTAATGCCCTCAGCCCCTCAGCACAGCCCCACTTCCCCAGCCCCCAAGTCAAGGTTCAGGCAAGTGAAGCCATCAGTCAATGCCAAATTGCAAGTTAACAAGTAGAACCTGAATTTTACCCCAGAGACATTTGGAAAAATGCGTTCCTCTCAGAGTCCTAGCTCAGATTTAATTGCTCTGTGACCTTGAGAAATAAATAAACCTCTCTGAGCCTAGACTTCCTCATCTGTAAAATGGAATCAGCCAAGCAGCCTCACAGGACTGACTCATGTCTGACAAATGCCAGCTGGTACTGGGGAAATGGGTGCCACTCAGGTGGAAATGTGGGGTGGTAGAAGGGGGCCGTCCCACTAGCTGACTCCTTGTCTCTCTGCCCGTGTAGGACGAAACTGGTGCTGGAGAACCTGGAAGATGCCTGTGTGCTGACTGGGCCTGACGACTCCCTGTGGGACAAGCACGCGTGCCCAGCCTATGTAGGCCCCGAGATCCTCAGTTCCCGGGCATCCTACTCAGGCAAGGCGGCAGATGTCTGGAGCCTGGGTGTGGCACTCTTTACCATGCTGGCCGGCCACTACCCCTTCCAGGACTCAGAGCCTGCCCTGCTCTTTGGCAAGATCCGCCGTGGTGCCTTTGCCCTGCCTGAGGGCCTCTCAGCCCCCGCCTGTTGCCTGGTCCGCTGTCTCCTCCGAAGGGCGCCAACTGAGCGGCTCACGGCCTCGGGTATCCTGCTGCACCCTTGGCTGCGGGAGAATGCCATCCCTGCAGCCCCACCTCGGTCCCGCCACTGTGTGTCTGACCAGGTGGTCCCTGAAGGGCTGGGGCTGGAGGAAGCAGAGGAGGAGGGAGAAAGAGATATGGGTCTCTATGGCTGATGTCACCTTACTGGACTCTCAGCTGCAGATAGCGGGTTGAGGCTGGGGTATCTTTAAGCTCTCTTCTGCCTCTTTGCGCTGAGCCAAACCTTAAGTGCCTTCTGGGAGGGAGAGAGAAGGAGGTGTGTGCAGAGCATGCTGGACCTGTGCAGATGAGCTCATGCCCCATCGAGTCCTCAGGAGCTCCCTGTGCCAAGCCCTGTTCCAGATGCTGGGAACACAGCAGTGAATGACAGAGACAAAGTCCTGCTCAGAGCTGACAATACTTTCCATGCCCATGAGTCAGTGTCTACACTGAGCACCCACAGTGCAGGGGTTGGCATCCACTCGTGCTGATGCCCAGGCACCCCTGACGTGGGACAGACCCTGTCACAATCCAGCTGCCTTTGTATCTCATGCCTTTTCAGAGGAAAGGAAGCATCCCTGTGCCAAAGGCTCCAGTCCTCTCCCCTGTGATTCAGGACCCTAGAGCCCAGACCAGGCTGGGAATTGTCCTCCCAGCAGCTCTGTCCTCTTGGCCAAGGGCTTCCCATCCAGGCTTGAGTGAAGGATTTGGGCTGGAAGATCAGGAGTGCAAACTGTGAGGCTGGTCCTCATCTTACTGAAAGAGTAATTTGGAGTGAGGGTCCAGGCCTGTCCACCTCTGTGGACCAAGCACCAAGATCAGGCAAGTTCTGTCCCCTGGCCTCCTGGAAAGTCTCAGGTTCAGGACCCTACATTAACACTATGGGTTTATGTGCCATGAGTGTATTTTTTATCTTGTGCCTCATAAAAGAATTATGAAATGCTGTCATCTCTCTTGGATATTTCGTCCATCTTCTCCTCCCCATCTCTTATAAGTTTTCTGTGCATCTGAAACCAGCTTCATGGTGAAAGGTCAGAGGCCTTGTGTGTCAATCTCAGCTGAGTGGTTCGTGAGAATAGAAGATCCAGTGGGTCTTCTCTCATTCACTCTGTTCTTTCTGGATGTTCTGATGTCTCAGGGTACTGTTTGACTGCAAGTCACTGAAATCTTGAGTCAAAGTGGAAAGAGAGAAAGAGACGAACCAGGAACTCAACAGCAGGGAGGGGATGGGCTTCAGAGCTCATTTATTCATCTGGGACAGTCGGTAAATAATCTGCCTGCAATATAGGAGAACTGGGTTCGATCCCTGGATCAGGAAGATTCCCTGGAGAAGGAAATGGCAACCTACTCCAGTACTCTTGCCTGGAAAATCCCATGGAAAGAGGAGCCTGGTGGGCTATAGTCCCTGGGGTCACAAGAGTCGGATACAACTTGATGACTAAACCACCATGGAGCTGTTAGAAAGGACCCTGGCTCCCTATGTTCATTCTGTCTTGGCTCTGTTGTCCCAGGTAACTGCTGTTACAATGGCTACAACCATCTATGGGGTCACCTAAGACAGACCCAGGACCAGTGCAAGGAGGAGGGTGGTACCTGAGAACTCTTTACTCTGGAGTCAGGCTGCCTAGAATTAAATCCTGGCTCCAACACTCACTAGCTGTTTGACCCTTGACAAGTTTTTAACCAGTCTATACTGCAGAGACTTCATCTGTAAAATGAGAGATAATAGTACCTAACCCAAGAAAGCTGAATGGGTTATTTTATTTAAAGCACTTAGAATTAACAGTGCCTGGCAATGGCAAGTGGAGAAGGCAATGGCACCCCACTCCAGTACTCTTGCCTGGAAAATCCCATGGACGGAGGTGCCTGGTAGGCTGCAGTCCATGAGGTCGCGAAGAGTCAGATGCAACTGAGTGGCTTCACTTTCNTACAATGGCTACAACCATCTATGGGGTCACCTAAGACAGACCCAGGACCAGTGCAAGGAGGAGGGTGGTACCTGAGAACTCTTTACTCTGGAGTCAGGCTGCCTAGAATTAAATCCTGGCTCCAACACTCACTAGCTGTTTGACCCTTGACAAGTTTTTAACCAGTCTATACTGCAGAGACTTCATCTGTAAAATGAGAGATAATAGTACCTAACCCAAGAAAGCTGAATGGGTTATTTTATTTAAAGCACTTAGAATTAACAGTGCCTGGCAATGGCAAGTGGAGAAGGCAATGGCACCCCACTCCAGTACTCTTGCCTGGAAAATCCCATGGACGGAGGTGCCTGGTAGGCTGCAGTCCATGAGGTCGCGAAGAGTCAGATGCAACTGAGTGGCTTCACTTTCACTTTCCACTTTCATGCATTGGAGAAGGAAATGGCAACCCACTCCAGTGTTCTTGCCTGGAGAATCCCAGGGATGGGGGAGCCTGGTGGACTGGCATCTCTGGGATCGCACAGAGTCAGACATGACTGAAGTGACTTAGCAGCAGCAGCAGCACCAGGCATAAGAGGCCCTCAATCAGAGTTAGGTATTTCTCTCTATAGCTTTTCCATTGGATGAGGAAAGCTTTCCTAGGAGCATTCTGAACAGACTTGCCCACATTCCTCATTGGCCAGACCTGGGACATGTGCCTTCTCCTGACCAATCACCAGCAAGGGAAATGCAGTTATGCTAATTATCGTGTCAATTCTCCAGCAGTTTCCCTGAGGCTCATGCTACATGGTGGGGGAAAGATGCTTGCACAAAACCAAATTCTGAGAGGGAGGAGGAATGGGAAAAAGTGCAGAGGAAGAGAACTATGGAAGCTCCCTCAATAGCTTGCTAACTGCAGACAGGTGAGGGAGGCTATCCTAGATTGCCCAGCCATCAGTTGACCCTCCAACTGACTGAAAATACAGAGTTCACTTAGGTTGACCCCGACCAGAAAATTTCCCCAACTGACCCACAGGATCATGGGCTAAATAAAATGATGGTTGTTTTAAGCCATTCAGTTTTAGTGTTTTGTTACACAGCAAATGCTGATATAGACAGGGACAAGTCAGCCTCCTCTCTGTGCACCCAGCATCACCCAGAAGAGGGCCCAGCTGTATCTAGGGTCTCATGGAGCTGCCTCCAACCTTTACCCTTCCATCCAGCCTCCAAAAGACCCTGCCCCAGCTGATGGCTGGGCAATCTAGGATAGCCTCCCTCACCTGTCTGCAGTTAGCAAGCTGTGCCCAAGTAGCAAGGGCAAGAGGGGACAGTTCATATAAAACGGGGGCTGCCAAGAGGCAGGTCTTTATCTATATTACACAGAGACTCATCACCATCTCACAACAACCCTATGAAGCAAATACTTTTATCATGTCACTGACAAGAAAAATGAGGTTCAGAGAGAGCAGAAGATTCATCCAAAACCACACAACAGAGAAAAACCCACCTGGTTTTTGCCCTGAAGCAGGAGATTTTGCCAAGTCCACTCTGAGGCAGCTGTATGAGAACTATCACATAAAAATGTAAATCCTCTCTCACCAAGCAATGCACATAGCCACACCCCTGGCTGCAACTAGTAGGGACTTTCATGTTCTGTTTGTATTCTTTGGATGATCACTGTGTAAGAGATTTACAATAGCAAAGGTAATGCATATGTGTTACTGGGAGGGAGGAACTGTTAGACGTTTAATTGGGGATTTTCTCTGCAACTGGGAGCTAAACACAAAAGATCACACTGTGACCTGCCCAATTATTCATTCAACTAGCAATTCAACAACTATTCCTAATGCCAGTTGTCGGGTAGGCCCCAGAGAGATGGATGCAACATGGTCATGCCCTCATGGACTTCAATCCAACAGAGAAGACAGATGTTAAACAGGTAACCACACAAATGAAGAAATTAATTCTATCTGTGGTATGATCTTTGTGGCAAAGACAGGCATCACCACTGTCCCGTGCTCCCGTACATGCCTTGTCTTCTCTTTCAGCCAACGGGACAAGTTCTGACCAATAATGTGTGTGTAGAAGTGACATAAGGGTGGTCACTTCTGGGCTGAATCAATTGAGAGGTGGTAGGCCTCCATACCAGTCTTTCCCTTCCACCTTAGGCCTCATGTTCCCTTAGCTATAAGATAGAGGAGATCCAACCAGTGCATCCTAAAGGAAATCAGTCCTGAATATTCATTGAAAGGACTGAAGCTGAAACTCCAATACTTTGGCCACCTGATGTGAAGAACTGACTCATCTGCAAAGACCCTGATGCTGAGAAAGATTGAAGGTAGGAGGAGAAGGGGACAATAGCGGATGAGATGGTTGAATGGCATCACCGACTCAATGGACATGAGTTTGAGTAAACTCCGGGAGTTGGCGATGGACAGAGAGGGCTGGCGTGCTGCAGTCCATGCGGTCGCAGAAAGTCAGACACGACTGAATGACTGAACTGAACTGAACCAACAGGAGGACTACCAGATTCACACTGGATTTTACTGAGCAAGAAACGAAGCTTCCTGTGTTAAGTCTACAATTTGGAGTTTGTCTGTTGGGCAGTTAGTGTTAATTACCAAGAATAAGAAAAACTTGCTACAAGAGAAGGAAGGAGAATTCTCTTCCCCAGTAACTAGGCTGTATCTGACTTTGCTGCTTTACAACTCCCTAAATGTCATGGTTTGTGATTGTCTGGGTCAACAATCAATGTGATGCCGGTCACTCCTGCGATTGCAGACAGTGGACAGCTCCATGGGGCAGCTCAGCCTCACTCGTTTCCAGGGAGCCTTGGCTGGGGAGGATCATTTCTGCTCCAAGTGGTCTCAGTACTGGCTCCTTCATGTGGTGGTCTTGGGGTTTCAAAAAGCAACANTCAGCCTCACTCGTTTCCAGGGAGCCTTGGCTGGGGAGGATCATTTCTGCTCCAAGTGGTCTCAGTACTGGCTCCTTCATGTGGTGGTCTTGGGGTTTCAAAAAGCAACAAGGGGACTTCACTGGTGGTCCAGTGGTTAAGCATCTGACTGCCAGCGCAGGGGACACGGGTTCAGTCCCTGGTCTGGGAAGGTCCTACATGCCCAGGGGCAAATAAGCCCCTGTGCCACAACTGCTAAGCCCGCTCTCTAGAGCCCTCGAGCTGCAACTACTGAAGTCTGTGTGCCTAGAGCCTGTGCTCTGCAATGGGAGAAGCCACTGTAATGAGAAGCCCCTGCACCACAAAGAGTAGCTTCTTTGCTGCAAAAAAACAGCCCCCACTCGCCACAGTTAGAGAAAGCCCACGTGTAGCAATAAAGACCCAGCACAGCCAAAGATAAATACATACATTAATAATAATAATAAAAACAATTTCCCTAGGTGATGCTGCTGAGCATCCAAGTTGGAGAACCTCTGTGTTTGGAGAAAGCCTGCCTCCTCAGGGACTCAGAGAACTCATGTTAGCTCCTCTCTGTGTCTGTTTGTAAAACTGGTGTAACCTGGGCATGAAGTCTACCTGCCTGTGATGCTAGGATGGGCTCACAGATGTGGGGAGCTTTACTGGGTCAAAATCTGAAGCGCCACCTCAGTTGTGCCAGCTTCCCGTGGAAAGAAGCGTAGCCCTATTCTGTCCTCGCTCCCTTTCCAGTCACCCTGTTTTGTGGTTCTTCACAGCACTTAGCACCACCTGGAAGGACATTTTCCTCTGTTTGTCTGTGTGGGTTTCATAAGTCTAAGTATCTGCTTTGTTTATAATTGTCTCCCTGACTCCAATAACAGTGCCTGGCACACAGAGCCACCCAATAAATGTTTGTGAGTAAATGTGGTTGCTGTGCAGATCCTACACGCCCAGAGCAGAGCCAGGACACTTATTAGGCATGGTTAATGTTTACTGGGCACATATGACATGCCAAACATGGTTCTAAGTGCTTTATGTGCCTTATCTCATTTGCTACGTGATAGCCAGACGGCCCTCAGTGATCCGTAGCACCTGGTATCCATGGTTTTGTATAATTCCCTCCTACCCCAAGCTGGGATGACAGTAACTAATAGGAAACTAAAAATAAAGAGCATGACTTTAAGGATAGACCATATATTATGGCTTCTTCCTCGCTCTTCTGGATCATCTATTCTAGGAAAAGCCAGATGCCACGTTGCTAGGACACTCAAGTAGCCTATGGAGAGATGCATGTGACAAGGAACTTATGCATTCTGCCATAACCAGCACCAACCAAGTCTGTGAGTGGGCTTTACTCCTCCAGCTTCAGTCAGGCTTTCAGATAACTGAAGCCCCAGCCAACATCTTAACTATAACTCCTGAGAGACCTTGCACTAAAACTACCTAAGAAGCTGTTCCTGAAATCCTAAAGCACAGGAACTCTGTGAGATCTTCATGTTTATTATTGGCTTCCCCAGTGGCTCAGATGGTGAAGAATCTGCCTGCTAAGGCAGGAGACCAGAGTTCGATCCTTGATTCAGTAAGATCCCCCTGGAGAAGGGCATGGCAACCCACTCCAGTTTTCTTGCCCGGAGAATTCATGGACAGAGGAACCTGGTGGGCTACAGTTCATGGGGTCACAAGAGTTGAACACGACTGAGCAACTAACGCACACATAGGACTGAACCCAGGCTTGTGTGATTACAGAATCTACCCAGTGAGGTGAAGGATGTCCAAAATGAATGCCAACTCTTCCCTTGAAAGAACAAGGCTACGACCAGAACACTGAAAAAAATGTATCTGCCTCCAGTACAAATGTATTCTGGCTGAGAGGAACGTGAACCTAGGAAACCAGCAGGCTCAGAAGAAGAGAAAAGCCAACGGGAGTGAAAACCAGAAGAAACAGACACTCAGAGTTCAGATAGTAATACTATCAGATACATATTATGAAAGAGAAATATTTAATGCACTTAAATCTATAACAAGCTTGAAACTATTTCTGAAGTATAAGGAGTTATATCAAGTAATGTAATGATGAAAACCTAAATGGACTTGAACTTCTAAAATGAAAAATACAATAACCAAAATAAAACATTGTCAACAGATGGGTTAAACCACAGATTAGATGTGGCTACGAGGGAACTAGTGAGATAGAAAGCAGACATCAATCACAGATTTAAGAGACTCCATATGTTTTTACACACAGACACATCATAGTGAAAATGCACAACACCAAAGACAGAGATCTTAAAAGCAGTCAGAGGGAAAAGAAAAAAACAGAGATTACTTTCAAAAGAACAGCAGTACAACGTGGATGAACCTCAAGAACATTATGCTAAATGGAAGAAATCAATCACAAAGAACCATATATTGTAAGATTAAATTTATATAAAGTGTCCAAAATAGGAAAATTTATAGAAACCAAAAGTAAACTAGTGCTGGGGGTGGGGGTAAGAGTGTAGGAGATAGAGTGTCTGCTAATGGATACAGGGTTTCTTGGGGGGTGGTAAAAATGTTCTAAAATGAGATGGAGATAGTTGCACAACTCTGTACTAAAAACCATTAAATTGTACACTTTAAATGGGTGGATCTTATAGTATATAGTTTATTTATTGGTAAAGCTATTTTAAAAAAGAACAGCAGTTAGACTGACAGGTGACGATGTCTCAACACCAACCATGGAAGCTGGAAGAAAACAGAATGCTATCTTCGAGGTGCCCAGCTAGAATTCTATATCCAGGAAAACTGTCTACCAAGAGCGAGGAAGCCCGAGGGCTTCCCTGGTGGTTCAGTGGTAAAGGATCAGCCTGCCAACGCAGGAGACGTTGTTTCAACCCTGATATGGGAAGATCTCACATGCCGAGAGCAACTAAGCCCATGGGTCACAGCTGTTGAGTCTGTGCTCTGGAGCACGGGAACCGCAACTGCTGAGTCTTTGCACTGCAACGACTGAAACCCACGCACCCTAGAGTCCCTGCTCCATAACAAGAGAAGCCCGTGCAGCTCAGCTGAAGAGTTACCCCCACTCAGTGCAAACAGAGAAAACCCGCGTGGCAGTGGAAACCCAGCATAGCCAGTGAATAAACAAATAAAATTACTAAAAAAAAGAGTGAGGTCTAAATAAAGATTTTTCAAACAAAAACCAAGAAAGTTTGTCACCAGAAGACTAACCCCACAGGCAATTCTCAAAAACAGCAGTTCTCAAGCTTGCCTTTGCATGAGGCTCACCAGAGAACATTAAAAGCTCCTGATGTCTGGGCCTACCCCAGACATTCTGAATCAATTGATCTGAGATAGTAATCTGGGCGTAACATTTTTAAAAGTTCCCCCAAGTGATTCAGAAGTATAGCTCAGGTTGAGAACCTCTGTTTTGCGGGATCTATTTCAGGCAAAAAGAAAGTGATCCCAGAAGAAAGTTTGAGATTCCTTCATTCGTTTAACAGAATCTGTGGGGACCTATCAGGTGTTGGGGAACTGTGACTAGACACCAGGAACACAGCAATGAGCAAACAGACAAAGGTCCCTACCCTCTGAAAGAAGGAAACAGACAAAAACAAAAACAAGATGAAGAGGTAAAATATGCTATTAGATAGTAATATGTGCTTTGGGAAGAAAATGAAGCCAGGAAGGAAAAGATAAAATGTTGGATGTATGTGCATGTGTGTTAAATTTCAGATAGAGTGGACAGGAAAAGGCTTTTGGTAAACGATATAAAGACTTTTGGCTAAAGACATAAAGGGCAAGAACAAGCTATGAAGATATTTGGGCTATGGGAGTGCAAAGGCCCTGAGGTGGAAGGGTGTCCGCCTTGTTCCGGGGTCTGGAGGCCAGCGGGTGGACTGAGCCAAGGGGAGAGTGGCCAGAGAAGGAGCCACAGCGCCCTGCAGGTCTCGGGAGGACCTTCGCTTTTGCTCTGAGCAAGATGAAGCCTATGGGGAGTGTTCTGAGGAGTGGCATGGCTTGATTCTAACAGGGCCTTCCGGCATCTGGGTGAAAGTGGACCTTAGTGACCAAAAGCGGATACAAAGAGCCTACTTGAGGCTGGAGCATGGTGCTGGAGGAAAAGGATGGAGCTGGATTGGGATGGTGGGTGGAGGAGGTGAGAGGTGACAGATTCTGGATCTATTCTGCAAGCGGATCCCATAGGATCTGCCAATCTACAGGATGAGGGGCGGGAGAAAAGTTCAAGGGTGGAAAGACAGGAGGATGTGAAGCGCTTCCAGCCTGTGTCCGGCAAAAGCAAACTTCATTCAGTTCAGTTCAGTCACTTAGTTGTGTCTGACTCTTTGCGACTCCATGAATCGCAGCACGCCAGGCCTCCCTGTCCATCACCAACTCCTGGAGGTTACCCAAACTCATGTCTATTGAGTCGGTGATGCCATCCAGCCATCTCATCCTCTGTCGTCCCCTTCTCGTCCTGCCCCCAATCCCTCCCAGCATCAGGGTCTTTTCCAATGAGTCAACTCTTCGCATGAGGTGGCCAAAGTACTGGAGTTTCAGCTTCAGCATCATTCCTTCCAAAGAAATCCCAGGGTTGATCTCGTTCAGAATGGACTGGTTGGATTTCCTTGCAGTCCAAGGGACTCTCAAGAGTCTTCTCCAACACCACATTTCAAAAGCATCAATTCTTCGGCGCTCAGCTTTCTTCACAGTCCAACTCTCACATCCATACATGACCACAGGAAAAACCATAGCTTTGACTAGACAGACTTTTGTTGGCAAAGTAATATTTCTGCTTTTGAATATCCTATCTAGGTTGGTCATAACTTTTCTTCCAAGGAGCAAGCATCTTTTAATTCTATGGCTGCAATCACCATCGGCAGTGATTTTGGACCCCCAAAATAGTCTGACACTGTTTCCACTGTTCCCCATCTATTTGCCATGAAGTGATGGGACCAGATGCCATGATCTTCGTTTTCTGAATGTTGAGCTTTAAACCAACTTTTTCACTCTCCTCTTTCACTTTCANTTCATGGCTGCAGTCACCATCTGCAGTGATTTTGGAGCCCCCCAAAATAAAGTCTGACACTGTTTCCACTGTTTCCCCATCTATTTCCCATGAAGTGATGGGACCAGATGCCATGATCTTCGTTTTCTGAATGTTGAGCTTTAAACCAACTTTTTCACTCTCCTCTTTCACTTTCATCAAGAGGCTTTTTAGCTCCTCTTCACTTTCTGCCATAAGGGTGGTGTCATCTGCATATCTGAGGTTATTGATATTTCTCCCGGCAATCTTGATTTCAGCTTGTGCTTCTTCTAGCCCAGTGTTTCTCGTGATGTACTCTGCATAGAAGTTAAATAAGCAGGGTGACAATATACAGCCTTGATGTACTCCTTTTCCTATTTGGAACCAGGCGTTGCAAAGAGTTGGACACGACTGAGCGACTGAATTGAACCGAACTGAACTGAAACAGGTTGATTAAAGGGACTCTTTTACAAAAGAGTGGGACATAATAGAGGAAATTATTAAAGTCAGTGCAGTTTTCTGAGGCCTGAAGGGATGTGTGAGAGAATGGTTAACAAAACCTCGTAAGAGGAACTCAAAAAAGTACTTTGGAGAAGGTAACCTTGAGAGGATCTCTGATCTTTGATGGAAGGACACAGCCAGCTTTAAGCTATCCTGCTCCCCCGTCCCTGGGATTCTCCAGGCAAGAACACTGGAGTGGGTTGCCATTTCCTGCTCCAATGCATGAAAGTGAAAAGCGAAAGTGAAGTTGCTCAGTAGTGTCTGACTCTTAGCGACCCCTTGGACTGCAACCTACCAGGCTCCTCCATCCAGGCAAGAGTACTGGAGTGGGTTGCCATTGCCTTCTCCGAAGGAGGAAAGCAGCAAAGTAAATACCCTGAATGCGCTATCCTTGCTGGGGGCCCCATCAGCCAAGAGCTAAGTGTCTGACTCTTAGCGACCCCTTGGACTGCAACCTACCAGGCTCCTCCATCCAGGCAAGAGTACTGGAGTGGGTTGCCATTGCCTTCTCCGAAGGAGGAAAGCAGCAAAGTAAATACCCTGAATGCGCTATCCTTGCTGGGGGCCCCATCAGCCAAGAGCTGATTCAGACCACTCCTGGGTCAGAAAGCAGGTTGGAGAAGGGTAGGGGTAGGGGGGATTGAAGAAAGAACAAAAGATAGCAGTACATAGAGGAAAACTGGCAAATAAATAGCTAAAATCAGTGAATAGAAATTATAGAAGTAGGGATGGGCAGGGGTGATGGTGGAAATGGTTTCATATAAAGGAAGTCCAAGAGGCTGGTTCAAAAATTCACATATTAGTTTTATGTGTCCGTAATAATATGGCAATAGCAATTCTAAAACCAGTGGAAGTGATAGACAAAAGGCAGATGACTATCTCTTGGAAATTTTATAGAAATTAGGCAAAACCAAATTACTTCTAAGATTCCTTTTGGAATTGTATACTGTGATTCTATATTTGTTGAATAGAAAGTCAAGTAAAGTTAACATCATAGCAGAGGTACTAAAAGAAAGATGTATGTTTTCTTTTTTTTTTAGTGAAATGGATATTTGAAAACACATTACTAAACTGAAAAATTCCTATACACAAAAATATTCATCACAGCAAAGGCAAAATGCCACTTGTTGTGTTCAGTCATCAAGTCCTGTCTGACTCTTTGTGACCCATGAACTGAAGTACTCCAGGCTCCTCTGTCCTCTACTCCTCCTGGAGTTTGCTCAAATTCATGTCCATTGAGTCACTGATGCTAATTAACCATCTAATCTTCTGCTGCCCCCTTCTCCTTTTGCCTTCAACCTTTCCCAGCATCAGGGACTTTTCCAATGAGTCAGCTCTTTGCATCAGGTGACCAAAGTATTGGAGCTTCAGCTTCAGCATCAGTCCTTCCAATGAATATTCAGGACTAATTTCCTTTAGGATTTCCTGGCTTGATCTCCTTGCTGTCCAAGGGACTCTCATGAATCTTCTCCAACACCACAGTTTGAAAGCATCANAAAGTATTGGAGCTTCAGCTTCAGCATCAGTCCTTCCAATGAATATTCAGGACTAATTTCCTTTAGGATTTCCTGGCTTGATCTCCTTGCTGTCCAAGGGACTCTCATGAATCTTCTCCAACACCACAGTTTGAAAGCATCAGTTCTTTGGTGTTCAGCCTTCTTTACGATCCAGCTTTCACATCCATAAATGACTGCTGGAAAAGTGATGTCTCGGCTTTTTAATACACTGTTAGGTTAAAAAAAAATCAGGATTTGAGCAAGTGCTCTCTGGTCCCTCAGATGTCTCTCTTCAACAATGTTTGGATGGAACAGACCCAGAGATGCCCCTTGCTCTAGCCTCTGACCACCCTCCAACCTTTTTCCAATCACAACGTTTGGAATCAGCCACTAAGCTATCCTCAGTCACCAGGATCAGCATTGCCATTTTTTGACCTTAACACCTTATTACTGATCAGCCATGAGCTCCCAGATTCATCAGAATTATTCAATCCATGTGGAGGCCTCTGTCCACTGTCTGGTCAACCTGCATCTTCAGGCCTCAGATGTCCACCTCTCTCTGAGCTTCTACTTTGACCGGGAAGGATGTGACCTTGGAGGGCATCTGCCACTTTTCCCATGAATCAGTGGAAGAGAAGCAGAAGGATGCCCATTGTCTCCTGAAGATACAAAATCAGCTTGGAGTCTGTGCCCTTTTCCAGGACATGAAGGAGCCATCTCAGAATGAGTTGGCTAAAACCCAGGATGCTGTGGAAGCTGCCATTTTCATGGTGAAGAAACTGAACCAGGCCCTTTTGGATTTGCATGCCTGGGGTTCTGCCTGTGCAGACTCCCACCTCTGTGACTTCCTGGAGAGCAGCTTCCTGGAAGAGCTGGTGAAACTCCTCAAGAAGATGAGCACCCAACTAACTCCCTCATGTTGGTTGGTCCCCAGGCTGGACTGGGTGAGTATCTTTGAAATGTTCACCTTCAAGCATGACTAGGAGCCTCTGGAGCCAAAAGGAGCCCCCTAATGTCAGGGCTTCTACCTGAAGCCCCTCTTTGAAGCCACTAGGCAGCTTTTTAACCACCTTGGAGCCCTCTCCCAAGCCTTGAACCAAATAGAAACCGTTAGGTAGTTAGAATAGGAAAAAGGAGTCCAGAATGGTGGTGGCTAGAAGACAAGGAAGGGAAAAGCACTCGAAAATAGAACAAAGGAAGGTCCGAGGACTGAAGTGAGGACCTCAGGTAGAACAAACAGCACTCCTGGCTAGCCCAGTTTACATAGGGCAGGCCCAAGGGGGGGAAAAAACATGAAGAGAAGAGCCAAAGGTCTGGGGGTCTCTCTCCTGTGCTCTCTCTCTCTCTCCTGTTTGTGTCTTTTGGGTCAGCATGTCCTCACGCCTGGAGGATGTATTTTCCTTTATTTTCTAAATAAAACTGATCTGTCTGAGAGCTATAACACGGTCTGTCGGAGAGCTGAGAACTATAACACGGACTGTCAGAGAGCTGTGATGTCCATTGCTTCAAATTTTTGTTGTGATGAGACAGAACCAAGGAAATTGCACACTCCCCTGACATCTATGGTGCCATGACTGGGATTTAATCTGGCTGAAACAACCTCCATGCGGCCTCCACAAAGAGGAAGTCAAGCACAGCAGGAACCCAACTCGGCAAAACCTCCTGCAGGAGAAGCGGAATGTGAAGAAAACTCAGTGCAGGGGAAGTGACAAGAAACTCAGCGTGCTGGAAACTGGGACAGCGGATAATGAACTCAGCATAAAGCTCATGCGGCTCAGTCTCAGATTCGAAAATACCTCCGGTTAAGGTAGGCTGTCTTCGCTACTATGGCTGGAGCGACATATGCCTAACAAAATCTTAATTCCTTTACAATCTCTCATTTCTTGTTTCCTTGAACCCTCCTCGAACCCCCTGTGAACAGGCGAGCAGCAGTGGGTACAACTGAGGGACTCTGGAGAGGCCACTCCTCGATATGTCCCAAAGGCACTATCTGCTGAGCCCCAGTAGCTGTTACCCAAGCCGGTGGGGGGTTTTCTGTCCTTAATCTTCTTTGTGCCAAGGATCAGGCCAGTGAAAGCTGTGAGCACAGGTCAGGTATCTAGCAGATTTTCTGGCAGGCTATGAAGGGGATTCCTTGGCATGTTTTTCCCACGGCTTTTTCCTCCCGTCCTTCAGCTCTTCTTTCCTGGGACTTGAGCCTGGCCAAAACCCATGATGCTTGGCTTCAGGACTTAATGAAGCTCAGGCTCTGTGTCTCATTGCAAAAATTCAGTGAGAGACACAGCTATAGGTAAGAGGTGGATTTATTAGGATTCAGAGAAAAGCACATTCTGCAGGGTGTGGGCCATTGCAGAGGGCAAGGGCTTAGGCCTTGGACTAAGGCCATGGAATGTGGTCTGGTTAGTTTTTGCGAGCTGGGTGAATTCATAGGCTAATGATTGGGGGGACCATCCTAACCATTGGGGAACTATTGGTTCCCATCTTTTGACATTGCCTTTGAGCAGTCCTGCCACCTCTGGGTGTGTCATTTGGCTTACAAATTGGGGATTAAGGTTTACTTGAATTTGACTTGTCATCTTGGACCCAATTGATTTTAATCAGCTGATGTTATGCCCTTGTGCTATGTCATCTTTCAAAAGTTGTGCCCTGCCCTCTTCCCTCCTGTTTCATGATTTTTTCCTGAGCCCCATCCAGGCCCACAATGTGGCCTCTGCAATCTTCTGGAGCGACAACTAGAAAATAGCTGGCCCTTGGGAGGGAAATACTGTGTAATATCCAATCGCTCTAGATATTCAGGCCTTCATCTTCCATGTTTCCTACAACATGTGCAACATCAGCATCTCTCAGTGAACACACTAGGGTGGGCAACAGGCACATGATGCCTGCTAGAAGTCCATCTGTTGGCATACTGCTGCTAAGTCGCTTCAGTCGTGTCCAACTCTGTGCGACCCCATAGATGGCAGCCCACCAGGCCTCCCCGTCCCTGGAATTCTCCAGGCAAGAACACTGGAGTGGGTTGCCACTTCCTTCTCTGTTGGCATGGTAAGGCCCAAACCCTTACCACCCTTCTCCTAATTTTACAAACATATCCCAGGATCAAATCTCCACTCCACTTTTATATAACATCTGGTCTGTTGTTGCCTCTTACCAATTTATTCTTAAGCCTACTAACTCCTACAACCAGGACCCTGCCCCCTTCTAGGCAACATTGCTCCACCCAGCCTATTATTAAAACACTTTAATGACATTAACAGGGCCAGATAACCCACTCCTTTGTCATTATTTCTGTTATTACCTAAAGGGGGTCTATGACAACGAAATGTTTATCATTGGAGACACCTTAACCTGCTCCAATGGGGGACTAGGGGAAGAAATCAGTGACTCACAATCCCGTAGAGCAGTAAGAGGATAAAGCTTATGACCATTTCACCAGGTTCCCAGTGTCAGGGCACAGGCTTGAATTCCTTTACACCATGATATCTATTCCCATCTGTGGTGAACTAACCTGCAATGAGTTAAAATTACAACCCCTAATCCTACTCAGCACTGGTCAAGCTGGAGATGCTCAATTCCAGTCCAGGGGTTCCAGGAGGTCAACCTGCCTTGACCTGCCTAGGGATCTGGTTCATGAAAGGTTGTCATGCCTCAACCTGCTCGGGGATCTGCCAGTCTAGGGGTCCCAGGAGGTCATCATGCCTCAACCTGCCCAGAGATCCAATTCTCGGGAGGCCGACCTGCCTTGACCTGCCTGGGATTTGATCTCCAGGAGGCTATCATGCCTCTGCCTGCCTGGGGATCTGCACCCTGACCCGGGGACACCTGGCTCTCAGGTTGCAACAGTACTAGGTAGGATAAGCTTCAGAAAGACTCACCCCTAAGGCAGTCCACCCATGGAAACAGAAGGAAGCCTATTACTTGTGGGACTGTGCCCAGTCTCAGCAATAACTTAGGAGCCCAATAAGAACCCCATTGCCTCCTGGAAAGGCTAAAAGAGGCCCTCCAAAACTTTACCAATCTGGACTTGGACTCTTATGAGGGACGGGTGATTTTAAAGGACAAATTCCTGTCCCAGTGTGCATCAGATATCAGAATAAACTTAAAACAACTACAGCATCAGGACCCGGCTTCCTCTTTAGATGAGATGGTCCAGACAGCCACCAATACCTTTTATAACAAAGAACAGGAGAAGGAGGCCAAGGCCCAGGAGAGGGAGAAAAGGAAAGAGACAAGGCATGCCCAGACGCTGGCCACCCTCCAGGGAAGCCCTAGGGCAAACCCCGAGTCATTGAAGGACAAGGCAGGAGGCAAATGCCTAATCTATAGACAGGCGGGGCACTGGGCCAAAGAGTGTGCAAACCATGACAAGTCTCCTAAAATGGCTTGCTACAAATGCCATCAACTGGGACATTGGGTGGCACTCTGCCCTGGGGACCCAAGAGCCTCAAAGTCAAGCACCATGCCTTCCCTCACGATGGTTCAACAGGATTGAAGCAGCCCACTCCAGCCAGCCTGCCTGTCACAGATAACCATCATGGAGCTGGAGCCAAGGGTGCAACTAGGTGTGGCAGGTAGGCCTGAGAATTTCTTGCTTGACACAGGGACTACTTATTCTGTCCTAACCTCCTACTCCAGCCTTCTCCTCCCAAACCCATACCATTTTGGGTGCTATAGGAAAAACAGTTACAAAAAGATTCACCTGAGCACTTTGCTGCTGGGATGGACAAATATTTTCCTATCAGTTTCTAGTGTTCCCTGACTGTCTTCCTCTTTTATTGGGAAGAAATCTCTCCCTGCCTTTGAAACCTTGCAGCTATTGCAGTCGTGATAGAAGATGCTTTAAAACTCTTTTTTGGGGGCAAACTATCTATTTTTACCAGCCACCAAGTGAAACAACTAAATGGGAGAGGCCATCTATGGATGTCTGATCAAAGAATCCTCAGATATCAAGTAGTGTTGATGGAAAATCCAGGCCTTGCTATATCCCCTTGTGAGGTTCTTAACCCAGTCACCATCCTGCCTACCCCTGAGGGCTCTCTTCCCATTCACTCTTGCCTAGAAACCTTGGACCACGGGACAAAACCCCGAGAGGGATTATTGGAAGATCCTTTGACCAATCCTGAGGAAATCTGGTACACTGATGGAAGCAGCTTTGTCTTAGATGGAAAAAGAAGAGCTGGATATGCAGTAGTCTCCAATTTTGAGACCATAGAGGCTAAGCCTTTGCCACCAGGTACTTTAGCCCAATTAGCTGAGCTCATAGCCCCGACTCGAGCTTTAGAGCTGGGAAAAGGAAAAAGAATAGCCGTATGACCAATCCTGAGGAAATCTGGTACACTGATGGAAGCAGCTTTGTCTTAGATGGAAAAAGAAGAGCTGGATATGCAGTAGTCTCCAATTTTGAGACCATAGAGGCTAAGCCTTTGCCACCAGGTACTTTAGCCCAATTAGCTGAGCTCATAGCCCCGACTCGAGCTTTAGAGCTGGGAAAAGGAAAAAGAATAGCCGTTTACACTGACTCCAAGTATGCCTTTCTGGTGTTACATGCACATGCTGTTATTTGGAAAGAAAGAGGCCACTTGAGGGACACAGGTGTCCTCAATCAAATATAGTGATCAAATTCTTAGACTCTTGGAGGCAGTCCATCTGCCCACTGAGGTTTCAGTCTCCTACTGTAAAGGATACCAAAAAGGGAGCATGGAAGTGGCATGAGGGAACCAAGCAGGTGATCAGGCAGCTAAGAGAGCACCATTACAGAACAATGACCTAATAGGGGTTGCCACCTGAGTTCCACAGACTAATTTTCCAGAAACTCCTTCATATACTGAAGGTGAGACTCTTAAAGCTAAGAGTGAGGGCTTTCAAGAAGATCATATGGAGTGGCTTCAAAAGGAGGGACTCCTTTTTCTGCCTAAAACCTCCAGTGGAAGTTGGTTAACTCCTTACATGCCACTACTCATTTAGGGGAAGTTCAGTTCAGTTCCAGAGAAGGCAATGGCAACCCAGTCCAGTATTCTAATCTGGAAAATCCCATGGTAAGCTGCAGTCCATGAGGTCTCCAAGAGTCGGACACGACTGAGCGACTTCCCTTTCACTTTTCACTTTCATGCACTGGAGAAGGAAATGGCAACCCACTCCACTGTTCTTGCCTGGAGAATCCCAGGGATGGAGGAGCCTGGTGGGCTGCTGTCTATGGGGTCGCACAGAGTCGGACACGACTGAAGTGACTTAGCAGCAGCAGCAGCAGTTCAGTTAAGTTCAGTCACTCAGTCGTGTCTGACTCTTTGCGACCCCATGAGGCATGCCAGGCCTCCATGTCCATCATCAACTCCCAGAGTTCACTCAAACTCATGTCCATCGAGTCGGTGATGCCATCCAACCATCTCATCCTCTGTTGTCCCCTTTTCCTCCTGCCCCCAATCCCTTCCAGAATCAGAGTCTTTTCCAATGAGTCAACTCTTCACATGAGGTGGCCAAAGTACTGGAGTTTCAGCTTTAGCATCATTCCTTCCAAAGAACACCCAGGGCTGATCTCCTTTAGAATGGACTGGTTGGATCTCCTTGCACTCCAAGGGACTCTCAGGAGTCTTCTCCAACATCACAGTTCAAAAGCATCAATTCTTCGGCTCTCAGCCTTCTTCACAGTCCAACTCTCACATCCACACACGACCACTGGAAAAACCATAGCCTTGACTAGAAGGACCTTTGTTGGCAAAGTAATGTCTCTGCTTTGCAATATGCTTTCTAGGTTGGTCATAACTTTCCTTCCAACGAGTTAGCGTCTTTTAACTTCATGGCTGCAGTCACCATCTGCAGTGATTTTGGAGCCCCCCAAAATAAAGTCTGACACTGTTTCCACTGTTTCCCCATCTATTTCCCATGAAGTGATGGGACCAGATGCCATGATCTTTGTTTTCTGAATGTTGAGCTTTAAGCCAACTTTTTCACTCTCCTTTTTCACTTTTAAGAGGCTTTTTAGTTTCTCTTCACTTTCTGCCATAAAGGTGGTATCATCTGCATATCTGAGATTATTGATATTTCTCCTGGCAATCTTGATTCCAGCTTGTGCTTCTTCTAGCCCAGTGTTTCTCATGATATATTCTGCATATAAGTTAAATAAGCAGGGTGACAATATACAGCCTTGATGTACTCCTTTTCCTATTTGGAACCAGCCTGTTGTTCCATGTCCAGTTCTAACTGTTGCTTCCTGACCTGCATACAGATTTTTCAAGAGGCAGGTCAGGTGGTCTGGTATGCTCAACTCTTTTAGAATTTTCCACAGTTTATTGTGATCCACGCAGTCAGAGCCTTTGGCATAGTCAATAAAGCAGAAATAGATGTTTTTCTGGAACTCTCTTGCTTTTTTGATAATCCAGCGGATGTTGGCAATTTGATCTCTGGTTCCTCTGCCTTTTCTAAAACCAGCTTGAACATGTGGAAGTTCACGGTTCACGTATTGCTGAAGCCTGGCTTGGAGAATTTTGAGCATTACTTTACTAGTGTGTGAGATGACTGCAATTGTGCGGTAGTTTGAGCATTCTTTGGCAAAAGGCCCTTCAAAGATTAACTTGTCCCACTTGCCAATTAAACAACCCCCAAGGAGCTTGAAGACCCCAGCTGACCCACTTGTCCCACAATGTGGGACTTACTCAAGAGAGGACTGGCAGATGGACTTCCCCCAGATGCCAGTTTCTCAAGGATATAAATACCTATTAGTCATGATAGATACATTCACAGGATGGATTGAAGGCTTTTCCACCCAGACTGAGAAGGCTGAGGAGGTAGTGAAAAACTGCTCCATGAAATCATTCTGAGATTTGGTCTGCCCAGATCATTACAAAGTGACAATGGAACATCATTTACTTCTAAGGTCACCCAAGGGATCTCTAAAGCATTGGGCATTATTTATTATCTCCATTGTGTCTGGAGGCCTCAATCTTCAGGAAAAGTAGAAAGAGCTAACCTATTCTTAAAATCAGCAATAAAAAAGATAACCCAGGAGACTTCCCTGGGATGGAAGGAAGGTTTACCAGTAGCTCTCCTCAGCACCCGTATTGCCCCTAAGGAACAGCTTGGTCTTAGTCCTTATGAGATGCTATATGGGAGATCTTCTGTTTATGTCAANCTAACCTATTCTTAAAATCAGCAATAAAAAAGATAACCCAGGAGACTTCCCTGGGATGGAAGGAAGGTTTACCAGTAGCTCTCCTCAGCACCCGTATTGCCCCTAAGGAACAGCTTGGTCTTAGTCCTTATGAGATGCTATATGGGAGATCTTCTGTTTATGTCAATGACCTCTTCTTAGATCCAGAGGTTCAGACCCTCCAGTCTTATACCATGGCCATTGGGCAATTCCAACAGGATGGATGCTTGTGGGGTGTGAACCAGGAACCAAAAGATTCTAAGGAGTCACCACTATATGCTCCAGGGACTCAAGTCCTAATTAAAGTCTGGAAAGATGGGTCCCCAAAGGCTCAACTCCAGCCCACATGGCAGGGCCTCTACCCTGTAATACTTTCTACCCTCACAGCAGTCAAGGTACCAGGACATGACTCCTGGATTCACTACTCATGACTCAAGCCCTGGAAGAAAACAGAAGAGGACACTCAATACACCTGTGAGGCCCTGGGAGATCTCAGACACCTGTTCTGAACTACAAATGAGTACTGTTCTAATGAAAACCCCCAAAATCTAGTTTCTGGGGATAAGGTCAAATTTTGTCGGAAGTGGTGCTGGGAAAACAAGACAACTTAATTTAAAAATGAAACTAGAACATTCTCTAATACCATAAACAAAAATAAACTAAAAATGGATTAAAGACTTAAATGTAAGACCAGATACCACAAAACTCTTAGAGGGAAACAGGTAGAACACTCTTTGACATAAATCTCAGCAATACCTTCTTGGATCCACCTCCTATAGTAATTAAAATAAAAACAAAAATAAATAAGACCTAGTTAAACTTAAAAGCTTTTGCACAGCAAAGAAAACCATAAACAAAGTGAAAAAAGAACCCACAGAATGGGAGAAAATATTTATAAATGAAGTGACTGCAAGGGATTAATCTTCAAAATATACAAACAGCTCAAACAGCTCAATTTAAAAAAAAAAAAAACTGATCAAAAATGGTCAGAAGATCTAAACAGATATTTTTCCAAAGACATACAGTTGGCCAAGAAGCACATGATAAAATGCTCAACATCACTAATTATTAAACATATGAAAATCAAAACTACAAGAAGGTATCACTTCATGCCAGTCAGAATGGCCATCATCAAAAAGTCTACAAACAATAAATGCTGGAGCGGGTGTGGAGAAATGGGAACCCTCCTACACTGTTGGTGGGAATGAAAATTGATATAGTCACTATGGAAAACAATATGGAGGTTCTCTGACAAACTAAAAATATCATATGATCAAGAAATTCCACTCCTGGGCAGATATCCGGAGAACACCATAATTTGAAAAGATACATGTGCCCTAATGTTCGTTGCCACAGTATTTACAAGAGCCAAGATAGAAAAGCAACCTAAAGGTCCATCAACAGGGGAATGGATAAGGAAGATGTGGTACACACATACAATGGAATATTACTCAGCCACACAAAGAATGAAATAATACCATTTGTTGCAAGGCGGATGAACCTAGAGTTTATTATACTAAGTAAAGTAAGTCAGAGAAAAACAAACATCTTATCACTTACATGCGGAATCTTAAAAAATGGTACAAATGAACTTATTTATAAAATAGAAACAGACTCACAGACTTTGAAAACAGACTTGTGGTTGCCAAAGGGAAAGGTGGGGGGAGGATAAATTAGGAGTTTAGAATTAACATACATTCACTACTATATAGGGTTTCTCAGGTGGAGCTAGTGGTAAAGTACCTGCCTGCCAGTGCAGGAGATGCAGGAGAAGCAGGTTCAATCCCTGGGTCGGGAAGATCCCCTGGAGAAGAAAATGGCAAGTATCCTTTAGTATTCTTGCCTGGAGAATCCCAAGGACAGAGGAGCCTGGCAGGTTACAATCCATAGAGTTGCAAAGAGTCAGACACTATTGAAGTGACTTAGCACAGACATATACTACTGTATATGGGCTTCCCTGGACACGACTGAAGTGACTTAGCAAACACAGAGACTCGGGTTCCACCCCTGGGTGGGGAAGATCCCTTGGAGGGGGAACTGGCAACCCACTCCAGTACTCTTGACTGGGAAATCCTATGGACAGAGGAGCCTGGTGGGCTACAGTCCTTGGGGTCAAAAGAGTCAGGCACAACTTAGCAACTAAACACCATCACCACCACCACCACTACTGTACATAAAATAATCAACCAGGACCTACTGTACAGCACAGGGAGCCCTAATCAATATTCTGTAATAATCTATATAGCAAAAGAACCTGAAAAAGAATGGATATATGCATATGTATTACTGAATCACTTTGCTGCACACCTGAAAATAACATAACATTGTACATCAACTATATTCTAATATAAAGTAAAAATTAAATTTAAAAGGTATTTGTTAGAAATCAGCAATCATAGACAGAGTGAGAATGTGAGAGTTTTTCAAACACAGTCCTGAGACTTAGATGTGCTAGCTATTCTGTGCTTTTTTAAAAATTTATTTTGGTTGTGTTGGGTCTCCGTTGCTGCACCAGGGTTCCTCTAGTTGCGGTGAGCATGGGTTACTCTTGGTTGTAGCGCACAGGCTTCTCACGGCAGTGGCTTCTCTTGTTGAGGAGCACAGGCTCGAGGCACACAGGCTTCAGTAGCTGCAGGGCAAGGGCTCATTAGTGCTTGAGGGCCCTAGAGCACGAGAGCGCCAGTAGTTGTGGCACAGGAGGCATATGGAATTTCCTGGACCAGGGATCAAACCCGTGTACCCTGCACTGGCAGGCGGATTCTTACACACTGAGCCACCAGGGAAATCCCTATTCTGTGCTTCTTTGAAGGGCCAGGTCTCAAGACCATCAGTCTTCTCAATGGAAGTTGTCTTTTTATTAAAGTTGATGTCCATGTAAATGTAAACGTTTGAATTATTACCAGAAAGAGTATGTCTAATAATTCAGATTGTGGATAGCAATCACTCCCTAAAATCACCTGACTGGAGTTATTTCCTGATGAACAGGGATAGTCGAATTCAAACAAAGTGTAAACTTCAGAATTGTTTTCATGCACACAGCTTAGCTTACTCTCTATGACCTGAAACAGTGCCCATTTGGAGATGTCAGCATAAAATGAGAAGAATTATATAACTTTCTACGGTACTTTTGGCTTCGTTTCCAGTATAGGCATAAGATGTTTTCACTATGAGCTTGTAAAGTAAGTCACTTACTTTCCCATGTTGCTCATTCTTCATGAATATCACACAAGATGTTTGAAAATATTAATAATATTTGAAGACTCTAAATGTCAAGTGCCCAATTTTTCCCCTTTCTTTTTTCCCCAGCTTAACTGAGATGTTATTGGCATATAATGTAAGTTTAAGATATATAACATGAAGATTTGATATCTGTATAAATTGTAAAATGATTATCACAGTAAGGTGAGCTAACACACACCCTTCCGTGTGTGTGTGTGCTCAGTCATTTCAGTTGTGTCTAACTCTTTGTCACCCTATGGACTGTAGCCACCAGCACCTCTGACCATGGGATTTCCCAGGCAAGAATGCTGGGATGGGTTGCCATTTCCTACTCCAGGGGATCTTCCTGACCCAGGGATCGAACTCATGTCTCCTATATTGGCAGGTGGGTTTTTTACCCACTGAGCCACATGGGAAGCCCCTAACACTTCCATACCCTTCCATACCCTTCCATAATTATCATTTTTGGTGTATGATCCCTGATTATCTTTTTAAAAATTATTTTATTATTTTTAATTTAAATAAAAAAAATTTTTTTTGCTAGCAGAGTTGTATTCCTTTTACGAGGCTCTAGAGGAGAATATGTTCCCTTGTCTTCTCAGCTTCAGAAAAGAGCTTACCAGAATCTAGTGCTAGTGACTACCCTGTCTCAGCCTGGGTTGTATGCATACCTCTGAACCAATCATTGTAGTGTAGCCAGGAGAATCTGTTACTCTTCAAAGGTTGGCCTGGCTAACATTCTGACTTCTGGGGCCAGTGTGTAGCTTTAACTCCATCTGAACTATACAGTTCTTGGAGGGAGTAGTTCTCTAGAGCAAATAAGGAAAATGAGGTGTTTTTAGCAGTAGTAAGATTAAACGAGATGGCTGGATGGCATTACGGACTCGATGGACGTGAGTCTGAGTGAACTCCGGGAGATGGTGATGAACAGGGAGGCCTGGCCTGCTGTGATTCATGGGGTCGCAATGAGTCGGACAAGACTGAGTGACTGAACTGAACTGAACTGAACTGAAGATTAAACACTGGTCATGCAAAACCTGGTGGCTCAGAGGTTAAAGTGTCTGCCTACGATGCGGGAGACCTGGGTTCGATCCCTGGGTCAGAAAGATCCCCTGGAGAAGGAAATGGCAATCCACTCCAGTCTCTTGCCTGGAGAATCCCATGGATGGAGGAGCCTGGTGGACTACAGTCCATGGGGTTGCAAAGAGTCGGTCACGACTGAGTGACTTCACTTCACTTCATGCAAAACCCAGCAAAAACAAAAACCAGTTGTTGGACTCATAGAGATTAAGAGAAAATACCTTCACGTTTTTGCTATACAGTCAGCCAGGCTGCTCAATGCAAGGGTTACTGAGTAGTGAGCACTTAGTGTTGCAAAAGATGCAAAGATAATAAGCAAGACAAACTCCTACTCTCTAGGAGCAATTGTTCAAAACTTTGCTTTCAAACTTTAGTGCATATAAATTTTCTTAGGGAACTTGTTTAAAAGAAAGACTCTGGGCCCTTTTCCAGACTTATTAAACAAATATTTGGCCCTGAGGTCTGAGAATGCTCATTATTTTAAAGCAGGTGATTCTAATACAGGTGATCTCTGAACAATACTTTGAAAAACACATGTGCAGAAGATGTTAGCACATAAAAATACACAGAAAAAAATCATGATGCAAGGAAGAAGTGAAAATAGTTGACAATTTCAAACCATGCGCTTCAAGAGTAGAGCAAGCAGGGCTCAGTCTCAGCTGTGACAGGTGAATGAAGATTTGGTGGCCATAAAGATATATATTCTAGTTTTTAACAGGCAGGTGAAAGAACAAAGCATTCTAATTGAAGGAAACAGTGTGAGCCAAAGCACAGAGCTCTAGGACCCTCAGGAATCCCTTTTAGAGAATGGTGTGAAGAGGATAAAAATTGCATTCTTGGCAATAAGGCTATAAAAAATAACTTAATTCCACTGAATTGTATACTTAAAAACAGTTACATGGTAAATTTTGTTTGTACATTTTACACGCTTTTTAAAAGTAAGTTAAGACCTATTGGTAGAGGGATTCTATGTATATCGTAGAAATTTGGTTTGCATCTGGAAACCTTGATAGCTGCACTCCTCTCAACAGCTAAAAATGGCAAATGATCAGAGTCACGGTCTTTATCAGAAGGAATGTTGTGCAAATATTTTCTCCTTGCTTTAGGCACAGTTATCAGAAAGGACGCGGGGGGTTGGGGAGGGGCCCGGTCCTGGGGCAGGACTCTGAAGGCTCCTGTTGTGCCAGCTGAGACCTTCTGGCAGAGGTCCTAGGGGAGGGACAGGCCATCTAGGGTGGTAAAAGGGCACTTGGGGGTTTCTGGGAGCAACACTTTACCAACTGAAGTGGAACAGTTTCAGTATTTTCAGAGGTGGTCTGCCTGTATCAGTATAAACTGGATGAACATCAGTAACATTCCTGGGTGTTTGCGACATTGTGTTCTATTCCTGGCACCTATTTAGCTGCAGGAAAGCTTATAAAGAAGGCTGGATTTGTCTTTTCTTGGCATATCCTACAGAAATACATCTTCTCCTCCACAGTATCACTTTTCCTTTCTCCAGACTTCCTACCTGCCAACAATCCCCAAACACACACCCCTAGATGCCCACTTCCCACAAGTATACCTTAACAGCAACACCTGAGAGTGTTCCATGTTCTTCCCAACTCCCCAGATCAGTCCTTCAGCATCTCCCTTAGACACCTGCACAAGCTTTTCCCTTATATCAACCTGCCTGGCAACCCACTGAAGAAACAGACCTGACAAATCAAAATGAAGATTTATACTTTCTAAGGAAGACATGTGAAGGCCTCTGTTATCCACAGTGATAAACATATCCCTATTCCTAAAATTTTCAGGAGAATGATTGGTGTGGTTAGGAGCTATTTTTGAAAAAAGAGTCATGTGTGACATTGTTCATCTCTTATATCACACCATAAGGATTTCCATTCTTGGATGACATTTGGTACAGCCAACCCTCAAATATTTTTGCCTAAAGGAGAAAGGATGGCTAAGTAAAATAACGTTCACCAAGAATCCCCAAGTGCCAGTGACTGTAACCTTTTGCTAACATGATCATCACATGTGTACGTGTTCTGTCTCCACCCTCCTTCCTTTCTCACAATCTCTGTCAGGCAATGCAATAGGGAATTAACAAGGTGAAGTAACTAGATATAATCAGGTATTCTGAACTGGATCCTGGAAAAGGAAAAGAGTATTAGTGGAAAAACTGATAAAATCCAAATAGAGTCTGCAGTTAACAGTATTGTACCTGAATCTTTATTCAACTGATACTGAAAAACTTTTTTTTTTTTCTCCCCAAGAATGCATTATGCTCCATTTGCCTCTGGTCTTTGAACAAAAATGAAGTCGCTCAGTCTTGTCCAACTCTTTGCAACTCCATGGACTGTAGCCTACCAGGGTCCTTTGTCCATGGAATTTTCCAGGCAATAGTACTGGAGTGGGTTGCCATTTCCTTCTCCAGGGGATCTTCCTGACACAGAAATGAAGCCCAGATCTCCTGCATTGCAGGCAGACGCTTTGCCATCTGAGCCACCAGGGAAGCCCATAATAAAGATACACTGTAATTCTGACAGGATGTAATAACATAATAGTTAAACATACTGGGCATCAAAGCAATTTTTTGATCTTATCTAGGTTTCAGTATCCTATTTGTAATGCCAATATACCCAACATTTTTTTGTGTGGATTAAACTGAAGAAAGTACTCTGTTTATTGTACAGTAACCAATAAATGCTAGTTTCCATTAAAAACAAAGTATTGTACCAATGTTAATTTCTTAGCTTTAACATAGTATGTTATATAAGATACTGATGTTAAGGGGAAGCTGGTATACATAGGAATTCTCTACATTGATATGTGTAAACTTTTTGTTAGTCTAAAATTATTCCAAATTAAGACATTTGTTTTTAAGAAAGGTCAAGAAAGAAGAGAATCTAGTCCATAATTAGAAGCTGTTCAAAGAATGACTGCATTCCAATGATGCCACTAACACTCTCAGTGTAAAATCTTCCCTTCAGATCATTCAAAGTAAGGCAAACTGGCATTCTGGTGTTTTAGCAACTTTTCACAATTTATAATTGCTAAAAACATTACACAAAAAAGCAGTCTGAAAAACCATTTGAAAAAAAACCTAAAACATTTTAAAGAAAATATGTTTATACTGATTTAGGTTATAACTATGAAGAGAAAAATTAAGCCCAATAATTACTTTATTTTTGGAAATTCTTGTGGACTTCATCAAGCTGTTGCTTGAAGTACCTCCAGGAATGAGACCAGGGAAAGGAGAAGAAATGTATGTGTTTCACTCTATATCCTTTTGCATTACATGACTTTGAATTTGAATTTTTTTACAATGAAAATGTAATATTTTTTATAGTTATTAATATTTTTTCAGTAGTAGGTTTTGTACTATGTGGAAGAGATGGCTACGTTTGAAATGGAACACCAGCAACAATTATAACTATAAAATAAAAGAAATGTAGTAATCAAAAAGAGAGGAAAAGAAGGGAGGAAGCTTGTTAGTGAACACATCCAAAATGTTCATGGTGCTTACTATATAGAAGACGAATTTTTTCACTTATTTCTTATTTTATGTTTTGTACATGTCTTAGTGACTAAACAACAGCAACAATGATCGACATGGGTTTTTCATAATTAATAAACATTTTCAAATTAAACTTACAACCTATATATACTTGTATTTATCAAATTTTGGATAGATATATAATGATGCACCTAACCACCTGGGGAGATTCTCTTTTGGTATCCTATCATTTTGCCTTTTCATACTGTTCATGGGGTTCTCAAGGCAAGAATACTGAAGTGGCTTGCCATTCCCTTGTCCAGTGGACCACGTTCTGTCAGCCCTCTCCACCATGACCCGCCCGCCTTGGGTTGCCCCGCAGGCATGGCTTGGTTTCACTGAGTTAGACAAGGCTGTGGTCCTAGTGTGATTAGATTGACTGGTTCCAAATAGGAAAAGGAGTACGTCAAGGCTGTATATTGTCACCCTGTTTATTTAACTTATATGCAGAGTACATCATGAGAAACGCTGGAC
>SJYX01002386.1:307498-345808 GCA_006410675.1 Oreotragus oreotragus | reverse complement strand
TTTTTTTTTTTTTTTAAAGTACATGATGCGTTGTCTTTAGGTCTCTTGCGTGTATATGGTAGAAATAGTGTGTTGCAGTATGTTGCTGTGTATGTCTTTCCAAGTCCTTATTCAGTGATATGTTGCTGGGTTGATACTGGACATGGTGAGAGGATATATATACCACAGAAACTGGCAAACGCTATAATCCAGGACATTCCCCCGTCCCCTTTTTTTCCTGGAGAAGCATTTGTTGTTAAATGTTTACAACCACACATTCAGTGGGATGCCTAGAAACAAGGAGATTGATACTGCTTTCTTTTGTGTTATTTGTTTGGTTATCTTTAAAATATATAGTCACAGTGAGGGAAAGAAATAGCTAATAGATAAGGGAACAACAGTGAGGAAGCAGGTGGAAATACAAAGGCATGCCTTAGCCTAGAAGCAAACATGGGACTACCTCAGAGAATGTGTGTGGTAAAACTATACTGACTTATTTACTGGTATTGCAGGTTATTTTTGGAAAATTTACAGCTTTATAAAATGATTACCCAACATCTTGTTCTCAGCTAAAATTGTTTTTAAATAACATTTACACTCCAAAATTAAATGATTTTTTTTAACATAAACTGTTCTAGAATAATTTCATACATTTTTAGAGCTCAGGGAGTTGGATATGCTTTTGAGACAAAAACGTCTTTGAGGTACCTTCATTTGTTTTTTTAAAAATTGAGATAAAATTAGTGTATGATATTATATATCTTTCAGATGTACAAACTTTCCCTAATTTTTAATCACATGATGGTGGTGATATGTGTTTGCGTGTGTATGTAGTGAACAATTCAGCATTTCATAGTTCATGTCCACTGGGAGATGCTTACACACAGACCTGGCAGTCAGACAGCTAAGCTGGATTGCTCAGGATTTGCCCCGCTCTTACCTTGACGTAGAAGTCTTACTCGGGCCAGTGTCATGGTTTTTGAGCATCTCCCCAGAATGTGTCACTGATCTCACAAGCCCATGGCAGCTCCCATCGACGTTTCTGTTCCGGGGCACGCTGAGCACTTGTGGAACACTGACAGCCGCATCTCTTCTGTCAGAGGTGCGCAGCAGCCCTTTAGGGGAGCCGCCCAACAGGTTGCCTGAGCAGGGCTCAGGGATGTTGGGCAGCCTTCTGCTTCATACACATTGCTCAGATTGAGGTCCACCTGTAGAACCAAGCCAGAGGACACATTTGGGGGTGGAGGGATGGGGTCTGGTGCTTGCGTGTGCTCACAAACTAGTTACTAAATATTAAAGTAGATGCAGGGATTAAATCCTCCCTGAAAAGATATTTTTCAAGCCGGATGGTTGTGTTTACTGCAGGGATTGCACATTTGTTGGAAATAACATTAAGTACAGTGGAGATGAGTCATTTATTTCCTAGCCACTTGGCCAATATAAAACAATTAAAAACCTTTTCATGGATAGGGCCATGCAGCCAGAAACACCTACAGGGACTGACTTTATGATACACTTATTGGAAAGAGCAGGCTGAACTTAACTTGTCCTCACTAGGGAGCGTGCCATGTAACTCTGAATGATGAAAGTAACACATGTGCCAAGTAGATTGTTCAGGTCCATTCACTTCTACTGGGTGAGTTACTTTGTTCTCTGTACTAAAAGCTAACTGTTAATATTTCTGTTTAAATAGCACTTTATGAAAATTCTCATAGTATCTTCACATTTTACGTGTGCCACAAAGAAGGAAATTCAGTACTTAATTAAATTTAAAAACAGCGCTTTTAAAAACTAGATGACCCTGAAAGGCTGACTTTAACACATCAATTTAAGCCACTGTGATCAGTTTCCATCCTGCCTCTGAGGTTTTACTCAAAACTGGCTTCCTGTCAAGGTCCACTGTTTACCTTCCTTCCAGTAGGGTTTTTAACACTCAGATCTAACCTTTGGGTTTAAATTTCACTATCTTTGTTACTCCAGTGCTATGTTTAAGAATTTTAGCCAAGTTCTCTTCCACTTCCCCCTTACTGACTTTTATTGAGAGTAGAAATGCAAAGTTAGAGGGGATGATTATTTCCTAATTCCATAGATTCCTGTAGAATTTTCCTCCTAAGGAACTGGCCGTACCTTCCTTGTCACTCTTGAGTGTAGAATATTCAGGATTGTGGACAAGTCAGATATTTGTTGTCCCCATACTCCACACAAGGGAACTCACCACAGGCACCACACAGAAGACTGGTGAGTCAGGGCAGACACCACGACTTCACCTTTGCTGTGCTGGTGACTGGGGTTAGGAGCTAATAAGCAAGGTTATGATTCATTGCTTGCAAGTGAACTGTTTCTTACTAGGCTGTAGTTGCCTTCAGTCTCCTTTCCAGGATGGCTCCCATGGCTGATGGGGAGAGAGGAAGGAAGGATACGATGACTTGTTCCCCGCCATCCTCGCTCCAAGAGCCTGGGAGGCTGGGTGAAGAATGTGAGGAAGCCAAGCCTCCAGTACATGGGGATGGTTGGGAGTGTCATACAGAAACCTGCTGTATATCGTTACTGCTCCTTTCACTTGATCTCCTCTGAGCTCCCTGGGTGAAACAGGAGAGCACAGATGAAGCACATTTTGTAAATATAATTTTCAGCAAAGAGACACAACTGAACACACACACACAAACCCAGCTTTCAGCTACATGAAACATGCCCTTCCCATGATTGACCTTTTTTTTTCCTTAATAGTTTTGAGTTCAAACCAAGACAATAGAATTTCATTATGCAAATCTTTGAACCACTTTTATAGCATCACTTCTTAGTGTTGCTCTAATGTTTAAAGTCTTCTCTGTTTACTGTAAGATAAAACCTTTGTGTTTGGTTGGAAAAGAAAGGGACTCCTTGGAGGCCCTTGCGAGTGGCTGTATGAAGATAGGCGGCTGAGACCTGTACACAAAGGCCTTCTGTGCTGGGTCTCTGTGGCTCTGCAAAGGTGGTGAGCCGTTCCCAGAGGGGAGGTGTATGAAAATGCAAAGCTGAAGCTTCCTTATTTCAAACTAAAGTTGCCCCTTTATTTACAAAACAAAGTGACACACCAGCAAGTACACAGACATTTCACTTGATTATATGAAGACAGGCTAAGAACATACTTTAAAAACACATGGTTCAGAAACACTAAAATTCTCTGAAGCTAACTGCCATTTTATGTATGATCCAGTACTCATACTTCTTATTTTTAGAAGACTCTGCTTGATTTATTTCTGTTTCCTTTTTTTCTGTGTCTGTTGTAGATGTGGCACATATTACTACAGGAAGCTTGGATGTCCAACATCCCCCCCTCCCCCTGCCATTCTTTCACTAAAGAATGGGATATCTTTTAAAAACTCTCTTCATCTATTAGTATGAATAGGTAACATAATACTAGTAGAGATGGGCTTGGGGGAGGTTTAGAGGGAGGAATCACATTCTTTTGGCATTCCTGAGAGGAAAACAGCTATATTAACCATTGGGGGTGGGGATTGAGGTGGGAGGGGGCAGTCCAGGGGCATCTCCCCTGACACTCAGAATTCCAGTGTTTTACAGCTGAGCACAAACAGCTTGGCAGAGTTATGCCTGGAGTCAGTGTGTGTGTGTATTACAGTTCTGATTACTAGCCAACAGAAAACAGCTGTATACATTACTAATGGAAGTACTTTGGAAAAAAAAAAAAAAATCCAATAGTGGGGTTTCTCGCTTAAACACCAGATGTGCACAGTGGTTTCGCCCTGTGTCTGCCCTGTATTTCAGCACCATTGTTCAGGGATATAAGTGGAAGCCAGCATTTGGGAGGTGGTCTTATGGTGAAAGTAGATACATTTGTAGCAAAATAAGGTATGTTGTGGTTGACTAGAAGCATTTTCAGGTTTATTATTTTAAGAGAGTCATTACTGCCGGACAGTCATTCCATTCTTCCTCCTTGCTTTTGTAAAAAGAAAACATTGTGAGCCTGCAAACATGCCCCATTATCAGGCTTCAGACAGCAATGGTCTAAATCATTTAGTGGCTTTAAGTGCTTTCAGTACCTAAATGGTAGTTGAAGGGGTTTACAATTTGATATATGTCTTCTAAAGCATTTCTGGAAATGGACATTTTCTTTTTGTTGCCTGTGGAAATTTCTGTGCTTTACATTTTCTGGAGTACATTTAACCCCTGACCAAAAGTTACCTAGATCTCAGTTTCTGGATTTTTTCAAAAATAGTGATTAAGTGAGGAATGTCTAAGACTAGGAGTAGAAATATCTTGAATTGCCTAGATTTCAATTTCTGGATTTTTTGTGTGTGACAAAGTAAGGAATATAAATTCCTAAGGCAACAAATCAGAGGGAAAATTCAAAGATCCTATCATTTTTTGGGTCCAAAACAGTATGTTTCTTTGGGGAAGGAAAATTCCTGACTGGTCCTGGGGAAGAAATGAAGAAGAACTGGTATTGAAGAGCTCCCACTCTACGGGAACACAGCAAAAATACATCTCCAAGAACTCAGATTCTTTTAACCCTTTACATGTCAGATGGCTTAATAGAAATACAGGTTTAGGAATATTGGTTTGATGTTTCAGTGTGTATTTTTAATATGTAGTTTTATCACCCAAGTCTTCTGTTTTCCGTTTGTTCTATCAAGTCATAGTTTTAAAGTCACAATTTAAATACAAAGAGCCTATTTCTTTTTCTTCTTTCATTACAAAAAATTCTTCAGTGAAAGATGAGAGCTCAGAAGTGGTTTTCTAAGGGCTTATTAATATTCTGAGTGATGTCAGTTTTACCACAGCTTTATTTAATCTTTTAATGCCTCTTATCCATGTAATATGGGCATTGAAATGATTGTGTAGTTTGTTGTGAGAAAATCCCACTAGAGTCATTTATAGAAAACTTTTAAAGTTAAATTATTAATTTTTCCTAGGAGTCTGTTAAGGGAATTTTCTTTTCCTTGTTTCTTAACTCAGAGAAAAAGAAACTGGAATTAGTGTATACTGTTAGAAATACAATACAATGAGGGAGGCATATTATGAGAATTTGACTCTGGGCTAAATGACAAGACAATCTAGAATTCCACCCACCCCCCCTTTTTTTTTCTTGACATAAGGTTATCTGTTTCTTCTTTTAGACCTCTTCCTTACCCATGCTTTGTATCGCTAAACTTGTCTGTAACCATTTTATAATAAAGCTTAAGGTTACCGACTACCTTAGTAGAGGTTTCTCTATGAAGATACAAGGGGTAAAACAATTCTGATGGGTTCTTCAAATCTGCTGCTTGTTGGAGAAGACTTTATGTGTAATTTTTGGGCTACTGTGTGAATCATATTGAGGGTATCTGAAGCTTATGATGTCCTAGGAAGAGAAGGTTGTGGCAAGGAAATGGGAGTGGAAGTTGCTGGCAGTGAGACTTGGTGTTGATATAGCATGGCTCAGGAATGTGTTATTTATAGGGAAAACTCTGAATCCATCAGCAAACTGAGAATCCATTCATGGGTGCGGTAAAAGATGTCCACTGGGGGAATGTTTCTGAGCTCTGTGACACTTCCTCAGACCAGGGGAATTTGGACTGCTCTTGATAGGGGCCGTGAAAATTGCCATTTCTACACCTCTAGGTATAGAATGACTCCCGTTTTCCCTGACTGCTGGGCAAATTCATCATTCAACTTGTTACGACCGAAAGAATTTGAGCATATTTGGGAAAGACCATTCTTGTTCCCTAGTGGGAAAATTCTAAAAGATCAGATGTTTCCAAATACTGAAGCTTATTCCAGAGGTAGTTTTTCTTATGGCTGCTTTGTTTTCTACTCCATGTTGGAACTCCTGTCTAGTTATATAATCTTGTGATTTGAAACCAGTTTTTACAATGTGACGTCCAACATACAGGCTATTATTTTTAGCCTGAAAAATTATGAAGAGCATGTGTTTAAAAATCCCAAGTCTGAATGGTTGTCTCTTCTGGCTTAAAATTCTTTCTAGTACTTTCAAGCCAACGGAAAGGAAAATATAAACAATTTTGTTAATTGCAACAGCTGTTCACTGAGTATCTTTGTGTTACTGTTTTGAATGGGCAGGTTTGAAAGATTTTTAGAATGAGCATCTGGATTAATGTAGTCCTATTCAAACTTCAGTCTTAAAAAGTGGAATCAGTCACTTCAAAACAAACAGAAGCCTGACACAGATTGAGAGGGTGACTGCAAAGGCCTGGTTGAAATTTCTATAAAATTGTAGCGGAGAATGAAGACAAATGATCTTGGTTAGGCTGTGGGTGAACAGCCTCTTATTGGATTTGGTATGCTGTTTATCTAGCTGCTATGGTAAATGAGGTGAAGTCCTTTGCGTATACAGTTAATTCCCAATTATTCATACATGCTTGGGCCAAATTGCTGATTCTGTATGGACTTTGGAGACCTTTCCTCTGCTCCCCGCCTCCACACCTCCCCCCCGGCCCCATTTGTTGTCCATCCAGTCCCATGGCCTGATTGCCTCTCTTGCCAGACTTTCTTAGAGTGGTTCCCAGCTGCTCTCCTCATTTCTACTTTTGTTTCCTTATCGGGCCCCAGCTGCTTTGCTCTCTGCTGTGTTCCCCGCCAGGGTTCTCGTCTGATTCTTCTTTTCTTAGTTATCTCAGTTTAGTGATAGAGAGACTAGTTAAGGAAAACTCTGTGGAAGATGATGTCTGCTGCTGCTTGCTTCTGTGGAATGAAGGAATGAAGATAAGTAGAGAAAGTGTGTTAGTCATTCAGTCGTGACTGACTCTGTGCAACCCCATTAACTGGAGCCCGCCAGGCTCCTCTGTCCATGGAATTTTCCAGGCAAGAATACTGGAGTGGGTTGCCATTTCCTTTTCTAGGGAATCACGCAACCCAGGGGTCGAACCCAGGTCTCCTGCATTACAGGCAGATTCTTTACCACCTGAGCCACAGGGAAGCTAAGAAGAAAAAGGGTTTTCCCTAAAAACCTTTCCAAGCTGGTTTTTTTTTTTTTTTTAAATGATTTCTTCAGGATTTTACAGTTCTGTGGGAGAGATGTTTTAGCTAAATGCTTAGTCTTTTCATCCTTCTTTGTCCTTTTTTGTTCTCAGATGTCTCTTCCCATTGCAGATCATTAGAAAGGGGCACTTTAGAGTATATGTATCTGAGGAGAGTTTAACTTTGGGATGGAGTTGGAGCTACAGTGGTAAGAAAGACCTTGAATGACTTCATTAACAAATAACTGATTTAACACTGTGGAATATATAGAATCCATTTGATTGAAATTGTGCCTTTCAGTTCAGTTCAGTTGCTCAGTTATGTCTGACTTTTTGCTATCCCGTGGACTGCAGCACACCAGGCTTCCCTGTCTATCACCGACTCCTGGAGTTTACTCAAAATCATGTCCATCGAATTGGTGATGCCATCCAACCATATCATCCTCTGTCGTCCCCTTCTTTCGCCTTTAATCTTTCCCAGCATCAGAGTCTTTTACAATGAGTCAGCTCTTCGCATCAGGTGTTGGAGTTTCAGCTTCAACATCAGTCTTTCCAATGAATATTCAGGACTGATTTTTAGGATGGACTGGTTGGATCTCCTTGCAGTCCAAGGGAGTCTCAAGAGTCTTCTCCAACACCACAGTTCAAAAGCATTAATTCTTCAGTGCTCAGCTTTCTTTATAATAAAGTCCAGCTCTCACATCCATACACGACTACTGGAAAAACCATAGCTTTGACTAGACAGGCTTAAGTAAATTTAGGAGAGGTATCTACACAGAAAACCGTAAATCTAAAAACAGTACATAAGCACATGATTAAAAATGTGACAAACTTGTAGATTGGGGCTCTCCCAGGTCATTGTTTCTCCAGGGGAGGGACCAGACTTAGTAGAGATGTAAAAATTCTGCCTTGATATTCCTTGCTTGCACTGAAAGGATGGAAATGAAAACTCCTCTGTATCAAATAATTTTTTTTAAATTTTGTTTTATATTACTTTACAGTACTCTACTGGTTTTGGCATACATTGACATGAATCCGCCACGGGTGTACACGAACTCCCAAACATGAACCCTCCGCCCTCCTCCCACCCCCCATCATCCCTCTGGATCATCCCCATACACCAGCCCCAAGCATCCTGCATCCTGCATCCTGCATCGAACACAGACTGGCGTGTATCAAATAATTTTATCTCTATCTATGTGTCTATACTTTCTTGGGCCAGGCACATGCAGGATTTTAGTTCGCTAACCAGGGATTGAACCCATGCTCCCTACTTTGAGAGTGTGGAGTCTTAACCACTGGAAGTCTTAACTGGAAAAGTCCCTATACAATTTTTTAAATCTGTTTTTCTTTTTTGAACATTAAATATCTGCAGAGAATATAATTTTCCCCTATCAAGTGAGAGTTTAATATAGATATTCAGGCCCTATTTGGCTGAAATATTGGCTAAAGAAATAGAATTCTGTGTTCCATTCCGAAATCAACCCCTAGCCAGGCAATTGGCTGAAAAGTCCTCTGTTTAGCCAGTCAGACTTGAGATCAGCACTAAAGCGTTTGTGCACTGGGTTCATAGAAGAGCCCTGTATTCTCTCACCAGCGCCTGATGTTATTTACTTCTGGTTGCACTGAAGCTTTTGGTTTCTCAGACCAACGAGATTAAAGTCAGCGAATTTTAAGGAAGGGGAACCTTCAGAGGGAGAGAGATACAACAGCAAGAGTGAAACTACAAGAAGTGAATGTCAGAGTTCTAGAGCATGATAGTGTCTAGTGAGATTTCCATTTAAAACATTGGTACTCTAAGAGGCTTAGCCTTCCATGGGATGCTTCAACTCATTCTTTATATTCAGAAGATGCCTTTTGTTAGTTATAAGAGCCAAATAAAAATAATCTCCAAATTGGGTTTAAAAGCATAGTTCCTGCTCTAAGTGCAGATTTCATGGGGAGGAGGAAGGAGGGGCCAGTGATAGGAGAGGATTCTGGAGTGTCCCTTCAGTGCAGTGGTTCCCAACCTATTTAGCACCAGGGACCAGTTTCGCGGAAGACAGTTTTTCTGTGGATGGGGGCAGGGAGGATGGTGTCGGGATGATTCAAGTGCATTACATATATTGTCCACTTCATTTCTGCTGTTGTTACCTCTGCTCCATGTCAGATCATCATGCATTAGATCCCAGCGGGTGGGGGCCTCTGACTTAGTTCTTTTTCAGGGCGATAATGGTCAGTGAGATAGTGTGAGACTGCTCTATGGCTGGAGAGTGCTGTGGGAACCTTAAGTTCGTCTAAAACTGTGCCTTGGTGTTTAAGTGAGGTTGATAAAACTTTTCAAAATTATCTGTATGCAGGTGTGCATGCGTGCTAAGTTGCTTCAGTTATGTCTGACTCTTTGCAACCCCATGGACTATAGCCCACCGGGCTCCTCTGTCCCTGGGATTCTCCTGGCAAGAATACTGGAGTGGGTTGCCATGCTCTCCTCCAGGGGAATCTTCTCTACCTAGGGGTTGAACCTGTGTCTCTTACATCTCTTGCATTGGCAGATGGGTTCTTTACCACCTGTGCCATTAAATATTCAGATTCCATTGCCTAATCCTAGGCCTTCTAAATCAGAATTTTTTGAGAGCAAGGATCTGAGAATCTGCGTTTTAACAGCCTCCTTGGGCATTTCTTTGCACTTTACACTAGAGATACTTACACTAGAGGATGGAGCCTTTTTAAGTTTGAAATTGCTACTTGTGAAACTTTGCTTTTGGGTAGCAGGGAAGTGTTAATGTATTGTCAGGGCTGACAATGTTACAAGGTGAAGGGGTTCCCAAACATCTCTGTGGTCTTGGAAATAAGGTGTAAGACTCATGTCTTGAAAGTTTATTATCTGCTACATTTAATTGATACAGTTCTCCCAATAGCCCTGAAGAAGGTATAATTGTCATCACCCCTGCTTTTTACCCAGGGGCAAATTGAGGATCAGAAAGAGTTCATCAAGGAGCTCGGCTCTGATCTGTCTGAGCCTGAAGCTGAGCTTCTCAGCCTCTGTCCATTCTGGATTGCCAAGTGCAGATGGTCTCAGCCAGCAGGGCGAGTAGGGGCAGGCAGAGGCCAAGACATCACTTCAGCAGCGGTATGGTATGGTCTGGACTGGTAGGGTCAGGATGCTGACCAGCCGAAGTCAGACAGACTGAAAACCCAGTAGGCATGATATACTGCGTGCGAATTCAAGGCCTCGGAGAGACATTTGTAGGAAGATAGCTACTTTGTTTGAAGACAACTAAGCAGACAACAGGATGAGACAGGAAATCTAAACCAATGATGGGGACACAACTGAAGTGACTTAGCAGCAGCTACTTTGTTACGGAAAGCTCTAAAGCAAGGTGGAAGAATCACAAGTTCTACTTAAAACTGCTTGTGAACTTTTTATATGACTTTGCAAATCAGTACTCAGATCGTTTTTCTTGACAGATGGTAAGTTACAGACTGGTAAGAATTAAGGGGCCAGTGTACAGTTTTGCAGGGAATCAAGGCTACAGTTGCAGAACAACAAGGGGAAAAGGGAGGGGGTAGAAAGCACGGAAAGCACCATGCCTGGAGACCTAGAGTGAGCCAGACGCTCCTGTAATCCCACATTCTTGTCATTTTATTTTGTCTCAGAACCAAAGATAACTGGAGAGAGTGATGGTAGGAGGGATAAGAATGTAAGCTATAATAGAAGTTCACAGGTAAGGACAGTTGGAAAAAGCTTAAGGTAATTTGGGGGTAAAAAGCCCATGCCACCTTCTGAGAGCCTCAGTCTTTTACTTCTACGTTGCCCTCTTGAGCTCAGCTCCCTCTCACACCCAGTGGGTAAGCTCTAGTGTTTTTAATAGTCGTATTTCTGCCTTGTGATTAAATATGATTACCATAGACATTAGCATGTGACCAGAAAATTGCATTGTCTTTAAAATGTATGGGTTTGGAAAGGTTTACTGTAGACTTGCTGTTTGTTGTAGGGCCAATAGAACATGGAGTCTCATAAAAATAACAATTGTGATCAAGAGAAATGGAGGATATAAGTGGCAGAAAGTATTTTGAGGCAATTAAGGCATTCATTCTATAGATACAGGGGAGAAGATATGAACTGGGAAACCTAGGTCTTTGTGCCACATCCCTCCCTACCAAAATGCACATACATACATACACTGCCCAGCTGTAAGAGTTTAGACTGGTAATTTTTATCTCTTGGGCCTTACTTTCCCCACCTGTCTGATGAAAGGCATTGCATTCCACAGCCATCAACCATAGTTTGAGGTGGCCCTGGCTAGCCCCATTCTGACTTGGTGACTCACGGAAACATTTCTCTTCGAATTATTAGCATGTTTTGATTGCACAGTTCCTAGTACTTAGTGGGGCCACAGGCGAAGCTAACATGTCTTCCTCTGACGCACATAGAAGTGGGTGTGGACAGGTGTGTTGTCCCTTGGCTCCATCTGTGCCTGTGTGGTCCATTCAGCTGGATGGTGCTTTTCCAGTGTAGATTGGGGCTCTCCTGGGTGTTACATGGAAGTGCAGACTGCTGGACCTCTTGCAGATCTGTTGAGCAGGAATTTCTGGAAGTAACAAGCTTCCAAAGTGATCTTTGTGCTCATGACAAGAAAAGAGCCTGAATGATTTAGCTCCAGGTATATACTGTGGTTTTTAGCTTTAACCCTGGTTCTCTCAAGGCAGGCGCCATATTGTATGTGTATTAGTATATGCGTACGTGCTAAGTCACATCAGTTGTGTCTGACTCTCTGCAAACCTATGGACTGTAGCCTGCCAGGCTCCTCTGTCCATGGGAGTCTCCAGGCAAGAATAACTGGAATGGGTTGCCATTTCCTTTTCTAGGGGATCTTCCTGATCCAGGGATTGAACCCACGTTTTTTATATCTCCTCCATTGGCAGGCAGGTTCTTTACTACTAGCGCAACCTAGTAAATAACACTTTTCAGAATAAGTTGTAGTCATTTAGTTAGTTCATTCATGCAACAAAAATTTGCATGCTTACTGTGTACAAAGCCCTGTGTTAGTTGCTGTGGGAGTGGAGGCAGAACAGACAGATCGCAGTGACTGATGGGCTGTGAGGGACTTGGTATATAGCTGAGTGTGGGGCTCTAGTTGTGCCATTAGGGGAAATGGGCACAGAGGCAGATCAGGCAACAGCTTCAGGAGGGAAGATGCCTGTGTGAATGGAGCCTGTAGAGTGATGATAAAACAGCCCTGAATTTCTGGAACCAGTGGTAAAACTGGAATCACTTAGAGATTCATACTATTTTAAAGTAGGGGGTGGATCTTTTAGATGCTGTTTTAGTCTCCTAAGAAGCAGCTACGGTTTAGGTCCCAAGAGAAATATAATGAAGGAAGCCATTATGTATAAAAGGGACCTTTCCTCTCAGACCTGAAACTGGTTTTATTAATAATCTGTAATTGATTTTGAATCTCTGCCAGAATGACCCCTAGAAAGATGATTTGAAATGAGATAGGCATTCTAAGCAGATAGGTTCATTTGAGGTTTAAAAATAATGCCTTTAGAAGTTACTTTCCATAGTCAAGTAGAGTGTTGTTGTGTCATCTTTTAAAGATGGTAGCCAAGAGGTACCCCTCTCACAGGTGAGGGGCACAGGCTGTGGTTCTCACCCCTCGAATGGATTTTCTTGGATCATCTCATAGTGTTTTCTCACACTGCTTAACAAATTGAAGTTTGTTGCTGCTGCTGCTAATTCGCTTCAGTCATGTCAGACTCTGTATGACCGCATAGACGGCAGCCCACCAGGCTCCGCGGTCCCTGGGATTCTCCAGGCAAGAACACTGGCGTGGGTTGCCATTGTTTTCTCCTAAATTGAAGTTTACATTGTTCCTTTTCCCTCGCTTTGGTCTGAGGGTGATGCAGAGAGGGCTGTTGAGTTTTGAAGGGTCTTGGACTTCCACAGCGGTAGTAGTTTTAAGTGAGTGTGCCCTTCTCAACAGTAGCTTCAGCACTGAGTTGTTTTTGCACCTGTGGCTGTGAGTTCCCTTTGTCCCATCAGAGTCGGCATGGTTAATTGGGAGCAATCCTTTGCCAGCAAGACCAGAAGTTGCAAGAAGAGCCTGGGCTCCATGCTGTTGTTCAGTCACTCAGTTGTGTCCGACTCTTTGCAGCCACAAAGAGCACACACCAGGCTTCCGTGTCCTTCACTTTCTCCCGGTGTGTGCGGAAACTCATGTCCATTGAGTTGATGGCACCATCCAACCATCTCGTCCTCTATCGTCCTCTTCTCCTGCCCTCCATCTTTCCCAGCATCAGGGTCTTTTCCAGTGAGGTGGCTTTTCACATCAGGTGGCCAAAGTATTGGAGCGTCAGCTTCAGCATCAGTCCTTCTGATGATTATTCAGGACTGATTTCCTTTAAGATTGACTGGTAAAAAACAACAACAACGACAACAAAGATTGACTGGCGTTGGTCTTCTCCAGCACCATAGTTGGAAAGCATCCATTCTTCAGCGCTCAACCTTCTTTACGGTCCAACTCGCACATCCATACATGACTATTGGAAAACCATAGCTTTGACTAGATGGACCTTTGTTGGCAAAGTAATGTCTCTACTATTTAATACACTGTCTATGTTTGTCATAGCTTTTCTTCCAAGGAGCAAGTGTTTTTGAATTTCATGACTGCAGTCACCATCTGCAGTGATTTTGGAGCTCAAGAAAGGAAAGTTTGTCACACTGTTTCCTTTTTTTCCTCCTTTCTATTTGCCATGAAGTGATGGGACTGGATGCCAAGATCTTAGTTTTTTGAATGTTGAGTCTTAAGCCAACTCCTTGGGCTCCATGGAGGAGAACAATTCAAGGAGCTGGTGTGGTCACAGGAAGGATAGACTCAGGAAGAGGCATGAGTCAGGCTGATGGCTGTTCATGGTCTCCTCACACCAGCAACAGCTGGGATCTGGGGCCTAGGGCTGAGTCAGAGGTGCCTGGCCAGAGGTTTTGGCAGCACAGTGGATATAGTGTGTCAGACACCAAGACAGCTTTCTTAGGCTCAGAGTTTCCTGGGCTCTTCCTGTTGTGTGGGAACCAGTGATCACCACCTTGCTTCCTCCCCCATCTAGTCTCCAGAGCATCAACCCTAGCAGAGCCCTGGAGGCAGTATTTTTGCCAAAGGCTGCTGCTGCTGCTGCTGCTAAATCGCTTCAGTCGTGTTCGACTCTGTGCGACCCCATAGACTGCAGCCCACCAGGCTCCCCCATCCCTAGGAGTCTCCAGGCAAGAACACTGGAGTGGGTTGCCATTTCCTTCTCCAGCGCATGGAAGTGAAAAGTGAAAGTGAAGTCGCTCAGTCGTGTCCGACTCTTAGCGACCCCATGGACTGCAGCCCACCAGGCTCCTCCATCCATGGCATTTTCCAGGCAAGAGTACGGCACTTGCAGGCTAATCCGTCAAGGTGTGATTTAGCATTGGGCATAATCAACAGTGCTCATCAACTGCAGCCAAATGCAAAGTGTAAGAACCTGTGAAGGACCTGGGACTCTAACATGGACTCTTGAGGAAGTTTCTCTACTATGAGTATTATGCACATTATTAATGTCTATGGATGTCAAAAGATAGTGATAATTTTGGAGTAAATTTTAAGGGTTCTTAGAGTAGAATCTGCTTCATTTGGTGACAGGATATAGTGAAATTTGGATCTGTGAATGAGAAAAAGAGATGAAGTGTTTATTGTTTAAAAAAGGGTTAAAAAAGAACTCTGTTAAGCAAAGCTTTTTTGCTCTGAAGTCCCACCCCTTTGCCATACTAGTGGCAGAGAAATTACAGAAAGCTGATTGTGTTGTCTGTTTGGCAAGTCAAAGCAAGATACAGCAAGCTAAAAGATGAATATCCTAGATTGCTTTCACTTTCTGTGACATGAAATTTCTAAATATAAGACGAAAGAAGCCCCCGGGCAGTTGCTCTTTGGAATTCGTGTGGACAGATCCAGGTCATCCTTGTACTTCTTTGTGTTTTTAAGAAGTCGGACATTTGGATTAGTGAGTCAGTTTAAGTCTGATAACTTTTAAGTTTGATTTAAAAACATGATTTGTTACACAAGATTTAAAGTTATATTTCTAATAAAATAGGTAATGAAAATTACAGTCTTGTTCTCAATTTCATTATTGGAGGTTTGTAACTACCATGCACTAAAGCATAGAATTTCTCCTCTGCTTTACAAATACATTAAGAAACTCTGATGTTAGTTTTCTTTCACTGTGTCATTGAAGCATTTGTTTTAATTGTATGTCCAGTGTGGCTCTTAGAGAAGTTTCTCAGAATGTGTGCTACTTTAAACTTATGGTCACGCAGATATAGTTGTTTATTGGTCTCCCTGTTTGCTTTATTAGAAAATACAATCTGTTTTGTCTTTGAATGACATATTTCTTTTGGCTTCAGTGGCATTTCATGACTTATTCCAGGTTTTGCTGGTCTCAGGCAGTAGTTTATATGCCAGTTCTATTACTCTTCTTGAATAGATAACCCTTTTATGTATTCCTGAATTTTTATCCCTTCTTACTGTATGCCAGGCACATGGCTAGGTATATAACCTGTTTCTGATCTCCCTAATTAAGAGATAGGTGCTCTTATTTAAAGTAGAAATAGAGGGATAGAAAACTTAATTTATCTGAAGGCAAATAGCTGTTAAGGAATGGAGTGGAGATGGGAACGCAGGTCTTTATTGACTTCTGAGTCCTGACTTTTATTTAATCCACTCCGTTGCCTCTCACACTGTTCTTGTATTCAGTTTGTATCGTGAGCACTTGTAGTGTCCAGTTCTGTGTGCTGAGAGGACAGAAGAGTAGAACAGCCAGAGTTGGGAGTAAATGGCAATTAAATTAAATATGTAAACACATGGCCAGAGGTGATGATGGCTATGAGCAAAGTACTTGGGAAGGGTAATGGAAGGAGCATGCTTTCTGGCAAAACTTGGAAGACATGAGATGCTGTTCTAGTCACCGGGTTCTGCTTAAAGCCTAGGACAGTTTTTTAAAAAAGGCAAGAAAAAAGTAGATCAGACTTTCTGTAAAGCTTCCCATCTTGCTGACAGATGGCTTGTCAGCCTGCACACTCGAAAGGCCAATTGTTTGTGTGCCTCACAGGGGAGTGTGACCAGGCAGGAGGTAAATGTGAAGGAATTTGGGAGCACCAGCATTCCAGTTACTCCAGAGTTAAGAGTACCAGTCTTTCAGATAAGGGTTGTCAGGAATTTTCTTCTGGAGCTTCCTTTTCTGTAGGAAATACTGCTTTAAAATTGTTTCACCAAGAACTGCTAATTAACAAAGGTCTTCTCTTTTGTTCCTTCTGATAATGCCCACAAACGAATTTTTAAAGACTCAGAAGCAAGGGGAAAAGTAGAAAAAGCATGTTGTGACATTTGGAAGTCGGTGTCCAGCGCTGAATATTTACCTGTAGCATGTTTTTCAGGAGAGTAGAGAGAAGCCATTACTGTTTGCCACTTTGAAGTTGTTTGTTTGCATGAATGACTGTTGTCATGAACTTTGACCCACCACCAAGGACCATCTCAGCTCAGAAAAACCCACTCTTTGGTTCCTCTCTAGTAGGTTCTTGTCAGGTTCATGACGTCTTTCAAAACATGGCATGTGACCTTTTCTTTTATAAAAGATTGGAGAAAGGATTTCCTATTTATTCCTGCCAGGACTAGAAAACTGTCCTGGCCTCTTTCTGGCTCATTATCTTTCTCCAGCTATGCCTGTTGATTGGCCTGATAGCCTAGAAATTGATTAACAGCCAAGCAATCCAGATAAACTTGAAAGACACCTAGTCCTGTGCAATCCTGTCTGAAGAAATCTTTGTGCTATAAACCTGAGCATTTCTGTTTTCCCTCCTTTCCTTCTTATTTTGGGAAAGCTGGCAACATTCATTCTACAGAAGATTGAATTAGTTCTTTTGAAGCAATCTTATTTCTTACTGATATTTGAAAGGGAATGCTTTTATTTAAAAACTTATGAACAAAGGTTAATTTCTGTTTGCAGTGTATCGTGTTGCTGTATATCATTTTATTTAGAATATATTTATCAGAGCTGCAAAAAATGTTAACTACTGTTGCCAGAAAAGAGGCCAATGGATTCTGTGAATTTTATATTGGTAGTTTAGTGCCTTAAATAATTTGTCTGATGTAGTCAACGGTGTTTACTAATTCCAAGGAAGTAATTATACTGAATTAATTTAATGTAGATTTTTTTTTGGCTTATCTTAAAAAAATTCAATGCAGTAAGTGTAAATCAAATACTCATGGAATTGCTCACCCCTGGGAGCTTTCACTACTTTTGGAGACCTTTATTCTATTTTACTCAATGTCTAAGATTTTAAAAGACTGAACATTAAAAAGGAGAGTGAATATAATTGACGAAAAGTGGCTCTTGATGTTACAAACCTCTAGAGACGCTAGGAGAAGAGGGCACTGAAAGCTGCGGTTAGGCTTTCAGAAGCTGGGGAACGTAAAGAAGTTCATCTCTCTTCTCTTCCAGCACTGGGACTTGCTCTATGCTTTGTCTGCTCTATTTTTTAATTTATGGAACCTGGAAAAATTAAAGAATTGAGTTCATGTACTGTCATCTCTTTCTTTTTGATGTCTAAATAAGATTTAGGATTACATACACTTTTCTCCTTACCTTCATGGCAATATTTTTGTATAAAAAAGCCTCCAACTTTGAGATTTGAACATTGTAGCAAAATATTTCTAAAATTCGCATCTGAATGGATAACAAAGATATGGGGTGTGTATATATACACATACACACAATGGAATGTTTTTGCCATAAAAAAAATGAAATAATGCCATTTGAAGCAACATAGATGGACCTAGAGAGTACCATACTAAGTGAAATCAGACAAAGACAGATACTGTATATCACTTCTATGTGGAATGTAATATATGATGCACATGAACTTATTTACAAAACAGAAACAGACTCACAGACATAGAAAACAAATTTATGCTTACCAAAGGGAAAGGGCATGGGAGAGGGATAAATTAGGAGCTTGGAATGAGCAGTTACAAAGTACTGTATACAAAGTAAACAAAGTCCTATTGTATATATAGCAGAGGGAACTATATTCAATATCCTGTAATAAACCATAATGGAAAAGAATATGAAATATATATATATGTATAACTGAATCACTTTGCTGTACAACAGAAACTAATGAATATTGTAAATCAGTGGTACTTCCGTTAAAAAAAAGAATTGAGACCACAGAACATGACCAGCCCTCCCTTATTATCCAGAGAAGCCACATAATTTGCCCAAGATCTCACAGCACAGAGCTGATTGGAATTCAGGTCCTTGCAGCCTCTTATCACCGAGTCTGTGTGTGTGTGTGTGTGTGTGTGTTTATTGTTTTTAATTTAATCATTGTTCTCACAAAAATCACTTTTATGTCAGTGTTTGGTATATATACTATTGTTGATATCAATACATCGGCATAGTCTGTGGGCTGTGGAAGTGTCTTAAAAGAACTTAACACGTTAAACATTTGCTTTGTGCTGGGCAAATTATACTTTTGGTATCAAATAGTCATCACTGTTAATGCCATGAGAAGTAATATTGTCATCAGTAATAATGTTGTCCTCCTCATCATCGCCATTCTAGAGCTTGGAAGACCTGAGTTTTTCAGGGCTTTTTCAGGCTTTCAGTTTTTCAGGGTAGACCTTGGTTTCAAATTCTTGCTTAACTTTCAAGTTCTGTGTGTTTTGCAACAGGGAAAATGAGGTTTCAGTTGTCCTGCCAACTCTCAACCAGTTGTGGCTCAACTGGCAGGCTGTGTGCAGGACCCAGAGACAGCCTCTGGGCCCAGTGGGAAGGTGTGGTGCTTGGTGACGCCTTCCTGGCGGCTCAGTGGTCAAGAACCCACCTGCCAATGTAGGAACCACAGGAGACGGCTGTTCAATCCCTGAGTTGGGAAGATCCGCTGGAGGAGGAAATAGCAACCCACTCCAGTAATCTTGCCTGGAGAATCCCATGGACAGGGGAGCCTGGCTACAGTCCATGGGGTCGCACAGAGTCTGACATGACTGAGTGCCTGTACCTGCCTGCCATGGCCTTGGGATGGGTCTAGGTGTGGTGTATGTGATGTAAATTGCCAGACCCGTCTCTCCTAAATGTAGCAAGCTGCTTCTTAGTTTCTCAGGATAGGAAACTCCGTTTTAAATGTACAGTGGGAAAATGGAGGTAGGGTTGGTTATCAGACTCTGGAAAACCAATTGCTATCAACGAAATTCACAGAAGAATTTTATATGCACTAATGCCAGGTCAGTAATTTGCTTTCTTAGACATGTGTTCATTCAGGGAGGGTTAATTCTATAGATGACTTATTTCCTATTTCGTTTTGGCTGTCTCAGTCTCTGGTCGAAGGGCCTGAGAATTTTTGATCTCATTTTAATTTTGGAAATTTTTTCTTATCAGGCTCCTGTCACCTCTGGTGTACTTAATTTTGTAACAAGGACTTAATTACAGAGGTCTGGGACTATAAATTACTATTCATCCGGGTTGGCTTTATTAAATGCAATTCATTTCAGACTGGGAAGAAAATTGTCTTTAAAATACAAACTCAGATAATTATCTGAAAGATTTCACTATTTAGAATTTCAGTATCAAGAAAAGTATAGTTAATTTGCAAATAAGTGAATGTCTTAAATGTCTGCTTGTGTTTATCAATTCATCATTTCTATCCTTCTGACCCGCTCTCTAAATCTAAATCTTGTGCTAACTGTGTTAAATGTTAGGTCCCAGTCTTTCTTCTCTCTGCCTTCTGTTTTTGCTATCTCACTTCTTTTTGACTTGCACCGTCATTTTTTTTCATGATATTTGGGTGGTTAGTCTCAAATATATTAAGAGGTATTGCAAAACACTATCCTACTGCAGAGAATGGGGTCATATTACTAAATTTTTCATCGACTATTTGTTTTGAATGACTGTTTTGTCTCATAGCTCATAATTCATTGTTGATTTGAAATCTTGGGCTTCTCCTCCACATGCTTTATCTTATTTTGGTTGTGAGCTGATGGCTCCTGTTCTGTCCTCCACCACCTCATGACTTTCTTAGATTAAGAGAAGCTAGGTTTGTCTGGGTTTGCTTGGCCTGGCATCTTTCTTTCTTCTCATGCTGGCAGTCTGTGAGGAGAGGAAGATATTTTTGATGTCTAGAAACGTGCCCTTGTATAACAGCTCAAGGTATTACCACCAAAGGAAGATCAATACAAGTTTTCTAAAACTGCATCATCTTTATAATAGCAGAAGTGCTCCGACAGAAGTATGAATACAAAAAAAGGTTAATTGTAGGTGAACAAGCAAAATTTTAAGAGCCGTATTAACAAGTTACCCCATTGTAGAGTAGTGCTGATTCACAAATTTCTTCAACCAGCAGCTGTTTGCTGGATACTCCAGTAGATACTTTGAAAGCTCCAAAATGTAAGTGTGTGTCTTGTATGACTTTACCTGTCATGTGAAATAAGACATGGCAGGAGTGACTGCTGTACTGTGAGGACTGAGAGTGTGTGTCACTACTGTAGATCCTCATCACATTTGATAATCAAGCCTATGTTTCTTTTGGAATGTTCTTTCAGTGGGAGGGGTGAGGGAATTCCTGGCAATCCAGTAGTAAGGACTCAGCACTTAATTCTAGGGTGGTGTAGCGGGGGCTGAGTTCGATCCCTAGACAGGTAATTAAGATCCACAAGTTGCACGGCATGGCCAAAAAAATTAAAGAGTAGGGTGAGACTGAGAAGCTGCTAACATGAAAGTATAGCATTTGTGGAAAATATTCTGTATTTATGAGTGATGAAATCTTTGGTACATTGGAAATGACTAGGGTTGCAAGTACTGGAAAATTAAATAGCTCATTAACTCTTGGTTGCAAATTCAAATATATTGTCCCTATCACAAACAGTGTCTGCTGTGGTGTAGATTTTGGAAAGTGGAATTTGTGTAAATTCTGAATTTATTTCTCTTTGTATATAGAACATTTATTAAATTTCTATGTGAGCAAATTCATAAAATTCAACTTTAAAACCAAATCAGTGTTTGTTTAGTAGACATTTTAATAAATTGGAAATTATTTTCTTTCTTTGTCATTTGTTTCTTGAATTTGAGAATACTTTCATACACATGCGAAAGATTTAGTTTTCTGTATCTGAATTATAACTTACTGCTTCTATATAATCATCTTCTTACCATGGTTAAAATGATGCATGGTACTTTTCTCTTGAAAATAATCTAATTGTGGTGTAGATAGTATAACTAGCTCCAGATTTCTTTAAAAAAAAAAAAGCAAAGTACTAAGAGCATTAAGGATTGATTTGAAATTATGTTTTTAATACCTGCTCATCTAGCCCAGCACTGAATAGTCACGTAAGAACATAATGTCATAGGTAAATTATGAATAACTTTTTAAAAATGCTTATTTTTCTTGTTACCTTGGGCCTAAATATTTAATAAGTTTAAATTATTCCTTTGGCCCCAACCCGGGTGGGTAGCCTAATTCTAATGCCATGGTGAATGGTTACTGTGACTACCATGTTGCTAAGAAACCTGTTATGTTATCAAGTTGCCTTGGTGAAGCAATGGCTTCTTGAGTCTCCTTAGCACTGCTGGGAGGTGGTTAATCAGGACTACGAAGGACCTTGGAGAATTTGTTTCCCAGGTTATAATTAATTTTTTATCAGGAAGGGAAACAAGACCGAGTCTGTAAAAACTGACATGAAAGACAAGTCCAAGTTATTTTTAATTAAATGATGATCTTTAGTTATTTATTTAAAAAGTTGTGGTCCAAAATACAAAACTACCTCTGTAATAATTAAATTAGAACAGTTTGTTTATTGAATGGTGCGTTTTTCTCCCCCACCCCTTGACTTTGCATTCTGTTTGTTTTTTTTAGATTCTTGGCAGTGTGTTTATAATGTATAGATGAATGTTTGAATTGAGATTGTGAGAGAAAATATGTGTAAAATTTGTCACTGGATAGAAATTGCTCTTTGATATGAAATGACTCAACATTTTATTTTTTAAAAAGGCTGCCCTATGTAGCATCTTTTTTAATGCACTAAAATTGTTATTAGGTTAAGAATTTCATTCAGGGTAGAAACCTGGCTTTGCTGGCTTTGCTTCATGGCAAAAGGTTTCCATCGTAGATAAACTTGGCATCAGTGCAGATTCTTAGAGCTCTACATGTAAGTCCACATATTAGTGAAGAATCTAAAAAATTGTGCTGTAAACTGTTTATCCTTTTGGTCAACTTAGATTTCTCCCACATTATTTTCTTCTAATACTTACCTAGATTTTGAGGTGCTTGTTTTTAGCAAATCATGTTTTGAGAAACCCTTTCTTGACTGTTGTCCAGATGGAGAAGATAGAAGGGGTTCTTGCCCGTTTGACCCCAGTTTTCTTAGAGTAGTACCACTTAAATCACAAGCTGGCCTGCAGAGCAGAGGAGAGCAGTTTAGGGCATGCGTGAGTGGTTACAAGCAGTCAAGAGCCCAGGCTTGGATGTCAGGCTCTGTGGGTTCAGTTCTGAGCCTTCTGCCTCAAACCTTCTGACCTTGAATGAGTCAGGGAATGACTAATCCTAGATTTCCTTAACAGTAAGAAGAGGATGATAACAGTGACTACTTCAAAGAGATGTAAGGATTAAATTAGATTATGTGAAATCCGGAGCATAATTTCTGGCACTTATTCTGGACTTCCATAAATGTTCGATGTTAATTATTATTACAGAGGATATTTGGGAGAGACTGTGAGAGTTGTTTCTTCAGATTTTAAAAATTTAGTAGTTGACATTTGACAAGGCCACCCCCACAAAAGCTTTTAATTGCTTGAGGAGTTTTCAGCTTTAAACATTTTAATTTTATGTTATACTTTTCATAGCTTATTTCCAGTTATTCTTTTTCCTTGAGTTTGGGGTTTTGGCCTTCTAGGTGTTGGCCCTAATTCTTATTCTCTCTGGGGCTTCAGTTTTCTCACCTATAAAATGGAGGGACGGAGGTGGGATTTAGTTGGTGTCTTAGGTCATGCCTAGCTCTATGATCTGAGCTCTGGGTGTGCACAGTGAGAGGTTCCATTTTGAACAGGAGGAGGAGATCTAGAGTTTGAGGACAGCCTGAAAATCTGAAAATCAGAATGGGCCACATGAATGCATAGCAGCAAGAATTCTCAGAGGCAGTAAGTGGACTTTGTTTGTATTAAATATATCCTTTAAGCTATCATTTTCCTCTTTTAAAAAATAATTACTTAAAATTTTGAAACTGTCTCACACTTAAGGAATTTGTTGCAAGTGCAGTACAAAATATCTTCTGGCACTAGTTGGCTAAAAACAATTTATTTTGGGGACATAATTTGAATGGTACAAAAACTTTGTATTTAAATTGTGCAAATATAGTGTGAACAGTACAGAAAAACCACTGCAGAGTAAATTGATCTCCCAATGTCTGTCACTACCGAATACTTCAGTTGTATTTTCTTACAAGGATATTCTCCTGGGAAACCACAGCACAAGCATCAAAATTAGGAATTTAATGGTTGTGTTCTTATTATGTCCTGTTAGGAGGCCATGATTTTGATTTTTCCTGTTCTGATGATCATTTTGATCAGTTGGTTAAGGTGGTATCTGCCGATCTTCTCTGTTGATGACTTTCTCAATTTCCTTTTGTAATGGATAAGTATTTTGTAGGGAGATATTTAAAAGTGATGAAAATAAATCAACATCAAAGTGTCAATTTATTCATTTATTTATTTATACTAATACGAATGCATATATATATATTTTTAATTTAGTGGGTTATAGCCCACTACTAACATTATTTTGGTGCTCAAATAAAATCTCTTCCAACCATCTTATGTATTCTTTTAACATATCCCCATCATTCTTTGAGTACTTCTTTTCTAGTACAAAATGATGGTCCAGGCTCATCTTGAGGTTCTCTTGCCTTTGTTCTCAATTAACCATTTCCCTAGGAAACCCTGGTTTCTTTTCGTAGAGAATGATATTTAGAATCCAAGACAATCTGGATGGTATGTAGGCCATTACTACTGGGATTGTACCTCTCTAAGACTCTCAGTGACCAAAGTTAGAGAATAAATGCACATTCTTAACGCACTCATGTGAGCATAAAAACACACATAAGTACACATTTTATCTGTATTTCTACATCTTACTGTAAATATTGAAATTAGTTTACACTGATACTTCTAATTCCAATCCAACACAGGCATTCTAATTTTCCTCACCATGTTTGCGAAACTCCTCTCTATTATACTGACAAGTCTGGCTCCCAGTATATGTAACCAACGTCTCATTATTTCCCTTGCTTCATTCCTTTGGCTGATAGCACATGTCAGACCCCCTCACTGCAGGGACTTTCTCCTTGCCCAGTGCCAGGCTGCCACCATGAGTGATGTCTTCTTGAACCTGACCTGTCTCCAGATGCCCATGCTTGGCCGCTCTTTTATGTGACTTCTCCATGCTGGGCATCCACCTCATCTCACTCACTGCAGTGATCATTCCCCACGCCCGACTGACTCTCTAACTCTGGGAAGTCTAACTTGTGAGGAGGGCACAGGAAGAGAAAGAAGTAAAATGAGGAACTCTTTTCATGTCTTTCTCATGCCTTGTGAAGCTGTGGTAGCTGTTAGGAATTTATGATAGCCCTATTATACTAATCTCATCAAGGAAAAAGTTACATATATGTCTTATTTTTGTCCTTTGGGTTGGCATTTGGACAAATGAATGCCGTAATTATGTGCCCACAATTCATTGTCTTAATTTGGAGCATGAAACTGACTGAAATGACTTCGTAGTCTGGGGAGAAGAGAGAAGTGAATTTTCTTTTTCTCAAAAGTGTACCTAAGTACCTTGACCTTTAATTTTTAGCAAAAGGACTGTCTTTATGGCCAGTATAATTGTTGTTGCCAGTATAATTGTTGCCATATGCATATGTGGACAGAAAGAGTTTGAATAGCACCTGCTAGCTAAAGCCAGCTTCTTAGAGGATTTATTTGAACAATAGTTTGGAATTTTTATGCCTATGATCTTATTCCTGTGTGGATGTTTGGGCCAGCCATGTTTCCAGAGCTCTGTTTTCCAGCCAGCCTCTCCTAAGGGCCCCTGCAGTGACGTTCTGTTAGCACTTGCATTGAAAGCCCATCACAGGCTAGGTTCTGGCCGAGTGCCCCCTCAAGAAAGCCACAGCCCAGCGGGGAAGGCACAGGGTGGTGTTTTTCTATCGGATTCTGGCCAGTCTCCAGACACTCGAACGTCTGTGGCGTTTCTTCTCTTTTCTTCCTTTAAAAAGCACTGCAACACTACTAGCGTGACATTTTAGGGATGAAGGCGGTGTGTGAAGTGTGTGTCTGCTGGAGGGGGACTGGAGGGCTAGAGGCGGCCCTTTTGCTTGGCTCCCCAGCAGCGCTCTTCCACCCCTGGCTTTCTTGGGAGAGTGACCTCATGAGAAGTGGTAGCAATGCCTCTAGAGGATTTCCCTGTCACGGGCGTTTTCTTTCCCTGTGGTTGTCTGAGTAAGGTGATGGGACTCTCCTGCTGGCCCTTTAACCTCTTTTCTCTAGCATTCTTTGTACAGGTTGCTGACATATTGAGAGACTGACTCACAGCTTATCAGTTTCTCAGCTCCCAGCCTGTGGAGTATTACAAAATGGCAGCTGTTTAACTGATACCAGAGTCCCCTTCATGTCTTCATGATACCCAAAGTAGGTTTTCAGATGTACAACAAATAATTTTTTTAGCATGAACATGTTGCATGCAGTATTTGGAACAAATTATTGTGTATCTGAAAATAAAATTTAACTGAGTTTGCCCTCTCTGTGTCTTATCTGGCATCCCTACTTCATGAGTTTTTGCATGATGCAATAACTTGGCTACATATTATACCTAGAATAAAATGTATGTGTGATCAATTTCTAAAAAATTGACAAGATTCACAAATAAATCCTGAGTGGATGAAAACTGGAGACTTGATCTTGCTGCTGCTGCGTCACTTCAGTCATGTCCAACTCTGTGCGACCCCATAGATGGCAGCCCACCAGGCTCCGCAGTCCCTGGGATTCTCCAGGCAAGAACACTGGAGTGGGTGAGACTTGATCTTAACTCTCCTTAAAAGCCGGCTGAATTGCAATTGAGCTGTCAACTCAGGTTTATCGCCCAGACTAAGTTAAATCAGCCAGCTTGAGGAATGAATTTGAAGTTAGAACATCCAGAATTTCAGATTACCTGTTTTTTCCCTCCTCTTTAATGGCTTTTCAGCTTCTAGGTTAGAAATTTAGACTCAGCCTTCCCTTCATAGGATCCCTGGTAGCTCAGAGCTTAAAGCGTCTGCCTGCAGTGTGCGAGACCTGGGTTCAGTCCCTGGGTTGGGAAGATCCCCTGGAGAAGGAAATGGCAATCCACTCCAGTATTCTTGCCTGGAGAATCCCATGAACGGAGGAGCCTGGCGGGCTACAGTCCATGGTGTCGCAAAGAGTCAGACATGACTGAGCGACTTCACTTCCTTTTCTTCATAAAAAGTTTCTTTTCTTTATTCATTAAAAAAGATAACTGAGGTTGCATTTGTCCTTGTAGGAAAAAGAAAGAGTTTCATATGTAACTCCTTCTACCTTGCTTTGTCTTTTACTTGGTCCATATTTCCTTTGGCATATTCTATAAGGAGACCAGAATGCCCCATGTGATACAAATAAAGATCTCTCCCACCCTCTGGTAGGTACTCTCTTGCGTATTCTTGGACTCACTTGACCCAACTAACAGCTTCTTGTAAGGGCCAGTGTTATTCAGGAATTCTTCCAGGTTGAACAATTTTTTAGTATCTTCCTAGAGGATAAAGGGTTTGTCTTATTATTAGATCTTAGGATTGTCTTATTAGCCCTTTGTTGTTGAATGAGCAGAGTCCTGGTGAGGTCCTTTGGTCCTCAACTGTGTCATTTTCATCTTCCCGAGTCTGGTCTTGACTCCTGGAAGAGATTATATGAAAGCATACTTGTAAGTTGGCTCCACATTCATGATTTGGCTTAAATAGAATCAGGAGTTACTTGAGACTTTTTAATGGTTTTCAGGGTTGGCAAACTTTTTCTGTAAAGGACAAGATAGTAAATATTTTTCTTTGCACACATATGGTCTTTGATGCAAATTCTTTATTTCTTTTACAACTTTTAAAAATGTGAAAACCATTTTTAGCTTCTAGGCTCTACAGAACCTGACTATGGGCTGGCAGTAGTTTTACTACCTAAGAGTCATTGCTGTCAGAAGTATGATACATGGAGAGTCCTCAAATTTATTCATTTCCAACTATATAGAAATAATGTTGGTGGAAAGAGGTAAGGTAACAAATGAATTCTTAGTAATAAGACTATGTTAGTGATATCAGCTGTGGCCAGTGTAATATCCTGGAGGACACTGCCCTCTCTTCCCCTAACCTTCTCCTGTGAATATACTCATATTTTTTATTTGATTTAATATTTATGTTAAGAAAAATGGCAGAATTGTGTTAGTGGGTCTGTAGGAACAAGTGCTCATAGAGCAAGTTCATGCCTACAGTGGGAGAAAGCAAGACAGGCCATGCATTTGTTTTCTGGCTTTTGTGTGTATATGTGAATTTAAACTCATGACTGAGGATTTGGTGAAAGGTTGGGTAGAACCAGATGTCCTAACCAGTTTTACTGTCTTTCTGAAAATAGTTTTTAACTTGCATATTATTTGGAAGCCTTGTGGAGAGGAGTATCATATTCACACACACTCCACAGGAAGCTTGCTGTTTGATTTGCTCTCTCTTCTCTAACTTCCTTTGAAAGGTTATACTTGGTGTCCTTCCAGGTTTCAGTGCAAACATTGTTTTCCTAAAACCACCTTGAGGGGATTGATAGCCCTTTAGATACATCATACACTTCATACCTTTTTTGCCGCTGTTCTTGCTGATTGTATAAAGCCATTCAGTCACTCCTTGTCTATTATTTTCAATGGAATTTTTTTTTTCCCCATTACTTTTTTCCTCTAGACCTTTAGAAATGATTTTTGGGCCCAAATTCAATTCGTGAATAGACAGACATAGCTTCTAGGAAAGCCGTTGGGACTCACTGAATTGTAACTGTTGGACAAAGGCATTTTGTTTAGAAGGCTTGCCCCAAAGTGATGTTGGAGACTGAAAGAAGGGCCGCCAGCGTCTGGTTCTTTCTGCTGTGAACTAATAGGGAAGCTGATGTTTGCTGAGTGGATGGCTGTGCTCACTGTCCAAACAGATCTCTGTTTGCCAACTGTGAACATATTGCTGCCTCTGTGAGGCACTCCATCATGCCTTGAATGGATCCTCTTGTGTTCAGAATTTTCTGACTCAAAGAAGGGAAAAAGAAATATTTCTTTCAGACTTAAGTATTCACCGTAGCATCCATAGTCTCATCAGACCTTTAGAAACCAAGCGTGCACTGGAGATGCTTCTGAGACTGAGACGGGGGTGCGGTGGGGGGTAGGGAGGGGGTGCAGAGGAAAAAAAGGAAGAAAGTAAAAGACGGCCGCATTGAAATGCCTTGATTCTGACCACTCGTGGCCAAGGTTTTATAAATAAACCAGGCTGCCTTGGTAAATAGAATTGTGAGAATATTCCTGATTTCCCCTGAGCAAAATAAAATTTTCAGTACCGAGCTTCCAGCTCGTGGCTTACTTCGTTCCACTTTTACATGCACCTACGTCCCAAAGCATATAACACAGTCATGATGTGTTACTAAGTGGGTAATAGGATTCCACTTGAATAATTCCTTAAGAAAAGATTAATTGATATATAAGTGTCTTAATTACTTTATAAACTCTTTTTAGAGTTTCAAACCTATTCTATAAAATAAAATGGAATTTTTTTTGTCATTTCAGTCCCTTTATTGAGTCATTTTCTGTACTGAAATCTGCTTTTTTGGCAAGCTCTAGTATTAGCTGTGTGAATTGAGGACGCAGCTCACAGGACAAGGTTAGACTTTTTTTTTGCAATTACCTGTTGTTTAGAAACCTTGGATGAGTGGAGATAGGACAGAACCAACAACACTGTCTGGCAATGAAACTAAGTGAGTACATGGCTCATAGGAAACACTCATCATTCTCATCTTGATAGCCACTTGAACGTTGAAGTGGCGTAACAATGTAGCACTTGCTTCCCAAACATTGAGTAAATCACTAAGAAACAGTGAATATCAAATGAAAAGTAGAATCTATAGGAGAGAAAAGTGACCAAAGCACCCTGTCAGATTTGGCTGCTTTTATTTTTGTACATATGCTTCAGATTGCTAGGTTTCTGTTTGGTAAATTTTGATAGGCTAGACTCTCCCAGATGTGTTGAATCATTTTGTGAGAAGTGAATTTGGTAAAATTAGGACATTAAATGAAGTGAAGTGAAGTCGCTCAGTCGTGTCCGACTCTTTGCAACCCCATAGACTGTAGCCTACCAGGCTCCTCTGTCCATGGGATTTTCCAGGCAATAGTACTGGAGTGGATTGCCATTTCCTTCTCCAGGGGATCTTCCCAACCCAGGGCTCGAACCCGGGTCTCCCACATTGTAGACAGACACTTTACCGTCTGAGCCACCAGGGAAGTCAGGACATTAAAAGATAACAAAATAAAACCTTATCAATAATACTGATTCTTTTTCCAGGGTCTTTAAAGAAAATATTTGCTTTTTAACTTCCTGGTAAATCTCATCTTATAAAGTCCAGGTTCGGTTCAGTTCAGTTCANATCTTCCCAACCCAGGGCTCGAACCCGGGTCTCCCACATTGTAGACAGACACTTTACCGTCTGAGCCACCAGGGAAGTCCGGATTAATTATATTCACACACAAAACAGAAAATGGAGGCATCTGGAACAGTCAAGAAGCCAGAGAATCAGAATATTTGTCATATTGCAAGGGGGAATGTGCTTGGCAAGATCCCAGCCTACTTTCCTAAAAGAATATGTGAAGATGCCTCATATTCTTCAATACGTGAAAGTAACTTACTTACATAAAATTCTAAGCATGCTGCTTATTTTGTAAACAAAGTGCAATAATAGATCACCACTAACATTTCTTTTAGATCCTTTTTTTTTTTTTCCTTTTCCTATTTCCCTTTCTTTTTCTTTTATGTTTAACTGGTTACCAGGGGTACCATTAACACAGCTGGTTGTATTGGGCTGTTTTGAGAATGGATCTTGTACCAGAAGTTTGCTAGCAGCTTTGGATATTTGCTAGTAGATTGTTGAAGTAACTGACTTCAAATTCTTTTGAACCTAGAAGACAGCCTCATGGAACGTTTGTTTTATCCTTCTCAGTATTCTAAGACCTCTAACCATTACTGTTCCTTTAAAAATCTCTTTATTTGTGAGCTGCCTCTCCAGAGATATTTTCACTTAGGTGTTTAATGTCTTTTTAGCTGTAAGAGTCCTTCTCGAGAGTGTTTGTTCTGTGGCTAGTTTATACATGGGCTACAGCTCTGCTTATCTCTTATCCCTGAACTTTAAAGTTGTATGTGTACAATCTCTAGAAAACAAAGCAACTGTATATTTGCAGTATATTTCATATGTTTTAAGGCAAACCTAAAGTATATTTTTTTCTATTTCAGTTTTCTCAAAACATAAACTGTTGCGCTGTTGACGAGTATGCTTCTCCCTACAAATTCGTTGTTCTTTAATTGCTGCAAGAACTAGTACTTGATTTGTTCTTTATTGTATATGTTTGACTTTTAGTCGCATCCTAACATGAACGAGAATTACACAGTGTGTTTTCTAAAGTATATTTTTTTCTATTTCAGTTTTCTCAAAACATAAACTGTTGCGCTGTTGACGAGTATGCTTCTCCCTACAAATTCGTTGTTCTTTAATTGCTGCAAGAACTAGTACTTGATTTGTTCTTTATTGTATATGTTTGACTTTTAGTCGCATCCTAACATGAACGAGAATTACACAGTGTGTTTTGCACGAGGCATGGTGCTTTTAATAATTAAAAATTTCCCACCGTAATTACAGAAATTCGTTATTTTCCGCTGTGCTGCGTCTCCGTCGCTGCACCGGCTTTTCTGTAGTGCAGCGCTCCGTCTTCTCACTGCGGCGCCTCCTCTTGCAGAGCGCGGGCTCTGGGGACTGTCAGGGGTTGTGACTCCCGGGCCCTAGAGCACAGACTCAGATAGTGATGGTGCTTGGGTTTCGTTGCTCCAGGGCATGTGGGATCTTCTGGAGCGGCTTTGAACCCATGTCTCCTGGATTGGTAGGCGGATTCTTTACCACTCAGCCACCAGGGAAGCCCTGCCACCATAAATTTTTGCTATTCATTCGACAAATAGTTATTGAATACCTAATGGTGCCAGGTACTATTCTAGAAGCTGAGGCTTCAGCAGTGAACAGAATACAAAAATCCCCATCCTTATGGACTTTCTAGTGGTTATTAACAGTGATGATATGTAAGTTTGTTGCTTTTATGGGATCATTGTCATTAAAAAAAAGTCTTTGGTATTATCTCAGGTACTAGGGAGAGGCGTGTGTGTGTAGTTTCTTTTTTAAACAAATAATATTTGGATAGTATATTATCACAGCAGTATTATAGAAGGCAATGAGAATGGGAGAGTATGGTCTTTATGTGCAGTCAGATTGACACAAGTTTGAATTCTAGCTTTTGTGCTTATATTCATTTGCTGTGTGGTCTTGGGTAAATAACTTCTCTGAGCTTTAATTTACTTGTTTGTCAACTAGAGGTAATACATATATTGTAGAATTAGAAACAATGTAATATTTCGTGGTATTGGTAACGACATCATTATAGTTATCATTGTATTCTCTGTAGTTCATATTTATAGCCAACAATGACATAAACAATAAGAAGGCAGGGCTTAGGGCCCAAGATTTAAATGTTTCCAGACATCATTTGAGTTACTCCATTCATTGGGAGAGGAATTGGATACTTAGAGTAAAGGAGCATTTTTGGAAATGAGTGAGGCCTTTAAAATGCAAAAAGGTTGATCAGATGAACTTCAAAAACTTGCGTTAAAAGGTAGCAGAAGCTTTTTGATTGTCTATCATCAGTGTGGTCACAGATTAAGAATTTCTGTTGGCTGCTGTGACCAAGGGCCTTGGGTGCAAAATTTTTCATCACAGCTTTTGCTCTCAGCTTTTGGCATGACCTTATCTACTTTTGTATACTACTTTTAGCTGAGACCAGCTTTTCTTCACCTCGAACCATGTGTCTGGCTTCATATCGGTTAATCCAGATGGTTTGAGCTTGTTTTACTCCTTTTGTCATGGGCCAGAGACCTTGAAAATATAACTCTCAGGAGATGTATCAAAGTTGTAGCTAAACACAGCAGCACGATCAGGATACACAGTGGTATAAGAGTGAAATTCATCATGGATTTTTTTCCTTAAGATTTCTCTTACATATTAAAATCTGTTTATCCTTAATGACATTTCAAATGTCAGATTTTGACACCACAGGCAGTCTGTCACTTAGAAGCTGGCTGACAGTGTTATTAAATTTGCTTTTTTAGTTCGGTAGAATACACTTTTTCAAGAAATATTGTTCTAACTTATAATTAGGGTCTTAAAGTAGCTACTAAGATTTTATCGACAGCATATTAAAAAGCAGAGACATTACTTTGCCTCTAAAGGTCTGTGTAGTCAAAGCTATGGTTTTTCCAGCAACCATGTACGGATGTGAGACCTGGACAGTAAAGAAGGCTGAGCGCTGAAGAACTGATGCCTTCAAACTGGGGTGCTGGAGAAGACTCTGGAGAGTCCCTTGGATGGCAAGGAGATCCAACCAGTCAGTCCTAAAGGAAATCAACCCTAAATATTCACTGAAAGGACTGATGCTAAAGCTGAAGCTCCAGTACTGTGACCACCTGATGCGAAGAGCTGACTCTGATGCTGGGAAAGATTGAAGGCAAGAGTAGAAGGGGATGACAGAGGATGAGATGGTTGAATGGCATCACCGAGGCAGTGGACATGAATTTGAGCAGACTCCGAGAGATGGTGAAGGACAGGGAGACCTGGTGTGCTGCAGTCCGTGGGGTTGCAAAGAGTAGGACATGACTGAGTGACTGAACAACAACTACAACGAAGATTTTATTCAGCACCTAAAATTTTCCCAGATGGTTGATTTTATTGTGGTAATATTGGAAGTACAATCATATTGAACCTTGGGGTTCCTAGGGCGGGGGGAACAGGTAACTCTCTATACATGGTAGTGTAAAACTATGTATTTCCTTCTGACACAGAATATCTTTATGCAAGACTGAACCAAGACACATGGATGCCCTAAGCATGCTATCATGTTACGGTTCTTCCGCACTGATATTGCTTAAATATTTTGTTCAACATTTATTGGTAGTGAAGAAAAATAAATGAAAGTAGATCTTTATGTTCAGAAAGAAGGATTTCTTATATATTTCTTAAGTGGAATATAACACTTGTTACATGCAGGATTCAGAATACTAAGAAATAGGTGGGCTCAGCAGTTTCCATGTAAAAACTGTCTACCTCAGGCATAGCAGAACCAATTTATACTTCAATATAAAATGTGAAATCCTGGGATTACTAGGGCTCTATTTCCAATTTATCCCTTAGAAATTGGCATCATGGGTCTTTCTGACTCTGATGCTGGGAAAGATTGAAGGCAAGAGTAGAAGGGGATGACAGAGGATGAGATGGTTGAATGGCATCACCGAGGCAGTGGACATGAATTTGAGCAGACTCCGAGAGATGGTGAAGGACAGGGAGACCTGGTGTGCTGCAGTCCGTGGGGTTGCAAAGAGTAGGACATGACTGAGTGACTGAACAACAACTACAACGAAGATTTTATTCAGCACCTAAAATTTTCCCAGATGGTTGATTTTATTGTGGTAATATTGGAAGTACAATCATATTGAACCTTGGGGTTCCTAGGGCGGGGGGAACAGGTAACTCTCTATACATGGTAGTGTAAAACTATGTATTTCCTTCTGACACAGAATATCTTTATGCAAGACTGAACCAAGACACATGGATGCCCTAAGCATGCTATCATGTTACGGTTCTTCCGCACTGATATTGCTTAAATATTTTGTTCAACATTTATTGGTAGTGAAGAAAAATAAATGAAAGTAGATCTTTATGTTCAGAAAGAAGGATTTCTTATATATTTCTTAAGTGGAATATAACACTTGTTACATGCAGGATTCAGAATACTAAGAAATAGGTGGGCTCAGCAGTTTCCATGTAAAAACTGTCTACCTCAGGCATAGCAGAACCAATTTATACTTCAATATAAAATGTGAAATCCTGGGATTACTAGGGCTCTATTTCCAATTTATCCCTTAGAAATTGGCATCATGGGTCTTGCTGTCCTGTTCCTTATTCAACACTGTCTCCATCCCTGGGTGAAAGAAAAAATTTTCTGTTTTCCAGTATCTTTGTAGGACAAGAAGATCCTACTAGACCAGCAATAGGTCAAATTGGAAACTAAATGAGTCTTGTCCCTATGCCCACATGTGGGTGGGGGCTGGCTCTAGAGGAGTCTCTTCTGCTATCCATTTTATGGACGGTTTGTCCCAGTGGGTCAAGTGCATGAACATTAGACTCATTTACAGCGGTCCCTTGGTATCTGCAAGGGGGAACAGGGGGACTGGTGGTTGGCTCCAGCACCCCTCCCGACCATGGATACCAAAATCCAAGAAGTCTCAGTTGCTTATATAAAATGGTGCAGTATTTGCATAGAAACTATGCGCATCCTTCTGTATACTTTAAATCAGAGGTCCCCAACCTTTTTAGCACCAGGAACTGGTTTCGTGGGAGATAGTTTTTCCACGGACAAGAGTGGGGTGGGGGAGGGGGGTGGTTTCAGGATGATTCAAGTATATTACATTTCTTGAGCACTTCATTTGTATTACTATTACATCAGCTGCATCAGCTGCATCAGATCATCAGACATTATATCCCAGAGGTTGGGGACCCCGCTTTAAATCATGTCTAGATAACTGGTAGTACATAATGCATCACAAATACAATGTGAATAGTTATGAATACAATATAAATACTGTGTAAATAGTTGCCTACTTATGGCAAATTTAAGTTTTGCCTTTGGAACTTTTTGAAATTTTTTTAATCTCTTTCTTTAAAAAATTAATTTATTTTAACTGGAGGCTAATTAGTGTACAGTGTTGTGGTGGTTGTTGCCATCCAGCAACAAGAATCAGCCGTGGGTCCACATGTGCTCCCCCGTCCTGAACGCCCCGCCCACTCCCTCCCCACTCCACACCCCAGCCCTCTGGCTTGTCCCAGAGCACCGGCTTTGGGTGCTCTGCTTCATGCCTCGAGCTTGCACTGGTCATCTGTTTTACGTAGGGTAGTATCCATGTTATAGTGCTATTCTCTAAAATCATCCCAACCCTCACCTTCTCCCAGAGTCTAGAAGTCTGTTCTTTACACCCATGTCTCTCTCGCTGTCTCGCATACAGGGTTGTCATTACTGTCTTTCTAAATACCATATATATGCGTTAATATACTGTATTGGTGTTTCTCTTTCTGACTTGCTTCACTCTGTATAGTAGGCTCTAGTTTCATCCACCTCATTAGAACTGACTCAAATGCATTCTTTTTTTTATAGCTGAGTAATATTCCATAGTGTATATGTACCATAACTTCCTTATCCATTTGTCTGCTGATGGACATCTAGGTTGCTTCTGTGTCCTGGCTATTGTAAACAGTGCTGCAGTGAACACTGGGGCACGTGTCTCTTTCAATTCTGGTTTCCTCGGTGTGTATGCCCAGCAGTGGGATTGCTGGGTCATAAGGCAGTTCTGTTTCCACTTTTTTAAGGAATCTCTGCACTGTTTTCCATAGTGGCTATATTAGTTTGCATTCCTGCCAACAGTGTAAGAGTGTTCCCTTTTCTCCACATCCTCTCCAGCATTTATTGTTTGTAGACTTTTTGATGGTAGCCATTCTGACCGGCGTGAGATTGTACTGCATTGTGGTTTTGATTTGCATTTTTCTGATAATGTGTGATGTTGAGCACCTTTNGACCATAAAGAAGGCTGAGCACCAAAGAACTGATGCTTTCAAACTGTGGTGCTGGAGAAGACTCTTGAGACATGGATAGCAAGATCAAACCAACCAATACTAAAGGAAATCAATCCTGAATATTCATTAGGACTGATGCTGAAGCTGAAGCTCCAATGCTTTGGCCACCTGATGTAAAGAGCCTACTCACTGGAAAAGACACTGATGCTAGGAAGATTGAGGGCAGGCAGAGAAGGGGGCAACAGAGGATGAGATGGTTAGATAGCATCAGTGACTCAATAACATGAATTTGAGCAAACTCCAGGAGATAGTGGAGGACAGAGGAGCCTGGTGTACTGCAGTCCATGGGGTCACAGGGTCAGACATGACTTAGCGACTGAACAACAACATTGATGACAACCGCTGACCCAGTTCTACCCCAGCACACACTATAAACCTGTTCCTTCTCAGAGCTGCCATCTCTGATGTGTGTCAGCAGGATGCAACACAAAACACATGGGACACTGATGTGCTCCACGGCATTATCTGTAAGAGTAAAAATATTATTGACAGCTGGCAAAGAGAGCTAATAAATTACAGCATGTCCCTATAATTCAAAGTTTTTCAGCAATTAAAATTTTATTTTTGAATTTAAATGATATCAGAAAAGGCTCATGTCTAAAAGAAATAGACAACTGTAAAAACTGAATCGGGTCTATGGAATAATCCACAGTGAAAGTGAAGTCGCTCAGTCATGTCCGACTCTTGTGACCCCATGGACTGTAGCCTACCAGGCTCCTCTGTCCATGGGATTTTCCAGGCAATAGTACTGGAGTGGATTGCTATTTCCGTCTCCAGCGGATCTTCCTGACCCAAGGATCGAACCCAGGTCTCCCACATTGTAGACAAACACTTTACTGTCTGAGCCACCAGGGNCTGTAGCCTACCAGGCTCCTCTGTCCATGGGATTTTCCAGGCAATAGTACTGGAGTGGATTGCTATTTCCGTCTCCAGCGGATCTTCCTGACCCAAGGATCGAACCCAGGTCTCCCACATTGTAGACAAACACTTTACTGTCTGAGCCACCAGGGAAGTCCAATCCACAGTGAAGCTCTGTATAAATGTTGATTTCTCTGATTCTGATAACTGTACTGTAGTTATATAAGAGAATGTCCCTTTTTTAGGAAATACACACTGTACTACAGTATTTATGAGTGAAGAAGCATCATGTCTACATTTACTATCAAATGATTAACAGAAATAATAATATGCAGAGGAATGATGAAGCAAATTTGGTAAGAATATTCTCAATGGGAGAATATGATTGGAAGGTGTAATTTTTTCAAAAAAGCAAATAACCCAATCTGAGAGGAGCTACCCCACGCCCGAGGCCAGGGGCGGTGGCCCAGAGGAGCAACCCCACGTCCAAGGAGTGGTGGCTGTGCAGGCGCAGGAGGGCTGAGAGGAGCCACTCCACAAATGGGAGAATATGATTGGAAGGTGTAATTTTTTCAAAAAAGCAAATAACCCAATCTGAGAGGAGCTACCCCACGCCCGAGGCCAGGGGCGGTGGCCCAGAGGAGCAACCCCACGTCCAAGGAGTGGTGGCTGTGCAGGCGCAGGAGGGCTGAGAGGAGCCACTCCACATTCAAGGTCAGGAGGGGCGGTGGTGAGGAGATACCCCTCGTCCAAGGTAAGGAGCAGCAGCTGTGCTTTGCTGGAGCAGCTGTGAAGAGATACCCCACGTCCAAGGTAAGAGAAATCCAAGTAAGACTGTAAGTGTTGCGAGAGGGCATCAGAGGGCAGACACACTGAAACCATAATCACAGAAAACTAGTCAATCTAACCACACGGACCACAGCCTGGTCTAACTCAGTGAAACTAAGCCATGCCCTGTGGGGCCACCCAGGATGGGCAGGTAATGGTGGACAGGTCTGACAGAATGTGGTCCACTGGTGAAGGTAATGGCAAACCACTTCAGTATTCTTGCCTTGAGAACCCCATGAACACTATGATAAGGCAAAATGATAGGATACTGAAAGAGGAACTCCCCAGGTCGGTAGGTGCCCAATATGCTACTGGAGATCAGTGGAGAAATAACTCCAGAAAGAATGAAGTGATGGAGCCAAAGCAAAACCAATACACAGTTGTGGGTGTGACTGGTAATAGAAGCAAGGTCCGATGCTGTAAAGAGCAATATTGCATAGGATCTGGAATGTTAGGTCCATGAATCAAGGCAAATTCACTTCAGTTCAGTTGCTCAGTCGTGTCCGACTCTTTGCGACCCCATGAATCGCAGCACACCAGGACTCCCTATCCATCACCATCTCCCGGAGTTAACTCAAACTCACGTCCATCGAGTCAGTGATGCCATCCC
>SJYX01002386.1:291996-303823 GCA_006410675.1 Oreotragus oreotragus | reverse complement strand
AACTCCGGGAGTTGGTGATGGACAGGGAGGCCTGGCATGCTGCGATTCATGGGGTCGCAAAGAGTCGGACACGACTGAGCGACTGAGCTGAACTGAAATATATATATATATATATATATAGGAATACTTCTCAGCCATGAAAAATATGGATGTTTGCAGTAACACGAATAGATCTAGAGATTATCCTACTAAGTGAAGTTAAGTCAAACACAAATATCCTGTGCTATCACTTATACGTGGAACCTAAAAATGATACTAATGAACTGATTTACAAAACTGAAATAAACTCATAGACATAGTAAACAATCTTATGGTTAATGAAGGGGAAGAAAGAGGGATAAACTGGGAGTCTGGAATTCACAGATACATACCACTATATAAAATAGATAAACAACAAGGCCCTACTGTACAGCACAGGGAAATACAATCAATATGTTTTAATCACCTATAAAGGAAATGAATCTGAAAAAGAATATATACACACACACACACACATGTATGAATCACATTGCTATACACCTGAAACTAATAAAACATTGTAAATCAATTATACTTCATTTAAAAAGGGGGACAAAAGTATGCTAATATGCCCCAATTCACATAGCTGGTAAATGCCAGAGCCAGTGTTCAAACCCACTACTTCCTGGAGACTTTTGTGAACATCCTATTTTCAATTTGTTTCCCAAACTGTGTTCACTGATTTAAGTAAGAGCTTATGCCTTGACTATAAATCCTCTAAAACAGTTAAAGTACTGTGAGGTTTTTTGTTTTGTTTCTGCTTTTCCCTCCTCTCCAATTTTTGCTTTCATGAGATTTCCACTTTGTAGTAAGAAGCAAAAGCCAAGAGGTGTTTCTTTGTGGTTACACTTCTGATAAGGGCTCAAATCTTAATTAAAGAAAAATAAATAATTTTCTTCAAGAGTAACTGTGGACAGCAAAGCAAATTAATAATTTGCTTACTTTTCTGCCTCACAAAGATGTTGGTTGACTCTGAGTTTTTAACAATATTCAAACAACTGTGTAGAGGCTGGCACATCTGCTTTGATGTGTCATGATTACTGTGTGACATTTTTACTTGTAAATTATAGCAGGGAGTGCTGCTAATAAGTAACTTTTATCATCTATATAGTCAAATAGATACCTACAAAACCTACCTTGACTAAGTAGTAATTATTTATAGGCAGCATTTTTTCTGTTTGTTAACGAAGAACTGTAATAACAAGGAAGACAGGAAATAGGAAGTTTCAGTTTAAATTATGTTCACATTCATACCATGAGGCACTAAAGACGCTTAAGTCTCCTTTCAGTTTAAGTCATACATGCCATATAGTTATCTTCTAAAAAGAAACTACCAAACTCATTAGAAGTTTTCATTTGTCATAGCACTGAAACTTGAAACAGCTTTAAAACTAATTGTATAGGACTTCTCAGCCACATGCTTTTTACTATTTCACTTGCCTACAAGGAAAAATAAGGCTTTGAGATAGTAATTAACTTGCCCATGATCACACTGCAAGTAAGTGACAGAGTCAGGATTTGACCTGAATTTGTTTAATTCTAACTCATACTATATGAACTCCAAAGCAACATAGGTTTTTTCTTTGCCCTGTAGAAGAAGATCACATTCTTACATATAAAGTTCTGCCCCCACCCCCACACACAAAAGCCTGAAGCTCATTTACCAAGGCAAAACTTATCTGCAAAGAGATGAATTTTATTCAATTTAACCTATTTGATCCCTGGGTCAGGAAGATCTCCTGGGGTAGGAAATAGCAACCCACTCCAGTATCCTTGCCTGAAAAAAATCCCATGGACTGGGGAACCTGGGGGGCTACAGTCCATGGAGGAGCGAAGAGTTGGACACAGCTGAGCATGCATGAAAAGCATTTAATTCCTAATTTAGTAAATGCTTACTAGAATCCCTACAGCTCATCTAGGCCACACGCTAGATGCCTGGAGTGACACAACTGAAAAGGACATGAGCTTGTCCTTGGGGCTTTAGAATCCGGTCACAGTGTGTGTTATCTCCACTACTGGAACTGCCAGGTAGCAGCATTTCTGCTCCTGAATCTCTCCTCTCCTTTCCTCTCTCCTGGGCATCCTGCATCAGCCTGCCTCCTTTGAAAATGCTCTTCAGGACTATTCACTTACGTTTAACACTCCCACCTTCTCTTTTTATGGTTATTTGCATACTGCTTGGGACTATATCTGTGGTTTTGTTCTTTCCTCACCATTTCTATCAGTGGCTGTCGGCATGAAGAATCACCACCTGAGGTCACCAACAGCCACCGCCCCATCCAGCTTCACCGAGCCACATATGACCTCCCCTTACCCCTCCATTCACTGCCTCCTCTCAGTTTCTCAGTGCAGGGAGAGCCTAGGTGTCCCATCTCGGCCTACCTGGCAACACAAGCCAGACGTAGGGGCATTCACGCCCTCCCAATAGAGTTGAACCAGCAACAGCAAGAGGCAGGAAGGCTCAGCACATAAGCTCCACGTGCTCTCTTCCACCAAGATGGTCCTGAGCTGTACCAGGAACAGAATGCCTCCTCGGAGATACAGCGCTACCAAGCTGTGTTTCTCATGAAGCTCAGTAACACACCACCTCCTTCCCTGCCTCATTTTCCTTGTCCCCGTATTCTTGCTGACTTGGTACTGCACCTCCCACCCCAGTAAAGCTTCAGCAGCTTACCCTCATATACTCTGTTTTCTAGGAATCATGGATAAGACAGTTTCAGACTTCCCAGAAGTTCTGTGCAGTTAGTCATCTCTGGACCAGTAACTCTTCCCAAACAGTATTTTCCTAGAACATGAGTGCATGTGAGACATAACTGTTTTTTAATATTCCTTTCTTCAGCATCTCTATGGGCACCTCCAATTCAGCAATGAATTTTGGAGTGAAAATTTTATTCACAAATCATTAAAAACACTTTTATGGTATCATGTCTAGATTCATTCCTTTGTTTAAGCATTTATTGTTTCAGGTGTTCTCTTTACATTTTAAAATTCCCTTGGGCTTTCCTGGTGGCTCAGACAGTAAAAGAATCCACCTGCAATGTCGGAGACCTGGGTTTGATCCCTGGGTTGTGAGGATCCCCTGGAGGAGAGCATGGGAACCCACTCCAGTATTCTTGCCTGGAGAGTCTCACTGGACAGAGGAGCCTGGTGGGCTATAGTCCATGAGGGTCACAAAGAGTCGGACACAACTGAGCAATTAAGCACAGCACAAGGAGGATAAACATAACATTATTCAACATAATTTGTGTAAATTAAATGATCTGATTGATTAATTAGGATTGATCTAACCATAACATTGTGGTCAGCAAAGACAGTATAACATGTCTGAATAAACTTCCCTGACATCCAACATAGGATCTGAAAAACTGAGGTGTCAGGAAACAGGAAAACAGGGTAAAAAATGAGATGGGTGAAAAAGGCAATAAAGCACACTTCAGACTTTACCTGGGGAAGAGACCTACACTTACAAAATAATAAGTAGGTTTCATTGCTTCATTCTCAATCGTTAGTTTATCTGAGAGGTTTCTAGAAACTATTTTTAAAAGAAATTCATTATACATAAATAAAGATTTATAAAAGTGAATTCCTTTGCTGTGTTCACTGCCATTTGGAACACTTTATTGGCCAAGACCTTCTTGGTCTCTACCGGCTGAAATGGAGAGCAGGAGAGAAGACTAGGAGTATCTCTGCAGCAAGAAGGAGAACCTTCTGGAAGACACTGCTGCTGTGAGTGGTCATTAAATACTTTTGCTACTGCACAGTCTATAAATCATCATGTGACTAGAACCAAATTTCAAGTTCCATAAATAATGGCAGGCTTATGTCTAAGGGCCAGGGTAGAAATCTGAGAACATGTAGATGGTGATTCACTTGGCATGACTCACAAAGCAACTGGGTGAACATAAAATTTTAAAAAGATAAATCAAAAATTGCATTCAATCTGAGATTTCATAGCCACTCACCATAAGCAGTTAGTTAATCTTCACTAATTTATAACTCCCATATTACTCCCAAACTCATTGTGGTGTCAGGTACACAAACTAAGAAAAAGCCTTGGTGTTAGCAATCAATTTTTCTTTAAAAACTATGTGTTGCTTCTTTCTGGAACAGAATTCTCGACCTTTTTTCTCTCTTTTGTGTCTCTTTTTAAATTTCCTCATTCACCTCATTCTAGCCAGTTTGTATGTTATCGTGCTCAGGCATACTCATTTTTCTTGACAAAATGAGTATGCCTATTTAACCTCTTGGTCATGGAATGGTTTTCAGGTGATATAATACTTTTTCAAAATTTCTTCATGATCTTTACCTGGAAACTGACCTTCATTAGGTGTAACCTGGAAACTGACCTTCATTAGGTGTAAGGTATACTTATATATATAACCTGGTTTGACACTTTTGACTAACTTGGCAGCTCACACACTTGATTCATAGCTGCCTTCTGGCATTTCCAGAAAGAATTTTGCCGAGTGTCTTGATTGGATGGAGAAAAGTAGCTTCTTTGAGCAGATGTAGAAAGCTTTCTCAGACATAATCATAATATTCTGTTTGATTTTCTTCTAACATTTCAACATATTTTCACATCTATTCTCTCATGTAGTGCCTGGTTTGATGTGGGGAAATTAAGGGAGGCCAGAGTAAAAAGAATATAAGAAGAGAAACTTAAGGGACCCAGGAGAAATTTGCTTTACTAGAATATACAGGAAGGAGAATTTAGAGACCACAAGAGAACATAAGTAGAGCTGTCATGCTGGGAAACTCACCAGAAATATCAATACTTTAACTTGTTGATGGAGAACAGTGAGGAACTGTTAATACCTCATTATATTACAAGGTGTAATCATTCTTATTTGATATGATATGTTTCAACTTAAAAGCTCAAAATTTGTTCTATGGTATACAGACTAGCATAGGGATTTGGAGCATGGTCTGGTCCCAAACAAATCAGGGTTTTGAGCTTTAACTCTGCCACTTACAAGCTGTTTGACCTCAGAAGAGTTACATGTCTTTTAGACCCAGTTTTCTCATCTGTCAAACTCATCAGTTTTCTCATCTCATATTGTAATGGGATCAATGCCGTAAAGTTATTGTGGGATTACATGAATGTAAAGTGTTTATGCAATGTCTGTTGCATATTAAGTGCTCAGTAAATGGCAGCAACTGCTACACAGCATGTACATATGTTTTTGGTATTATCATCTTTTTCAGAAGAGCCTTGGGAAAGAATGACCAGGCGATAGTCATAGCCAAACAAGAATCTCATCATGGCCAATACAGGATTCTCTTTATTGTTTCATCAGTTCTCCCTACCTTTGGGCAACTCTTCTTCTTTATGGAAATGAAAATTAAGTCATGAAGTAATTAAGTTAATTAGATGAGCATAAGAAATGGCAACCCACCCCAGTACTCTTGCCTGGAGAATCCCATGGACGGAGGAGCCTGGTGGGCTACAGTCCATGGGGTCGCAAAGAGTTGGACACGACTGAGCAACTTAACTTAAGATGTCTATGGCCAATTCCAGATGCATGGATATACCAACTCTACCCCTAACTCCACCACTGTGGAGCAAGAAGCAATGGCCTATGGACACAACTGACATTCTCTAATCAAAAGTTGGTGGTGAATCCAGAAAGGATCATTTAAGTACAGATTAAGGACTTCATTCTAATAGGACCTTTCTGTTCCTTCTCCACTCCACATCATCTCCTCCAAAATATACCTATCCTTTTTATTGGAGGAGGTGATGCTTAACTAGCACTTGCATTTGCTAATAATTGTTTCCATACGTGCTTGAATAATTTGCAAAGGCGTCGCTGATCTCCAGCAGCAGCTACAAGGCTCTATAGGCTCCTTCTTAGTCCATCACTTGGAAACTCATTTTAACAAGTAAAATGGAGTCCTATGGAAACCCTTCTTGGATTTAAACTATTATATGTGCTAATCATGGTCACTTTTACAAAACCTGAGCCCTTGAGCCCTTCTTCCTCTAAAAATATTGCTACTTGGGGTCCAAGTGTGCAACAGAAGACAATTTCTCTGCTCTCTAGCCTGGGGCTCACCTGCTGAGTTTAAAGACTCTTTTTCTCCTTAAACAACAAAGTTACAAATAGAAACACAGCCCTGCATTTATCTCATTAAAAGAATTCAGTCTCCAAAGAAACTTTATGTGTTTACTCATCCTACAAAGATAGGCATGGTGCCTCTGTCTGGTTTATTATTAACATTGCCCAAGGACTAAATTAGTCTTTTATTTCCAGATAAAGAAATTACAATATAGTGTGTAAAATGAGATCAGGCTCAATGCATACATTCCTCTCCCTAAAATTGAGTGCAATTATATTAAGTGAAGTGCCAGATGTAGGGTTCAGACTATATTTTCAGTTACTAATTTTAAGTATAACTAAATCTCTTCTGGGTTGGACGCAAAGAGGAAAAAAGAGTTAAGCAAGCTCAGGAAAAAAAAAATTTTTCAATGGCTCCTAAAACAAAATCTTCCTTATAAATTAGCATTTGCTGTTTTAGTAGCCACAATGTCAAAAGCTAGACTATAATTTGGTCTATAATACTATAGATTTTCAAACTTCCTATTTATTCATGTATTTCCCAATGGTCATTTAAAATGCCCTCTGCAGAGCCAGTAGTAAGATGCCTAAGAAAATTGCTATTAACTTCATTTTGAGTTAAATGGAATGGAAACAAAGACATTGATGTGACTGAAAAATGCCAATGTTAGAGGCCAAATCAAGGATCCATATGCCTTAAAGAAAATTCCCTTTAAAAACAGATGGGACCACCCTGGAGAAAGGGCGGCACTGCCTGCATTGTCTGTCTAGGGCCTTATCAACAAACCTTTCCTCCGTGATCATGTGCTCGGTGGCTCAGTCGTGTCCGGCTCTTTGCGACGCTATGGGCTGTAGTCCAAGCTCTTCTGTCCATGGGGATTCTCCAGGCGAGAATATTGAAGTCGGTTGCCATGCCCTCCTCCAGGGCGATGGGTCTTAAATGGGCAAACACCCCCTCAACCTCCTCAGCTTTTCTAGTTTTCAAGCACGATTTTCTTCCAGACAACACAACCATCAGTTCTCTCTGCTGTCTTCTGGGAGCTGCAGAAGACTGTTCCCTGCCCCTCTCTTCACTCAGCTCTGCCCCTACCCCCGCTACTGCTGGCTAGCTCCGTGAGGCGTCTCTCAGCCTGTCCACTTCCATTTCCCTGTGCCTCTCTGCTGACTTTTCCGACCTTCCCTTTCCCGGCCTTGATTCTAAGAACACGCACAACCACTCACCTTGATCATCCCCCTTAGCATGAGTTCTCTTCACCACACCATCCCAAATCTGCAATGGAGTCTCACCTATTCTGGCCTTGGTCTGATCCCCCTCCTTGGTGCAATTAAAATGGTGCTTCTGAAATATGCGTGTGCACACAGATCCCCAGGATCTTGTTGAAAGGCATATTCTGACTCACTATTTCTGAGATGGAGCACAAGGCTCTGCATTTCAATCAAGCACCCAAGCGATGATTTTGCTGCTGGCCCCGGAACCACACCTTGAGTAGCAAGGATATAGCATCACAGAAGATGTGGACATGGAAACCCAGCTGCCTCTAGCTTTGTCTGCTTCTTGATCCACATATCTCTGGATTTTTAGGAATCCTTCCCCTTCTATGGCAAGTACAACACGGAGCCTTTACAAATTTTGCTCCAGTTATTTCAGTGTTCAAAAAGCACACTCAAAATAGCTCACTGCATCCACAAGCACCCTTCTGTCCCTTCACTTGTTCCAAGACTTGTGGAATCCATCAGTGCTCTGGGGGAAAGAAGCTTTGAAATGTAATTGAACAGGGGGTGCTGCCTAGCATATCAATGAATCCTGTAAGGGTTTTTTCCTTCTTTTGTTATTCACTGAATTTTTGAAAGATAAAAACAGACTGGAAATAAAATTAAATTTCCAGGTGCTCTTGCCTCAGTCAATTACTTCTTGTGAGCACCTTCAAATGCCAACTTCCTCTGAGCCTCAGTTTCCCCAAACATAAAGGAGAGGATTTTCTATTCAGCCCTGTTAGAGTAGGATTTACAGTCTCTAGTGAAACCTGCTATGGAAAGATGCTATTAAAAATGTAGAGTATTACAGATCACATCTGCACCAAGACCAGAAAATTTTTTTTTTCAATAGAAAAAGGACTTAGTGTTCTCCATTCTCCACATTTTTTTTTTCCTCTAATGAGGTATGGAACTATGCAGACCATAATGACTACAGCTTAAAGGGTAGGTTCAGTTACTATGTAATCTCATAAATCTCTCCTAGCTGTAAGTAACAGCTAACCTCTACTTCCTCTGATATTTTATTTACCCTGTAAATCAGCTCTATTCTTTCACTTCACACAAAGGGAGTTGGGAACCCCAACTCTCATAGGAATGCAGAGGCAGACAAGCCGCTTTGTGTGTGCCTCTGATCCAGGAACCCCCACTGCAAAGCAGACCACCCCCGCCTCAGATGCAGGGCGTGGAATCCATCAATCACCTAAGGAGGGTTATGCCAGCGAAGTCCTGGGAGGTGAGGGAAAGACAGGGCTGAAAACGGCAGCTGCCTGAATTTCTGCAGCACAGCCAGCCAGAACTGAAAATGGAATCACAGAAGTGAAAACATTAGTGAAAAACAAGTGATTGGCATCCAAGTGCGTATCTTACTTTCTTTGACTTTGCTTTCAATTAACTTCGGTCACGCCTGTGCATGTGTGGACACAATGTGAGCAAACCTGTCGTTTCCCTTTCGTGCAGCTTCGCTCTCTCCCTGGAGATCTGTTCCGGCTGGGGTGAGGTGCTGTGGCTTCCTCCATCTCTGGAGGTGCAGGATGCCCAGTGGCTAGGATCCCTGCCCCGTTCCATGGAGCTGGCGAGGAGCTTTGACACGCCTCCATTTGTCTTCCTCCACCCACCACTATGATCCAAGCCAAAGATAGGGAAAGATATATGGCATAAGTAGAATTCTAAGAAAAAAGACTTGATTTTTTAAGCTTATTTATTTGTTTTAATTGGAGGATAATCACTTTACAAGAATGTGATATTTTCTGCCATATATCAGTATGACTCAGCCTTAGGTATGCCTGTGTACCCTCCATCCCGAACCCTCCTCCCACCTCCTTCCCCACCCTAAGACTTAATGTTAATCTGTTCGTTAGACAACTTTGATTCCAGTCTATTAGTGAAAAGCAAACTGTCCCTAAACTGCTTACAGAAACATATTTCCAGCATCAGTATAATGAAATCCAGTACCCTTTTATTTTTATTTTTTTTTCCTCTAATGAGGTATGGAACTATGCAGACCATAATGACTACAGCTTAAAGGGTAGGTTCAGTTACTATGTAATCTCATAAATCTCTCCTAGCTGTAAGTAACAGCTAACCTCTACTTCCTCTGATATTTTATTTACCCTGTAAATCAGCTCTATTCTTTCACTTCACACAAAGGGAGTTGGGAACCCCAACTCTCATAGGAATGCAGAGGCAGACAAGCCGCTTTGTGTGTGCCTCTGATCCAGGAACCCCCACTGCAAAGCAGACCACCCCCGCCTCAGATGCAGGGCGTGGAATCCATCAATCACCTAAGGAGGGTTATGCCAGCGAAGTCCTGGGAGGTGAGGGAAAGACAGGGCTGAAAACGGCAGCTGCCTGAATTTCTGCAGCACAGCCAGCCAGAACTGAAAATGGAATCACAGAAGTGAAAACATTAGTGAAAAACAAGTGATTGGCATCCAAGTGCGTATCTTACTTTCTTTGACTTTGCTTTCAATTAACTTCGGTCACGCCTGTGCATGTGTGGACACAATGTGAGCAAACCTGTCGTTTCCCTTTCGTGCAGCTTCGCTCTCTCCCTGGAGATCTGTTCCGGCTGGGGTGAGGTGCTGTGGCTTCCTCCATCTCTGGAGGTGCAGGATGCCCAGTGGCTAGGATCCCTGCCCCGTTCCATGGAGCTGGCGAGGAGCTTTGACACGCCTCCATTTGTCTTCCTCCACCCACCACTATGATCCAAGCCAAAGACAGGGAAAGATATATGGCATAAGTAGAATTCTAAGAAAAAAGACTTGATTTTTTAAGCTTATTTATTTGTTTTAATTGGAGGATAATCACTTTACAAGAATGTGATATTTTCTGCCATATATCAGTATGACTCAGCCTTAGGTATGCCTGTGTACCCTCCATCCCGAACCCTCCTCCCACCTCCTTCCCCACCCTAAGACTTAATGTTAATCTGTTCGTTAGACAACTTTGATTCCAGTCTATTAGTGAAAAGCAAACTGTCCCTAAACTGCTTACAGAAACATATTTCCGGCATCAGTATAATGAAATCCAGTACCCTTTTATTTTTTTACAGCCATTTAGTGTCTGATTTCACAGACTTCAAAGGGAGTTTAATCACACTATGAAAAGAAAGGCATATAATAAAATTATTTACATGACTCCTTGTTGCAGCTATGGGGAGATGAAGAGAGAAGATAAGAAAGCAGGGAAACAAACTAAAGGAGAAAGCCAAGGTGAAAATGAATAGTACTAGAGGTCAAAGGTAACTATGAGGTCAAAGACAAGACAGACTAAGTCTGAAGATATATGGAATCTGGTGTTTGGTTTTAAATTAGACCCAGGATAAACTTAGAAGTTAAATAAAGGAGCTCAAAATTGAAGGCCAACAGAAAAAGTAGAAAAGTGATCAATTTTCTTAAATCACTTTTTGATGCTCTAAGTTTTAAATAAACTTTATCTATAGCATTAATGTCTGCTGCTGCTAAGTCACTTCAGTCGTGTCTGACTCTGTGTGACCCCATAGATGGCAGCCCACCAGGCTCCCCCAACCCTGGGATTCTCCAGGCAAGAACACTGGAGTGGATTGCCATTTCCTTCTCCAGTGCATGAAGGTGGAAAGTGAAAGGGAAGTCACTCAGTCGTGCCTGACTCTTAGCGACCCCATGGACTGCAGCCCACCAGGCTTCTCCATCCATGGGATTTTCCAGGCAAGAGTACTGGAGTGGGGTGCCATCACCTTCTCTGGCATTAATGTCTACTGGATGTTTAATGTGTACAGTGTGTGTGTGTGTGTCCATGATGGTTTCAGAGACATAGAACTCTGATTTTCCCATAAGTTTCAATCACTGACTCATGCTATTGCTATATGGACAATTTCCAAACTGAGCATTTTCTAAAGACCAAAACAAAACTACAACTGCTTTCTGCAAAAAACATCCCAGATCCCTTTCAGCATGGTTGTCGCCTATGAAGACAAGAAAATTCTACGTTGCTTGTCCAACCCACACTGAATCTTGATGATCCGCCAGCTCACACCCAGCTGCTAGCTCTCTCTGCTTTTAGCTTCTACATTGAATAGTACACTGGAGAACACTGACTATACTCTCAAATCTACCAGAATGTATCTTTTCAACTACCTAGTTTTGTATTACTGATCTGAGATTTGAACCATTGTGCCAATCCCTTCTTTTAAAAGTCATAATTCTGTGTTCACTTTATAATCCAAATTTCCCTTGTGTACAGTTCAGTTCAGTCACTCAGTTCTGTCCAACTCTTTGCGACCCCATGGGCTGCAGCACACCAGGCCTCCCTGTCCATCATCAACTCCCGGAGTCCACCCAAACTCAAGTCCACTGAGTAGGTGATGCCATCCAACCATCTCATCCTCTGTCATCCCCTTCTCCTCCTGCCTTCAATCTTTCCCAGCATCAGGGTCTTTTCCAATGAGTCAGCTCTTCCCATCAGGTGGCCAAGGTATTGGAGTTTCAGCTTTAGCATCAATCCTTTCAATGAATTTT
>SJYX01002386.1:258867-291507 GCA_006410675.1 Oreotragus oreotragus | reverse complement strand
TGATATTTCTCCTGGAAATCTTGGTTCCACCTTGTGCTTCATCCACCCCAGCGTTTCTCATGATGTACTCTGCATATAAGTTAAATAAGCAGGGAGACAATATACAGCCTTAACGTACTCCTTTTCCTATTTGGAACCAGTTTGTTGTTCCATATCCAGTTCTAACTGTTGCTTCCTGACCTGCATGCAGATTTCTCAAGAAGTCGGTCAGGTGGTCTGGTATTCCCATCTCTTTCAGAATTTTCCACAGTTTATTGTGATCCACACAGTCAAAGGCTTTGGCATAGTCAATAAAGCAGAAATAGATGTTTTCTGGAACTCTTTTGCTTTTTTGATGATCCAGCAGATGTTGGCAACTTGATTTCTGGTTCCTCTGCCTTTTCTAAAACCAGCTTGAATATCTGGAAGTTCACAGTTCACATATTGCTGAAACCTGGCTTGAAGAATTCTGAGCATTACTTTACCGGTGTGTGAGATGTGTATAATTGTGCAGTAGTTTGAACATTCTTTGGCATTGCCTTTCTTTGGGATTGGAATGAAAACTGATCTTTTCCGGTCCTGTGGCCACTGTTAAGTTTTCCAAATTTTCCAGCATATTGAGTGCAGAACTTTCACAGCATCATCTTTCAGGACTTGAAACAGCTCAACTGGAATTCCATCACCTTCACTAGGTTTGCTCATAGTGATGCTTCCTAAGGCCCACTTGACTTCACATGTCTGGCTCTAGGTATACAGTCCAGTTCAAAGAGTATTTTATGCTTTTTTCACTTTTCCTGTGTATAAGTGCTTCTTATGCACAATTTTTAAACTTTGAGAACATTTGATGCTGTTTCTTTATTGAAAGGGGGTAAAAATGCTCATAAAAATAGATGGAGAACATCTCACCTGACATCAGTATTTATTTACCCATGTATTCATTCACTTAGCACACCTTTGCCTGGTTATGTAGGCACCTGACCCTGATGGGGAGACAAAAGTAGAATATGTCCTCAGGTAGGGCTATATTAAAAGTCACCACAAAAACTGGGGGAAGACCTCATGGGACTCTGTACTATATCTTGAAGCCTCCTGTGAGTCTATAATTATTACAAAATAAATAGTTTTGTTTTGCTTTTTAAATAGGGTGATCAACTGTCCAGGACTATATCCATTTTGGCACTAAAATTCCCTCATCCTTGAAAACCCCTTAAATCCTGGAAAACTGAGACAACTGATCACTTTATAAAATGAAGTAAGTATTGTCTCTGTCTTCAATTGCCTTATATCTATTAAGAACATAATAAATTAATAGAAGGGAAAATATTAGTAATGCATGGCATGTGTGTGACTGGACTGGACCTAAGTCTTTCACTGGTGATAAGTATCACTAATAGATCACAGATTTGTTTCCTGAGCTCAGACACAGCCTCAGAATCCTTCCAGATAGCAATTATTTTTTTCTTTTAATTTTAAAATCCATAAGTTCTTAAAATAAGAATATAATTTTTAAATCCATAAATTCTTTAAAATCCATAAGTTTTTAATTTTAAAATCCATAAAAATAAAAAAATCCATTTTCTTTTTCTTTCTTTCTTTTGGGCCACATGTCATGTGGGATATTAGTTATCTGACCAGAGATTTAATCCATGCTCCTTGGAGTGAAAGTGCAGAGTCCTAACCACTAGCTGCTGCTGCTGTTGCTAAATCGCTTCAGTCATGTCCGACTCTGTGCAACCCCATAGACAGCAGCCCACCAGGCTCCTCCGTCCCTGGGATTCTCCAGGCAAGAATACTGGAGTGGGTTGCCATTTCCTTTTCCACCTAACCACTAGACCACCAGGCAGTTCTCCTCAGATAATAACTATCAATGAACTGGAGTTGGCAACAGAACTGAAACCTATATGCTATTCCTGCATTCTTCTACAGTGTCAAAGAATTTTTCAGGCATTTTTACTTTCATAGACAAGCTTAAGAAGAAAGCTCCAATTTCCAGGCCATGCTCTGCTCTCGACTGGAAAATAAACAATTATTAAGAGTTGCTGGGCATCCCTGATGACTCAGTGGTAAAGAAACCTCCTGCAAAAGCAGGGGATATTGGTTCGATTCCTGGTTTGGGAAGATCCCACGTGCCTCAGGAAAGCCAAGGCCATGTGCCACGACTACTGAGTCAGCGCTCTAGAGCCCGGGAGCCGCAACTACTGGGCCCACACACCACAGCTTCTGAAGCTTGCATGCCTAAAGGCCGTGCTCCGCAACAAGAGAAGCCACTTCGGTGGGAAGCCCGCGCACCTCTGCTGGAGATAGCCCCCGCTTGCCACAACTGAAGAAGGCCCGCAGGAAACACTGAAGGCCAGCACAGCCAAAAATAAAATAAACAAATAAATCTTTTTTTTAAAAAGCAAGTTACTATGCATAGGTTTTGTATTTCTTCTTCAATGTCCTCTCATTATTGTACAGGTGATCCAAAAATTAGTCACTTGTTGTCAATCTTAAAATCACAGCACTTTTTGGAGATGCTGTTTAAACTCCAACATATTTCTATGAGAAATATACATATAGAAGTAAATCCTTTCTTCAGTGAAAGTGGTGATAGACTTTCACAGCATATGGTTTATTTTTTTTTTTAACGTACAAAATAAGCACCTCCTTCAGACCCTCAGTATCTGTGGATGAGAATAAAACTACCTACAGATTCACACTCTTACATTGTTTCTGTACTTCCTCTTTCTTGATGTATCTTTCAGACAAATAAGCAGGCAAACAACACTTACTTCAGTCTTACTAAGTACAAGTAGACCTGACAACAGTGAAGCCTTTCATTCAGATATACATACAGTGCTCCAGAGTGGATCTAATCCTTTAACATTTTTCAACATTTAATGCAGGAGAGCATAAAGAGGTTTTAATGTCACAGTGGGTTAAGTTCAAAGCCTGGCCCGGCCGTTGTCTAACTGTGTGATATTACTCTCCTTGAGCTCAGTTTCTTCATCTATAAAATCATTAGTCTGGACTCACTGAGTTACTGAAATATTCAGTGAAACAACATGCATAAAGTACATGTAGAAATAATAGTGTTCATTTATTTTGTTATTATTGCTACAGTTAAATTTTTGTTGTTTTCCCAGTAATAGCTGAATCAAAACCTATTTACATCACTAGACCATCAAAACTTTTTAGAATTTTAATTTCTTTTATTTATTTACAATTAGCTTAGTTTTATGGAGAAGGCAATGGCAACCCACTCCAGTACTCTAGCCTGGAAAATCCCATGGACAGAGGAGCCTGCACCCCCGTGGGCTGCAGCCCATGGGGTCGCTAGGAGTTGGACACAACTGAGCGACTTTACTTTCATTTTTCACTTTCATGCATTGGAGAAGGAAATGGCAACCCACTCCAGTGTTCTTGCCTGGAGAATCCCAGGGACGGGGGAGCCTAGTGGGCTGCCGTCTCTGGGGTCGCACAGAGTCGGACACGACTGAAGCGACTTAGCACCAGCACCAGCAGCTTAGTTTTACAGCATCTCTATAACTAGTACTCATATGCCATACAATATAAATCATCGTATTTCAATAAATATTTTTAAATGTCTGCTCAACATTCAGACTGTGTATATGCCACTGAAACACTGCTGAGAGGATGCCCACCAGTTGCCATAATTGGACAAAATTGGAAACAAATTCAAATTTCAAATAAAAGATAACATATTTTCCTCTTCTAAATGATCAAAGATTGAACTGTCTAGTATCTTAGCAACACTTAAGTGAATGGGTGATAAGCATTTACTTTCAACTTTTAAATCTTTGTATTAAACTATAAGAATGAGATTTTTAAAGAAATGAAACACTAAAGGATTGAAATGTTCCCTCTTTCTTCTTTACACTTGTCTAGGACATAGGAGATTTTTCCAAAAATGCTGCTGCCAACTGGCTGAAAAGCAAATACCACTGCAATTAAATTCATATATTTGGTAAATGATATAATTTCTAATCAATTCACTAGATCTCTAAATATTCAGTAGTGTGATGGGAATGCATATTACAAATAATGTATTGTTTGAACCTGGTTTCCTTTGATCTTATTGAGCATTTGAATTTCATGACTAATAACATATATTTTTTCTTTTTTTAATATAAATTTATTTCTTTTAATTGGAGGTTAATTACTTTACAATATTGTATTGGTTTTGCCATACATCAACATGAATCCTCCACGGGTGTACACGTGTTCCCCATCCTGAACCCCTCTCCCTCCTCTCTCCCCATATCATCCCTCTGGGTCGTCTCAGTGCACCAGCCGAGAGCATCCAGTATCATACACTGAACCTGGACTGGCAATTCATTTCATATATTAAAAAAAAAAAAGAATAACATATATTTTTAAACTGAGTTTATATTCCCAGTATGATGTTTGACCTAATTAAGAAGCTTAAAATGTGAACTATAGAGAGGTTCTAAAAATAAAATTCAGTCATAAGTCTCTATTATTAATTTAGATATTATCTGATGGAGCACAGACACAAAGGCTACAAAAATAATGTACAAATGAACAGACGAGCTAAATCAATCTGATCATGTAGGTGTAAAGTTTCCTTCTGACTCGCCCTCCGGTTGAAAAGATCAAAGTGAGGCCTGGAATTATCATTGCATTGGTCTCAGTCATCCCAGTTTCACAGTGTTCAGTCATTCTGTGTGTTCTATATTCAGTGCAGCTGTTGTTGTGGCTCTTGAGATGTTAGACTCACTAATAAGTTATTTTCCAGTCTTTTGGCAAGAACGGGGCTATAAGAGAAATGGCTTGTCTTGATGTGTTCCAGCTGGAAGTAAATATGTTCTCCCATTGAAAAACAGGTCATTGCCTGGAGGCTTCCAAATTTTGCCTAACTGAGCACTGGATTAGGAGTTGCCAAGGAATCCAATGGTTATATGTGATTAAGCAAACAGAGGGACATACTGATCCGAGCCCCAGGAAGAGGTTAAGAACTCTTAATTTCAATCCCAGATTTCCTTGCTAACATGTTTTACAACCTTGAAAATGCCACTTAGCCTTTGGCTGTGCTTCCATAGCCATAACCCTAATTATTTAATATTTATTGAACACTCATAAAGCACTGGTTCCTGAAGAGAACATAAAGCAAAAGCAACTAGCTTTGTCACTCCAGCGTTTATTTTATAAGGATCCCACTAGCAGTATTTCACAGCCTACCACTTTGAAAATGTGCTCTGTACTACTAAAGATCACTCAAAATTTAGAGAATATTCATTAGTGATTTTTTCATCAGGATGAAAGAGAGCAGATGGAATTGGCTTACATTTTTGACCCAGTGCACAATTCCAAGAAATCCTTGATTCAGAACAAAATAAATGAAAGACTTTATTCTGATAACTAGCAACTGTGCTATGAAGATGGACCAAGAAAACATCCAAAACATGGGGGCACTTGTGAGGCTGTAATTCTTTGTCTTTGATTTAGTTGGGATTTAATGTACTTTCACTTATTTTGTCAAAGACACATTTGTGTTGAAGCCAAGGAAAAACAGTGCTCACCGTCTACAGTGAGGAGGCTGTCTTATATTGAAATGCACACCCCATTTACCTTGACCCATGTCACCAATTCACTCTGTCCTAATCTAGCGAACACTATTTGCATAGATAGCACCAAAGTTCCTGAAAACTATTTGGATCTGCCACTGTGAACAGTCACAGGCATTTGCAATATTCAACATGATGCCATGGTGCTGCAGCTTCTTCATGGATGTGTATGACTGATTGGTTTTCCCTGCGGTGAGGAACTGTTTTCAACTGCAAATTATATAGGCCAAGATCTTTAAAACAGTTATGCTGGAGGTTTTTTTCTTTCTGTTTTGCTTGAAATCCTTGTTTCAAAATGAAGTTCTGTGATTATTTATCCTAGCTTTGGAATCGATGGGAAAATGTTACATCTGAGGAAGACGATTAAAGAAGATGACACAAACTAGAAATCATTTAACCAGCTAGGAGAATCATTTTCATCTATTTTGGGTTCAATGTGTAAGTACAATATACAGAGAGTATTTTTTCCTTCATTCCCTTTTCATGCTTTAAATTTTTATAAGAAATGTGCTATGTAAAGATGGATGTGAATAAAGGTAAAAAAACAGTTAAAATATCTAGTCATCTAACTCCTTTTGCTTTCAAAATTACATCCTTGAAACCCTATCAGTTTAGTCTCTGCTACCTCATATTTTATGATTATTTGCGAAGGGCTATCCTAAAGTTTACTTTAGTGCTATCTGTGAAAAAATAATATTAATAATAGATTGTAAAGTCAGTAAATTTATCTAGTGTCATTAAAGAAAAAGAAGTTCCCCGTAGAAACATTTACTTCTTTAAGAACCCAAACTTTTATTGGACATCATTTCAAGTTTTCATAATGACAGTGTTAGCATTATAAAATAATTATTGCAAGTGCTTTAATATAATAGTAGCCTCATGACTATTAAACATGCAAGCTGTTTGCCACTACACCAAATGGTCCCAGGCTGCTTTCTAATGGGGGACTCAATGGCCTTAGACTTCTCTGTTTCACTGTGAGCTGTGTCATTTTTCAGAATTTGGACTCTCACAGCCCTGCCTCAAAACTACCTTTGTTTCAAAGGTGAAGTTCGGGGAATAAGTAAACTCCATATCAGTTTGGACTCCCTGCTCAGTCTATCTCCACTGGAAGAAGATTTCAGATAGGATACTGAATTACAAAATGAGGGAACAACTGAACGGAAAACAATTAGAGGTGTGCAAATTATGTTTTCTGCTAGCAATGTATACGCATCGTTATTTCCTATCTGATCTTTGTACAAAGTGCTTTCTCTGTAGATTTAACACTACCATCTTGTCTTTATCAGACCTCTCTGCTTCATCTATTTCTCTAGTTTCCCAATAAGATTTCAAATCTTAATCCTATACCCTCAAAGTTCTGCCCACTTTTGTATGGACATCCGATGGCCCCATGGGTTAGATTTTCTGTTCCAGTCATACAGGTCTTGCATGAAATTCTAACAGTTTTACTGGATTCAAGCCAAGTTTGTTTTGAACCCTAGTTATAACCAGTAGCTATAGCTTCTAATGTTAAAAATGATCTTTTGAAAACCTCATTAGAGAAAATCTCATGACTTATCTATAAGACCCTGCCATGGCTGAGAAGTTGATTCTTAGCCTCTCATTTAGTTCAATGAGCCAAGACAGGCTGCCCCTGACAAACATTACCATCACCTCAGCACACAGTATAACAAAGCCAAGGAAATTCCAAACTGCCATCCATCACCCACGTGAGAGAAATACTTTATGACCTTTCAAGTGGGCCTTTGTCCATTAATACAGCTCTCTGACAATGCTCAACACATTTATTCATGGTGGATTTGACTCTTGGCTCAATGAGATCTAAGGGAAGTTAAAAACACAGAAAGACCATTTTTATCGCTTATTTCTGTGGGAGCCTAGAGAATTTGTTTAGGAATCTAAGTCCTATGGCCTCAAGTACTCAAACTGTCACTAACACACAGCAAGTTCATAGACTGGTGAAGACCGCACAGACCTCTCCGTTTCCCCCTAGGGGAATCAAATCTGTCCTACAGCTGTGCAGAGATATATTTTAATAGCCGCACTACTCTTTAAAATCACTGTCTGTTTCAAGATTAATTTTACAAAGGATGCTGTCTGACCATCAAGTCAATATATTCCTTTGCAGCATGCAGGACTCACTTCACTTTCAAAGTCAGGGTTCTTTAAAGCCACATTATTTTTCTCTTGCAGAACAGCCAGTTGGTTAGAACTGTTAAAATCACCCTCAAACAATTATGTTTTATAATGTGTTTTCACATTGAGCAAAGGTAGAAGTGGGGATGTGAGCTAAAACTCTCCATCCATAGGAAATGTAAAGAAGGCTAATTGAAGAGGTCACATGTCTAGAAGTCAAAGTACCTTCAGAAGGCCGAGATTAGAGCTCATCCTCTGGTCGACTACAGAGGGGGCTCTGTCTTCACCTGGGGTCAGTGTAAGCCAGGGGTCACACGTGACACTGAAAAGGAGAATAATTATCATGCAGTACCCAACTTTCACATCATGAAAGTCCCACTGAATTATGCGAACCCATACCTAGGTGCCCCCACCACTCCTCCTGCTGGAGCCCCCTGGCCACCTGTCTCTTCGAAGCCCTGGCCAGACCATGGAAGGGACCATCATGGCTCCAGCTCTCTGCTTTCTGGTTGGTTGCTCTGTCTCTAAAGAATGGAAAATCCTTCTTTCAGCTCTAACACCCACTCCCCATTTCCCTGCCCCTTTTCTCCCAAGCAATATAACTCGAGTTGAAATACAGAGTCACTCACTTTTTTTTTCCCCATCCTGTTTCATAAAACCTGAAAGGGGGAGACAAAAGCACCCGTGAACTTTGGAGATTAATACTTCTTCTGGTCTCAGCTGTCAGATTTATTTCTTCTTTGTAGCTAAATCAGGTCATTACGCTACAAATCTTTATTTTAGATGAAAGATTTAAATCTCTACAGAATTGGAGGAGCTTGGGGGCGGGGAGGCATAAGCCATCCATAGTAATTGGCTGTAGTTTTATCTGGATGTGTGTATGCAGGCTGCTATCAAATTCCGATAAACTTTTCCTGACCCTCTTCACTTTCTGGAGTCCCTGGGAATCCCAGTAACCAATGCATTTTCCGGGCACTCAGATTGCATGCTCAATTATAAACTGTCTCCACATCTGAGACGTCACATTTCTACAGAGTACTTTAAACAATCAAAGAAATTAAAAGATCTTTGTGTTGCTTTGGAATAATAATAGTAATTTTTTTTAAAGTTTCTGTAACTCAAGCATTTGTCCTTGACGTGTTCTGAATTATTTCCTCAGAATTTAAAAAAAAGAGAAGTAAGAGGCAGACATAATAGAAGGCTTAGAGATTCCATTCAGCCACTTTAAAAGCAAAACCAAAGAACAGCAGTGGCAGCAGAAGTCTGAAAAGGCATTAAGTCATCAGAATCACCATTCAGTGGAACAGCTTTGGAACAGATGCGTCTCCCATCGTCTTTATCCAAAGAACCAGAGAGGGGACATTGAATATATTAATAAAGATAATAAGGCAACCAGCCCTGAGTCAGTGTCGCTTTTAGTCAGGTATTCTTCAAGCAGACTCGTTAAATGGCTCCGAAGCACCCACTGTAGTTTTTGCTTCATGTGGCAACCTCTTATTCGCCCTGTATTTGGGGAGGGGGGTGGTAAATGGATGGAGCCCCAAACCAGGAGACTTGTGTTGTACGTGCAGAGTGGCAAAGTAAAAAACTCATCTGTAGTTCTGATTAGGTTGCCAGAGCCCCATCTGGCTCAGGAGCTCTGAGCACAAATCCAGATTTCTGCAGAGATTTTTGTATTCAGATCTCTAGGAGACAGTAATTACTATGATTCTATGTGGTCAGCACCCCGGAGCCTAGGCAATGCTGAGGCCCTGGACTTAGGGACTTAGGAAAATCTCCACTTGCCACATTTTTACTCATGTTTCCTATTTTCAATTGTTTCAAGAGCAGGATACTCTGAAGGAGGAAAGGTGGAACCTATCAAGGAGCAGGCAAAAATGCTCTAGGGTCAATGTACTTATGTCAAAAGTCCTGTGAGAGCTGTTGGGATCCTGCCATAAATGTTTGAAATCCTAACTGAGAGAATGGCTAGAAACTAGGGCTGCCCCTGCTCGCAACCTCAAGGCCCCATCTGACAAAATTATCTTTGACCTGGTCCTGTCATAATGTCTGAAACTGCTCCCTCTGAAGACCTCGTCCCTGTTAAGTGCATCCCCTCCAGAAGGTCCCAATTTAAATGCTAATGTTTTGCTCACCCAATATCAGTCATTAGTTTATCACATTAGCCTTAGTCACCCTGGGAAAATGGAACTTGGTCGGGTAAGCACTAATGAAAGACAAGGTGAAAGGGATGTTCCAGAACTTGTGTGGGGAGCAAAGATGTGAAAGCAGGTAGTTAAACAGAGCATACTGGGGTCAGAAGCTAGAGTGACAGGCAATAAACCAGTACATCCCCCACCCGCTTAGAAGTGGGGTACACAACACGCCTCCCAGGGGAAGTTGCTAGAGGGAAGATTAGGGGAGACTTTAAGCAAGCTTTATCTTCATCATATTTTTGTCTAGAGCTGGTCCTAGCTGGAGCTAAGTAAATCCAATAAACAAGACATAAAATGCTAACCCTAATCCTAACAAAAAGAGGTGGTCAAACAGTCCATATGCCTCCAGAAGAAAGAACTCAATTGGGAATTTGAAGCACACACTTGGCCCTTGCCATTTAAGATGATCCACTGCAAACTAGGCCAACTATATTTGACAGGATGACAGCTATTCCCACAGTGGCTTTGGGATGTTATTTGAAAATCAGATTATTTATTTTTTTAAAGGCAACATCCATTGTTCAGCTTGTTTTTCTTTCAGTTAATCTAAATGGGAACATCCTTATCTGCAAGGGCACAGATACCTTTTTGCGGAGCTCTCTGCAATATACAAATGTGTTGCCTGGTAATGATCTTTCTAGCTAAATTAAGATGTTCTGTAGTACAAATGCCTATGTATACAAACAACACGGGTTAGACAGAGGAAAGAACTATTCATTAGGTGCCTAAAAACGCAAAATGAACAGCATAAGATGGCATATTTGTGCAAACCTATTTTTTGAAATATTTAAAATCCAACTTGTTCTATTAATTTTTTTAAATGATGCTTATTCTTAACATGCTCAAATATCTCCCAGAGGGAAAAGCAATCTGCAGAAAAGCTTTTGATCTTCATTCATTTTCAAGCATCTGCAAATTAAAAGACCTATTGGGGAGATGTTCCGCTCATTTGTTGGCTGAGAGGCACTTTTGTTTTCAATGGGAAGAGAGATGTTCATTTAAATTTGGAGGAATCTCCTTAAATTTAGGAAATAGCAGTGCCTTCATGTAAATAGGAATATGTGATTTCACAGATATTTTCCAGCGGCTCTCTACGAGAAGGGAAATTTCAGAATATTCAGCAAATAGGGCAGGAACACATGTCCTTTAAAGCAGCAGTTCCCAACCTTTTTGGCACCAGGGACCCATTTCATGGAAGACAGTTTTTCCACAGATCAGGCAGGGGAGAGGGGAGGATGACTTCAAGATGATTCAAATGCATTACATTTATTGTGTAGTTTATTTCTATTATTATTACATCAGCTCCACTTCAGATCAGCAAGCGATAGATCCCAGAAGTGGGGACTCCTGCCTTAAAGCATCTCTGTGTTAACGTTTCTTTGCACTTATGGTGTCACCTGCTGGCAGTGGGGGTTTGTTCTTGGGCAGAAGGAAGATGATGTGGTGAGACAGAATTGTGTAGTGTTGGTAAAGACAAAGCTTTCTGGTCAAACTGACATGGAGTTGAGTCCTAGTTCTAACATTTCCTGGGTAGGCTGAGGCTGGAGAAGTCACTTAATCCTTCTGAACTTTGGTTACACTATCTGCAAAATGGGCACAAGAATAATCCCTCCTTTATAAGATTGTTGTTCAACATTAAAACGAGATAATGCCTATAAGTGTTCATGAATATGAATGTACAGTGCCCTGTGTGCAAAAAGTATACAAAAAGTGTCCTGTGTACAAAAAGTATACACTTTTTGTAGACAGCAACCTGCCGCATCACGATTCATCACTGAAATTTTAATCAAGGACTATATCAAGTTCATAATATGAACATTTTTGGTCAAAACATTTTTGTGGAATGAGGGAGATTTAAAGTAGGGAATCATTTACATAGAAAAAATACAAGCATTCTCAGAGGCTAATGTGTACTTTTATGGGTGAGTTCTTGAAGCCACACATAAAATACTCCAGGTCATCATTGCCCTCCACTCTGAGAACACATGCCCTTGGCACCAGATCTACAAAGAAGCCATCAATGCTGTCTACAATAGTTGCTCCAGTGGCCTCTGAGATACCTGTGAATTAACTGTGAACTTGTATCTTTGTCATCAAGAGGGACAGAAACCTTTTGAAAACATTACTGTCACGTGTGGCTAAACCCTGATTTTTATTTGGCCTGCTGCAAATATCTTAACAAAACAAAACAAAACAAAATCACTGATTTCGCCATGCATGTTTCCACCAAAATCATTTTCCATCTGTCAAAGAGACATAATCTCAACACCATTTGCTGAGTGTCAGCAAAGATATGAATAATCTTTGGTATCCCTGTTATTTATTCTCTAAGGAAGCTAAAGATCAAGGCCAAATATCCAGAATTCCACTTGTGTTTCTTGTCAGATCTTAGGGATTTTCAGGCATGCCTAAATCATAAAGAAAGATCATAAAGTTCATCCCTTATACTTGTACATATGAAAAAACAGGCCACAGAGAGGTTAAGTAATTCACTTTAGGACAGAAGGCTCATTATAGATGAGGCTGTATTAGGAGGCATGGCTCCAGAGAGTCCATCCAGGGCTCTTTGCACTTCGCTCACATGACTTAGAAGGAAGACCATTTCTTTTTAGATTCCACAGAAACAGACTCACAGATTTGAGGGGGAAGGCTGAAGGGAAGGGACAGTTAGGGAGTTTGGGATGGGTATGTACACACTGTTATATTTAAAATGAGTAACCAACAAAGATCTACTATATAGCACAGGAAACTCTGCTCAGTGTTGTGGCAGCCTGGATGGGAGGGGAGTTTGGGGGAGAATGGGTACGCATATATGTATGGCTGAATCCCTTCATTGTTCATCAGAAACTATCACAACATTGTGAATCGATTATATCCTAATACAAAATAAAATGTTTTTTTTAATGTTTTAAATAAATAAAAGGGCAGGAAAAAAAAAAAAGAAAGCCCAGAGATTTGCATCTCTTCTCTTTCCAAAGTACATGAGTCATAAAGAAGATTTCCATGGGGAGTTTCAAATCAGATGACTCTAGTAAAACCAGCAACATTATTTAATGTTTATTAAACAGATCAAACCATGCTACCCTTTTAACTTTGCTTAGAATCCTCAATATGTTATGGTCAAATGATAAAATAAAAGAGTAGGAAACTACTTAAGCAATGAGACAAGGCAGACTATGCTGTATCAGCGATTAATGCACGACTTGAGTATTGGGAGAACCGAGCTGAATTCCTCTCAATGCACTCAATGAAGGCATTAATTGGTACACTTCAATGTTGTTAACCCTGTTGAAGACATAAAAGTTTTACTTTCACAAACTGATAGGCCAAAAATGAATCTGATTTTTAACTATAAAACTCTTCTGGTAACATGTTTTTGTAAAAAAGATTTTCTCTAGGTAGCCCAGTTCCTTCCTCATCACTTTTGTGAAGTCAACACACACACACGCACACAAACACACACACACACACACACACATCCCACATCCCTCCCTCAGTTCTGCCAAGAATTGAACACTGCAGGAATCTCAATAACACTTCCGCAGAAAGGACAGTTGTGGGTTTCTATTTTGTAAACAATTCTGATTTGTGGTAAAGAAGGGAGAAGTCAGAAGTCTCTCTAGGTAGAATGAAGAACTTCTTGGCTACTTCTCAGAGCCGGGAAGGTGTGTCTGTTGGAAGCCAAAGAGAATTGAAACATCAGGTAAGAATTTCCCTGTTGTCTTTCAGTCTGAAAATGAATATAGAATTGGAAACGTTGCTTCACGCTTCCTTACCTCAATACCTGCAAAGCTCACATAGCACCCTATAATTCACACAGGGAATGAGATGGCCCGGGGCACTGTGTGAACGAGTCAGGAGCCCGGCAAGGCAGACTGAATTCAAGCTTCCTTGGTACAGATATGACAACCGTTAGCTTCCACTATTTCTGACTTTTCCATGCTGGCTATCTAATTATGTTACATCTTGAAAATGCAGCAAGGGAAAATTCTATTTCAGCTCTAATAATAGAAATGGATAATATTTACCACTTTAACAGATTGTGCTGTGTGGTGAATGAAGGCTGCCTCTTCAGTCACATTATATAGATGAAGTTGATTCGGCAATACTGGAACATACGGGAATTAGAAAACTAAGTAGACTATGGGAGCAATGTGATTTTAAGAAAGTAATTTAATCCAAATCGTGGTGTTAAATGAAAATCTCATCCATAAAGAATTGTATGCAGGAGAATCAACTAAATGTCTAAGTAGGGAGTAAAAAGGCAATTTAAAATTTTTTATTTTAAAGTATATTAGACTAAATCCTACTCTATTGAAAAATCAGATCATTTTCCCAAACAAAAGCAGTCTATAAACTTAGTAACAGCGATATGCTGCACTAGCCAAAAATAGAAGGAAATGCCAAGATGTCCTTGAACTGCAAATAGAAACAAAATGACTGAATTGTATTCTGTATAAACCACAACAAATATAGGAGAGCAAGAAGAAAGAACTTGAATGAAGATTAGAATAAGGCTGTCTGAGGAGAAGTATGCATCTTCTCTGCATCAGATCTCTCCTTTTTTAAGTCTACAATAGGCTGCAAATTTCAGATTTCCACCATGGTCAGTAATGAATTTCTCCATCAGAATTCAACTAGGAATTGGAACATGGATACTCACTTGCAGGAAATTAGAAATGCTCTGAGCATGTTAGAAACAATCCACTATTCCCCGGGTCACAGTTAAGGACGAGCAACGTCAGCTAGTGCAAAGTGCACCAGTCTGCTTGGGAGGAGTAGGGGGAGTGGGCCTACATTGGATACGATGCAGTCAACCTGCAGAAAATAAACTTCTTGAGATACAGGTGAAGTTCAAGAATTGAGAGAGAACATTATCTAAGAGGAACAGCAAGTGATTAAGTTCTGTGTTAACACTCAACAATGCTTTATTGTGCCATGTTGTACCCTGAGAGCTGAGTGGGGCCTAGCCAGGTAACACTTGCCTTGCCAGGATCCCAGAGTCAATTAGGCCTCTGAGATACCTGTGAATTAACTGTGAACTTGTATCTTTGTCATCAAGAGGGACAGAAACAATTTGAAAACATTACTGTCACGTGTGGCTAAACCCTGATTTTTATTTGGCCTGCTGCAAATATCTTAACAAAACAAAACAAAACAAAATCACTGATTTCGCCATGCATGTTTCCACCAAAATCATTTTCCATCTGTCAAAGAGACATAATCTCAACACCATTTGCTGAGTGTCAGCAAAGATATGAATAATCTTTGGTATCCCTGTTATTTATTCTCTAAGGAAGCTAAAGATCAAGGCCAAATATCCAGAATTCCACTTGTGTTTCTTGTCAGATCTTAGGGATTTTCAGGCATGCCTAAATCATAAAGAAAGATCATAAAGTTCATCCCTTATACTTGTACATATGAAAAAACAGGCCACAGAGAGGTTAAGTAATTCACTTTAGGACAGAAGGCTCATTATAGATGAGGCTGTATTAGGAGGCATGGCTCCAGAGAGTCCATCCAGGGCTCTTTGCACTTCGCTCACATGACTTAGAAGGAAGACCATTTCTTTTTAGATTCCACAGAAACAGACTCACAGATTTGAGGGGGAAGGCTGAAGGGAAGGGACAGTTAGGGAGTTTGGGATGGGTATGTACACACTGTTATATTTAAAATGAGTAACCAACAAAGATCTACTATATAGCACAGGAAACTCTGCTCAGTGTTGTGGCAGCCTGGATGGGAGGGGAGTTTGGGGGAGAATGGGTACGCATATATGTATGGCTGAATCCCTTCATTGTTCATCAGAAACTATCACAACATTGTGAATCGATTATATCCTAATACAAAATAAAATGTTTTTTTTAATGTTTTAAATAAATAAAAGGGCAGGAAAAAAAAAAAAGAAAGCCCAGAGATTTGCATCTCTTCTCTTTCCAAAGTACATGAGTCATAAAGAAGATTTCCATGGGGAGTTTCAAATCAGATGACTCTAGTAAAACCAGCAACATTATTTAATGTTTATTAAACAGATCAAACCATGCTACCCTTTTAACTTTGCTTAGAATCCTCAATATGTTATGGTCAAATGATAAAATAAAAGAGTAGGAAACTACTTAAGCAATGAGACAAGGCAGACTATGCTGTATCAGCGATTAATGCACGACTTGAGTATTGGGAGAACCGAGCTGAATTCCTCTCAATGCACTCAATGAAGGCATTAATTGGTACACTTCAATGTTGTTAACCCTGTTGAAGACATAAAAGTTTTACTTTCACAAACTGATAGGCCAAAAATGAATCTGATTTTTAACTATAAAACTCTTCTGGTAACATGTTTTTGTAAAAAAGATTTTCTCTAGGTAGCCCAGTTCCTTCCTCATCACTTTTGTGAAGTCAACACACACACACGCACACAAACACACACACACACACACACACATCCCACATCCCTCCCTCAGTTCTGCCAAGAATTGAACACTGCAGGAATCTCAATAACACTTCCGCAGAAAGGACAGTTGTGGGTTTCTATTTTGTAAACAATTCTGATTTGTGGTAAAGAAGGGAGAAGTCAGAAGTCTCTCTAGGTAGAATGAAGAACTTCTTGGCTACTTCTCAGAGCCGGGAAGGTGTGTCTGTTGGAAGCCAAAGAGAATTGAANAATCTCAATAACACGTCCGCAGAAAGGACAGTTGTGGGTTTCTATTTTGTAAACAATTCTGATTTGTGGTAAAGAAGGGAGAAGTCAGAAGTCTCTCTAGGTAGAATGAAGAACTTCTTGGCTACTTCTCAGAGCCGGGAAGGTGTGTCTGTTGGAAGCCAAAGAGAATTGAAACATCAGGTAAGAATTTCCCTGTTGTCTTTCAGTCTGAAAATGAATATAGAATTGGAAACGTTGCTTCATGCTTCCTTACCTCAATACCTGCAAAGCTCACATAGCACCCTATAATTCACACAGGGAATGAGATGGCCCGGGGCACTGTGTGAACGAGTCAGGAGCCCGGCAAGGCAGACTGAATTCAAGCTTCCTTGGTACAGATATGACAACCGTTAGCTTCCACTATTTCTGACTTTTCCATGCTGGCTATCTAATTATGTTACATCTTGAAAATGCAGCAAGGGAAAATTCTATTTCAGCTCTAATAATAGAAATGGATAATATTTACCACTTTAACAGATTGTGCTGTGTGGTGAATGAAGGCTGCCTCTTCAGTCACATTATATAGATGAAGTTGATTCGGCAATACTGGAACATACGGGAATTAGAAAACTAAGTAGACTATGGGAGCAATGTGATTTTAAGAAAGTAATTTAATCCAAATCGTGGTGTTAAATGAAAATCTCATCCATAAAGAATTGTATGCAGGAGAATCAACTAAATGTCTAAGTAGGGAGTAAAAAGGCAATTTAAAATTTTTTATTTTAAAGTATATTAGACTAAATCCTACTCTATTGAAAAATCAGATCATTTTCCCAAACAAAAGCAGTCTATAAACTTAGTAACAGCGATATGCTGCACTAGCCAAAAATAGAAGGAAATGCCAAGATGTCCTTGAACTGCAAATAGAAACAAAATGACTGAATTGTATTCTGTATAAACCACAACAAATATAGGAGAGCAAGAAGAAAGAACTTGAATGAAGATTAGAATAAGGCTGTCTGAGGAGAAGTATGCATCTTCTCTGCATCAGATCTCTCCTTTTTTAAGTCTACAATAGGCTGCAAATTTCAGATTTCCACCATGGTCAGTAATGAATTTCTCCATCAGAATTCAACTAGGAATTGGAACATGGATACTCACTTGCAGGAAATTAGAAATGCTCTGAGCATGTTAGAAACAATCCACTATTCCCCGGGTCACAGTTAAGGACGAGCAACGTCAGCTAGTGCAAAGTGCACCAGTCTGCTTGGGAGGAGTAGGGGGAGTGGGCCTACATTGGATATGATGCAGTCAACCTGCAGAAAATAAACTTCTTGAGATACAGGTGAAGTTCAAGAATTGAGAGAGAACATTATCTAAGAGGAACAGCAAGTGATTAAGTTCTGTGTTAACACTCAACAATGCTTTATTGTGCCATGTTGTACCCTGAGAGCTGAGTGGGGCCTAGCCAGGTAACACTTGCCTTGCCAGGATCCCAGAGTCAATTATATTAAGCTTTAGGTCCCCTTGACATTATTGTTCTCAGCAGGTCCCCTTCAACACATGTGGGGTAAGTGAGATAACAGAAGATAATGGCTCTCCATTAAAAGGTGGCCCCAACTCATCTTCAGCCTTCATCCACTCACTGCAGCCCTGCCACCCGGATCCCCCCTAGCCATTGCAGCTGCTCTGAATCTCTGGTATAATACAGTAAACGAGAGAAGAGAGCCTCATTATGGAATCCTAGGAAAGAATGCCACTGCTATGATACACAGAAGCATTATAGGAGAAAATTTGTAGATGTCTACATCAAAATCTGTGAATGTGTACATCACTTTTTTTAAATTATGCTACCTTGTATATATAAGTGCACCACAGTTGAAATTGAGATTCCCAGGTGGCACAGTGGTAAAGAATCCACCTGCCCAATGCAGGAGACTCGGGTTCAATCCCCGGGTCAGGAAGATCCCCTAGAGGAGAAAATGGCAACCCACTCCAATAGTCTTGCCTGGGAAACCCCATGGACAGAGGAGCCTGGCAGGCTACAGTCTGTGGGGTCACAAAGAGTCAGGTATGACTGAGCACATGCACACATGCACGCGGGCACAAATGCACAAATACAGTTGAAATTGAAGTGCAAATTGTCTAGAAATCACATAGAGCCAAATATGCCTTATACAGACAAGGACTATGCCATATATAGCCTGCAGAACACCATGAAAACCTCATTTTCTAAGTGTAAATTGTGGAAGCTAGGATAAAAGAAAGTGTTTCACTTGATTTATAAGCTTTAAAATATTAAAAATAAGGCACTCCAAGAATTTGTGGATACATAAATTCTTTTTGAAATTTTTTAGGGGAGTACAAAAGCAAAATATTTGAAGAACATGGAATTTTGCCCTACTGTAAATATCAGATCTTTTCCAGAATCAAACCATTCTCTGGGAGTCAGAGACACTGCAAAGGCTCTGACTAAAGTTTTATGAAGAATAGAGAAGAAGCAACACCCTATAAAGGAAAAGAGATGTGGTAGAGAAAAGAAGGCAGAAAAACATAGATGAGACTGCCTGTTTCATAATTTTGCCCATGGTTCCTCGTAGCAGCCATGAGAACACATGTTGCAGCCATCTCACTACAGGGAGTGAAATTGATTCAAGGCCTTAGTCGCTGTGCTGTGAAATACTTCTGTGCCTTTGCCCCAAGGCTGTATCCCTCATAGACAGCTGTCTGCCACTGAGCAGGTGCAGCATACTCAGGTGGATAGGTTCCTGCTTCCGAGGAGACATGAGACTCCTTTATTGTCCAGGTTGGGCTCAAGGTCCAGACAAACCTTCCTTAGACGGCACAACAGTCTAGGGCGCTTCCTTCCAATCTTCTCTCTCTGTCCCAGCGTCAGCCTTGCCTCATGGACTGAATCTCCCAGGCTTATCCGACTCCCTTTCTGTTTCCTTTCACAGGCATCTCCCCTAATAAAAGTCTTGCACATTAAATTCCATTGCTCTCTGCCAGAAGACAGCTCACAAGTGACCTAGAAGCCAAAAAGGATTTGTTTCCTACAAACCCTACTTTGCCTCATATACATAGCCTCCAGAGATTTCTCTCCATTTTCTCCAGAAAAACTGCATGGATTTTAAAAATTCATCTGGGTCAATTTTCCCACCTTGTGAACTGTTCACATCTACTTGGAAGACAATTTTCAAGAACGCTTTGAAAAAGTATTCTAATCATAATGAGGCAGTTTATTCAGACAGCCAATTCATACATTTAAGTATTTGTTAAATGTTGGAAGCCAGGTCTTGGTTTGCAGTGCTTTATTTTTAATATTTTAAAGTTTATAAATCAAGTGAAACACTCCTAGCTTCCACACTTTACACTTAGGAAAATGAAGTCTTTCGTGGCGTTCTGTAGGTTATAAATAGCATAGTCCTTGTCTATTTAAGGCATATTTGGCCATATGTGATATCTAGACAATTTGGCATTTAAATTTCAACTATGGTGCATTTAAAATATGCAAGATGACATAAGCCATAAGCTGAGATTCTAAACTTTGGGGTTTTTATGAATGATATATAAAATGTAGCAAGAGGTTAATACTCTACTTGAAATTGTCTCTGTATCTTTCTACACACAATTGATTTAACTGTTATGACTGTCAAGATAAATTAGAAAAGAGTTGAGCCAATTGTGCCTTTAGACCCAGCTTTAAGTATCCCTACAAGAGACAAAAAATAAAAAGGTTAAACTAGAAAACTTCTAAGGTTTCTCTCAGCTTTAATAACATAGGATTCTGTAACTCTAAGGTTTAATGCAGTCAGATACATTGAGTTCTCCCTCCCCAACCACGAGTTCCCTTTACATGAAATCTGAGTACTACGTAATTTCCTTCTCTAAACATTTCAGCAACCATAATGATTTCAGTTCTAATATATGAGAATTGAATGGGCCACTCCTGTAACTAGCCTCAGTCAGATGATCAAGAACCAGCTTGGCTCTGAAAAGGTCAAGACCCTCTAGCCTCTGTCTTCCTTTTTTTCTGTTGCTGCTTTGGGTGAAAAGGATGGAAGAATTCAAAGGCTTGCAACACAATCTTCTCTAAAGATCATACTTTGCGCAGTCAAAAGTTACTTGCAGAAAGTACCTTCTGAAGAGCCTAAAACACTGAACAGGGGCCTTTAACCATGATTAGCCCCTAAAGTCCCCTAATGGCAAAAAGGACAACTAAACCCAAACTTCCACTTAAGTGATGAGAAATAAAGAACCCTAGGTTTAAGTATGGGACCCTTGGGACTCAACTCCCTCACTTTCCCAACCAACCCCTCCTTCAAAGACCACTCACACTCTGCACCTTCAGAAATCACTGGAAATTAAAGATAAATGAGAACAAATTAAATACTTGTTACTATCACTCAAAAGAGTAATATCACTGATAGTCTTACTAACTAGTGTGATTACTATTTTATGTTTTAATATCTATTTTAATTACACATATACACATTTTATGCATAAATATATACATACTTACATATTTATATATATAAGATACATATAAGCTTTGACATGTTAACTCTTTAAATCTTGCTCTTCCTATTCTCTTTATCCCAGGCCCTTTGCTGCATAGCCAAAAAAATAAGTAAATAAAACTTTAACTCTCCCACCATGAAGATTTTAGAAACAATTGCAGGTGAAATTGAATTTAGAATTTCTAAATACCTGTAAATGTAGGAAAGATTTCTTTGAAGTCCTCAAATTCTGTTCAAGTTTACCACTTTTTCAACTCTATACACATAGTTGTTTTATAAAAATAAAATTAAAACAAATCATGGCTTACTACTTTTCTCTCCACACAAAAATTCCATCTTAGAAATTAGTTGAACTTGATACCAAAATGTTAATAACTCAAATATTTTATAATATGCAGTATTTTTATATCAAATTGGTTAGCAATGTAAATAGCATCCTGTTACTTTAGGCTCCATAAAGCAATTTAAATATTCCTTATCTTAATTGTGTGACAATGTCCAAACTCACCAAGCAACCAATGCTTTTCATTTGTTTATAAATGTTGTCATGTGTGGACGGTTAGCTTAGTTGATTAGAGGACAGTACTAATGAAACCAAGGTTAAAAATTCCTTCTTTTATTGTTATCAGCCAGATAACTGCCCTTAATTCTAAGATTAAAGACTCCATCCAGGGGCTTTCCTGGTGGTCCAGTAGCTAACACTCCCTGCTCCCAAGGTGGGGGGCCTGGGTTCAATCTCTGGTCAAGGAACTAGATCCCATTTGCCACAGCTAAAGATCCTGCATGCCACAGCTGAGACCCAGCACAGCCAAATAAATAGAATCTAAGACTCCATCCAAAGTCATAGACACTATCTCAACCTTATGTTGTGGGTCACAATAAGGATTAGATAAAAGACCTTAACATTTTTTACCATTGCCTCCATATAAAAGGGCTTCCCTGGTGAATATTTAAACTTTGACTACGAACTATTTCAAACAAATTTAAAAGTACAGATAAAAATATAACAAAACACAAAGCATCCTCCCCTCTAATTTAACAAATGCTGATTTTTGACAATGTTTGCCTCCTATATTTGTAAAATAAATGTAGCAGATACAAATAAACTCTCAGAGATACCACTCCTTCCTTCTCAGACCCTAATATGTACATTTCTAATTCATACTTTTACTTTTTAGTATTCTACTAAATTCCATTTAATTTATCCATCTCCTTAAACAATTCTGTTGCTTCCAATGTTTGCTAATACAACGAGGCACTGGAATTTTTGAGAGTGCCTCCTCATTTGAGCATTCAACCAAGATATATAATTTAAAAGTAAAATTGCTGTCTTGTAGGGTACACGTTCGGGGAAGGCAATGGCACCCCACCCCAGTACTCTTGCCTGGAAAATCCAATGGACGGAGTAGCCAGGTGCGCTGCAGTCCATGGGGTCGCTAACAGTCTGACAGACTGAGCGACTTCACTTTCACTTTTCTCTTTCATGCATTGGAGAAGGAAATGGCAACCTACTCCAGTATTCTTGCCTGGAGAATCCCAATGATGGGGGAGCCTGGTGGGCTGCCGTCTATGGGGTCACACAGAGTCGGACACAACTGAAGTGACTTAGCAGCAGCAGCAGCAGGGTACACGTTTTCAACTCCATAGGTATTGTTAAATTATTCTCCAAGATAGATGTGTCACTGTATCCTAAGCCCAGTAGCTTCTGAAAGTTTCTATGTTCCCATATTATTGCCAACACGTCATACAATGTTTCTATGTTTTGCCAATCTACTAATTATGAAATATTGCCTCAATTTAACTTTCATCACTCCTAATAAATAATCAGTGAGGTTGTGCAACATTTTATCTATGTATTGACCTTAAAGGAGAAGGCAATGGCACCCCACTCCAGTATTTTTGCCTAGAGAATCCCATGGATGGAGGAGCCTGGTAGGCTGCAGTCCATGGGGTCGCAAAGAGTCGGACACGACTGAGGGACTTCACTTTCACTTTCATGCATTGGAGAAGGAAATGGCAACCCACTCCAGTGTTCTTGCCTGGAGAATCCCAGGGACGGGGAAGCCTGGTGGGCTTCCGTCTATGGGGTCGCACAGAGTCGGACACGACTGAAGCGACTCAGCAGCAGCAGCAGCATTGACCTTAAAGATTTTTTCTTATATCAATTGGTTCTCCATATCCTATGGAGAAGGCAATGGCACCCTACTCCAGTACTCTTGCCTGGAAAATCCCATGGATGGAGGAGCCTGGTAGGCTGCAGTCCATGGGTTTGCTAGGAGTTGGCCACGACTGAGTGACTTCACTTTCACTTTTCACTTTCATGCACTGGGGAAGGAAATGGAAACCCACTCCAATATTCTTGCCTGGAGAATCCCAGGGATGGGGAGCCTGGTAGGCTGCCATCTATGGGGTCACACAGAGTCAGACACAACTGAAGCGATTTAGCAGCAGCGGCCATATCCTATATCCGTTCTCCATTGAAATATTTCCTTTTTATTGCCTTTAGGGTTTTATTTAATGTGTATTTTCTTTCCTAATCCTTTACTGGTTGCTTGAATTATAAATATTTTCTTTATCTTTCCATGGGCTTATCTTTCCATTTTGTGGTCTTTTTTTGTACAAATCTTTTTTATTTTAAATAGCTAAAGTTATCAATTTTTTTTAAGCCTTGTGCTTCTATTTCTTCAACTGAAAGTTTGTACCTTTTAATCTCCCTCCCCTATTTCTTTCTTCTTCCACCACCTCCCTTCGGGCAACCACCTGTTTGTTCTCTGAATCTATAACTCTGTTCCTGTTTTGTTATGCTTGCTTCTTTGTTTTTTTTTTTTATTCCACTTATAAGTGAAGTCACACAGTATTTACCTTTTTCTGCCAGACTTCACTCACTTAGCATAATACCCTCTAGATCCATCCATACTGTCACAAATGGCAAGATTTCATTCTTTTTTATGAATAACATCCCATTGTGTGTATATATAGTCTCATATCTTCTTTATTCATTCATCTATTTGATGGACATTTAGGCTGCTTCCATATCTTGGCTGTTGTAAATAATATACATTGACCATAAAGGGGAATTTATCTTTTCAAGTTAGTGTCTTAATTTTCTTCTGATAAATACCTAGGAGTGGAATTTCTGGATATGGTAGTCTTATTTTTAATTCCGGGAGGATTCACCATACTGTTTTCCATAGTTGATACACCAACTTACCTTCCCATCAACAGTGCACCAGGGTTTCCTTTTCTCTACATGAGGATTGTGCTTCTTAAATCTGTGTAAGAGCTTTTTAAACAGCTTCTAACATCATAAACTTTCTTACTTTTCTTAATTTTTACATGTAAAATTTCTTAATGTAAATCTTTTCTTAATGTAATTTATCTTTACATTTTTAATCCATGTAGGATTTATTTTTATGTATGGTTTAAGGTAGGCTCACAAATTTATTTTTCTAATGTAACTAGTCAACTTTATGATCATCACCTACTAGTTGACCTTTCACCACTGACTTGAACCTACTGCTCTCGTATGTTCATTTCTCATATACACACAGCTCTTTGTAAGCCCCCTGTTCTGTTACATTGATATATTTGTGCATCCTTCTGGCAATACAGTACATTTTAATGACTATCCCTTTATAACAACTCTTGATAAATGTTAAAGTTTGTTCTCTTTAATCTTCTTCAAATATTTTCTTTTAGTTATCCTTGCCCCTTTATCCATCACCCATTTAATCTTTGAAAAATTTTGTCAAGTCCTGAGAAAATTTAAGAATTAGATTAAACTAACTTTAGTTTTATGGATTTTTGAGAATCAAAATTTTTAAATACCAACACTACCTATCAAAAAAACTTGGCATAATTCTCCATTTGTTTAGATCTCTTTCTATATTTTCCTCTGGAGAAGGGCATGGCACTCTCCAGTATTCTTGCCTGGAGAATCCCATGGACAGAAGAGTGGATTGCAAGGACTTGGACACGACTGAGGCGACTTAGTACAGCACACAGCACAGCATAACTGCTTCAGTAATATTTTAGGTTTCTAGAAAAGTCCTATACATAGTGTGTTAAATTTAATCTCACGTATTATATAGTTTTGTGGCTAGAAAAATAGGCTATTTTAACAATTCTATTTTAAAACCAATTGTATTTGATGTAAACAAGTACCATTAATTTTGTATATAGTTTTTGTAGACAATAACCTTCAACTGTCTGATTATTTCTACTAATTTGAAACTAGATTCTCGTGAATTTTATATGTACAAAATTATACTATCTATGACAGTGATTGCTGTCTTCCTCTTCTTCTTTTTTTTTTTTTTTGACTGCTTCGCACAACTTGTGGGATCTTAGTTATCCAACCAGGGCTTGAACCCAAACCCTCAGCAGTGAAAGCACAGAGTCCTAAATATTGGACCACCAGGGAATTCCCTGTGACAGTGGTACCTTATTTTTCCATTCCCTATGCCATGTGGATGGAGAAGGCGATGGTGCCCCACTCCAGGACTCACCTGGAAAATCCCATGATGGAGGAGCCTGGTGGGCTGCAGTCCATGGGGTCGCTAGGAGTCAGACACGACTGAGCGACTTCACTTTCACTTTTCACTTTCATGCATTGGAGAAGGAAATGGCAACCCACTCCTGGAGAATCCGGGGATGAGGGAGCCTTGGGAGGCTGCCGTCTATGGGGTTGTACAGAGTTGGACACGACTGAAGCGACTTAGCAGCAACAGCAGCATGCCATGTGGTGATAACAGGCATCCTAAATTATTCCTGACTTTAAAAGAATGTTTCATATGTTCCATCATAAGTGTGAGATTCACATTAAGTTTTAGGTAGAAATCTTTTGTTTAAGTAAAGTATCCTTTTATTCATGGTTTTCCAAGATTTGTTAACCTGAGATGAACAAAATTTTTCTCTGTTGATATGTTAAGATGGTAAATTCCACTAGACTTTATAAAGTTTAACTATCTCTGTAATCCTAGAATATGGGCTTTCCAGGTGGTGCACTGGTCAAGAATAGACAAGGGTTCAATCCCTGGGTCAGGAAGGTCCCCTGGAGAAGGAAATGGCAACCCACTCCAGTATTCATGCCTGGAAAATTCCATGGACAGAGGAATATAGTGAGCTACCATCCACAGCATCACAAAGAGTTGGACGCAACTGAGCACATGCATGCACACACACACACACACACACAATCCTAGAATAAACCCAACTGGTACTTATTCAGTTCTGAAAAGTTCTTAATCTTTATCAAAATATTGTCTCTTTCTTCATTCTATTTTATCTTTCTGAAAATATATAAAATTTATATATTTATAGATATATAGATGTAGATACAGATGATACAGAGAGAGGAAAAAAAGAAGATTCCTATTAGATACATGTTGGATCATCTTATTCAGCTGCACCCATTCTATTTTATTCCATTGTACTTCTTTTCTTTTTAATATTTTATTTCTAATTTCTTTGCTACATCCTGGACATTTCCTCAAGTCTATCCTAAAGTCATCAATTCTTTGTTAATCAGAATATAACCAGATATTAAATCTCCCACTTAAGTCTTAATTAATGATTACTTTTTTGTAATTTCTAAACATTTTATTTAGTTCTTTTTCAAGTGAAAGTCGCTCAGTCTTGTCCAACTCTTTGCAGCCCCATGGACTGCAACCTGCTAGTCTCCACCGTCCATGGGATTCTCCAGCCAAGAATACTGTAGTGGGTAACTGTTCCCTTCTCCAGGGGATCTTCCCAACCCAGGGGTTGAACCCAGGTCTCCCGAATTACAGGCAAATTCTTTAACATTTGAGCCATCAGCAAAGCCCAAGAAATTGGAGTGGGTAGCCGATCCCTTCTCCAGGAGATCTTCCTGAGCCAGGGATCGAACTGGGGTCTCCTACACTGCAGGTGGATTCTTTACCAGCTGAGTTACCAGGGAAGCCCTCTTTTCAATCTGTATATTATATTCTTTTTTCTTAGGGCCCTAATATTTGTGGCTCATATTACTTCTTTTAGTACTTCATTCATTTCACACATCAATATTTTGTAATCACTTTCAGATTACTTATGTGTCTCATGTATCTCAAAAGTTTATTTTTCTGCTTATTGCTTTTACTAATATCTCAGTCAAGGTTCACTCGGAAGACAAAAATCATATCAGTATTTTGAATAAGGACAACTTAATATAAACAATTATTAATTAAGGTGATTAATAATGAAATGAGAAAAAAAGAAGACCAAAGAACACAATTATAGTGAATATAGAGAACAACTAATACTTCTAAGTTGAGGATAACTAAAAGAGAAACAAATTTGGAAAAGGACCTCCACCACCCCAGCTCCCCTTAAGGCTGAGATTCAGACCTCAGTCCTAGAGAGTGTATGATTAGAGCTTACTGGTTGGCAAGGTTTCTGGGATGTTGTAGGCCAGAGCTATTTCACAGGAAGCTGTCCAGTGACTTGCCAGCATAGGTCATGGATGATCTTCTGGAAGTTGCTTGCTGGGGTATGAGCAACTCAGAGTGGCATGTAGAAAACTGCCCATTGGAGTGCCAGAGAAACTCACTGGAGGGTGAACTCCACTGGGTCTCCCTGATACCACTGATAGCCGAGCCTTAGGAGGAAAAAATAAAAAAGACACAAGAATTGGTAAGAAAAGTCCTATTATCTGTTTGCCTTGTGGATTCCCTCCAGAGCCATCTCTTGACAAAGCCTAGATGGCTGGATGGCATCATCGACTCAATGGACGTGGGTTTGAGTGAACTCTGGGAGTTGGTGATGGACAGGAAGATCTGGCGTGCTGCAGTTCATGGGGTCACAAAGAGTCAGACATGACTGAGCGACTGAACTGAACTGAACTGACAGAGAAACTCACTGGAGGGTGAACTCCACTGGGTCTCCCTGATACCACTGATAGCCGAGCCTTAGGAGGAAAAAATAAAAAAGACACAAGAATTGGTAAGAAAAGTCCTATTATCTGTTTGCCTTGTGGATTCCCTCCAGAGCCATCTCTTGACAAAGCCTAGATGGCTGGATGGCATCATCGACTCAATGGACGTGGGTTTGAGTGAACTCTGGGAGTTGGTGATGGACAGGAAGATCTGGCGTGCTGCAGTTCATGGGGTCACAAAGAGTCAGACATGACTGAGCGACTGAACTGAACTGAACTGAATATTGCCTCAGCTAGCAAAAGGTCCAACTCCATTACCAAAAATCAAGGCAACAGAGGTAGATTTGGATCTGATAATCAATAATTTGATAACTAGCTGTCTTAGAGAAGTTTGTGTACTCCTTAATTTAGTATTAACCTCATGACAGCTCTGTGAGGTCAGTACCATCCCCATTGTACAGGAAAGAAATAGGTTTACAGAGGTGAGGTAATTGTCTACAGCCATCCACCTAGTAAATAGTCAGAAGGCTGGACTTAGATTATTTGATTCCAGAGCCTTCTTTCTTAAACACTGCACTCTCTGCATCCAGATTCACCTGAGTAAAGCAAATTAGAGAGCTGGTATGGTGGTCCTGGGCTTTCCAGGTGGCACTAGTGGTAAAGACTGCACCTGTCAATGCAGGAGACATAAGAGATGCGGGCTCAATCCCTGGGTCAGGAAGAGCCCCTGGAGGAGGACATGGCAGCTCACTCCAGTATTCTTGCCTGGAGAATCCCATGGACAGAGAAGCCTGGCAGGCTACAGTCCATAGCAACACAAAGAGTCAGACAAGACTGAAGCAACTTAGCGCACATGCATGGTGGTCCTGGCCTGGCCTGAAAAGGCAGTCATGAGAACATTGGTGAAAAGAGCTGGAGGAGACATTTCAGAATAAGATCTGATGGGTTTTGGACCAATTACATAAAAATAGTTACCCCAGGATAATCTCAACTTCATATGTTTTATCCCATGACCCATACGGACATTTGCATTTTACAAACTCTGGGTTCAGAAAATATGGTCCTCATAAATCTAAGGTATACATAAAAGTCAAAAAATAAACCCTGGGAGCAGCATAGAACAAACTCCAGCATTCATTTTATATGATTTTGTATAAGATTTATAACCAATAAAAATGTTTATATAGAATAATTACACAAACACACAGACACACACACTCACACACATAAGCCCTCCAGCACAATATTCTTAGGGCTGAGTTTGTTTTTACATATACCATAAATATTCTTAAGGTTAACTGAAAGCAGAACATGTGCACGACTTGGTGTAAATGTTGATTCCTGTTCAAGTTCCTCTTTTGCTTAGCTTTTCTTAGCCTTTTTTTACTTTCAGTGTCAAAAGATCAATATACAATAATAAAACGATAGAGAGGACGTCTAATTAGGCTTTGTTTATACTCTAGACATCCTCTCAATCATTTTTATTGTTGTATATTGACCTTTCAGCACTAAAGGAATGGACAAACTCAAGACATCACCTCCTCCAGTGTATCCACATCCTAAGTCCCAGAATTTGTGAATATGTTCTAGCACATGGCAAGGGGGAATTAAGGTTCCAGATGGAATTAAGGTTGCTTTGATCAGTTACCCCGAGATGGAGAGGTGAGGCTGGATCACCCAATGTAATTACAAGGGTTATCATAAGTGAAAGAAGGGGGCAGGAGAATCAGAGTCAGAGTGACACAACGTGAGAAAGACAAATTCTCCCCTGGAGCCTCTCCAAAGGAGCACAGCCCTGCCTACACCTGAGACTCATTTCAGACTTCTGACCTCCAGAACTGGAAGATAATAAATTCATGTTGTTGTAAGCCACTAACTTTGTAGTAATTTTTATAGCAGCCATGGGAAACTAACACATCCTGCCCCAACATCTGAACGGGAGAAAATTTGGATTTAAAGCCTTAAAGTCCCTGTTCAAATCATAATCCTAAGGATGAATGAATAAATCTTACTGGTGGCACTGAACATTCCTTCCTTGCCTGCTCAGATGCTAAGGCCTCCCTTTTGATTTTTCTCTTGTCCATAGGCAAATTGTTCCCTAAGTCCTACAGCTTCACATTCAGAACTACTGTTTTAAGGTATGTCTCATTCATTCACTCAACTAGTCAGTGAGTCAACAAGCATGTAGACCGCTCACCAGACCTTTGCCCTGGACCTCAGATACAAAAATCTAATTCATGCCCAAACAGTGTTTCAATTTATGTCCAAAACAAAATTCCTGATGTTTCTACTCAATTCACAACTTTCAGAGGCATCTTCACTTCAGTGGATCCAAATTCCATTCTTCTACTTGTTTAGGTCAGAATACCTGGAGGGTCCTTTCCTCCCCTCTTTCCCTCACATTTCCTATATAATCTGTCAGTCTATCCTGCCTGCTTTGCATTCAGAATATATACCCTTCTCACAGCCCTCATTGTCCATCCATCAGGCCACTGCTTCTTCTTGCCCAAGAGCCTCTAACGGGTCACCAGCTTTGTGCCCTCCAGTCTGTTCTCAAAGCAGCAACCAGCCTGGTCACACGTAAAACTTAAGTCCAACCCCTTCACTTGTCCTGTCAAGGACTCCCATCTCTTCTCATCTCACTGGGAGTAAAACCCAAAGGCCCTGCTCCCTCCTCTGCTGTCCACTGCCCTCATTTCTGAGACTCTCTGCAGCACCCACACAGCTCCAGGAACACCAGCCTTCTTGCTGTTCCTGGAATGAGACAAACACACTCCTGCTCCAGGGGCACTGGGCTTGCTGTTCCCTCTGCAGGGCTCTCTCCCTCAAGGAGGTCGTTCCTGCCCACCTTACACAAAAAAGCAAGCCGCTCACTCCTCACCCCTTCTCCTGCTACTTCCTGAATAACAACCTGTTTTATTTTTCTCCACATCGCCATCTCTTATATTACATATTTACTTGTTGATTTGTTGTTTCTTCAATTCCCCTCAACCATACTAAAATGCCAGTTCCATGAAAGAATTGCTCCTGGCACGTAATAGGCATATATACAAATATTTTTTTGAGTACGTAAATGAATGAATCGATCAATATTGAGCTCCTGCTACATAAATACCTGTTCAGGGTGGGGATACAGAGATGAATTAAATACAGTATTTGACACTGAGGATTGGAGCAACACTGTTTGACAGAACTTTCCATGGTGATGGAAATACTCTTATCTGTGCTGTCCAGATCAATAGCCAGTAGCAGCAAGCGGCTACTGAGCACTTAAAATGTGGCCAGTGTGACTGAGGAATTGAGTTTTTATTTTAATAATCTTAAATTTAAATGTAAAGGATGGGGCAGTCAGCTCAGCAGATCTTCATCCAACTCCTGGCTTCATGTGTGAAAGTCAGGCTAGCCTCTGTTAACATGAGAGACCAAGCAAAAAAAAGAGACACCCAGACATTTAAGAGAAAGAAGTCATCTCTCCCAACATCCCAGCCAAGCTTCAGCTTCCAGTTTACCTACCGTGTGGATAAGCCCAGCTTTTAAAAAGGAGTGGAGAAAAAAGCCTGCACAGCAACGAAAACCCAGCACAGCCAAATAGGCCGAGGAGCCCGTGTGGGGAGCCGCAGACACGGCCAAGAAAAGAAGGCCCCTGTGACTCCAGCCTCCAGAAACCCACCTGAGAGGGTGGCTCCTGAGTGAGAGAAGGGCCAGAGTGTCCCTCCTGACACAGGGGACAGTCTGCCTGGAAACACGTCTCTTCTCTGCCCTCGATCCTGGCGGGAGCGACTCAGTCATTAATCAACCGGGCAGATAAGCCTGATGTGGTGACACTCTCAGGTCCAGCCTACACAGCGGCTCTATACTGTGGGCCTACCTCCTAAGGGGTGGGTCCCCCCTCTGCCGGAGCCGCCAAGCTGCTCAAGTTCAGAGGGCTCTTCCAGCAGTGAGGACACAGGAGCAAGCGGAGGTCTTTGGATGCTTCCTGGGCCCGCCAGGTGATTCTGATACATACCTTGGGCTGAAGACTGCTGGCTTAATTACTAGATATTTCCATCAGGTGGAGGCAGACTCTACTAGTCTGAAAGTTATGGTGGCGAGACAGGCATGAAGCTGGAACGTGGATGTAGGTTTTTTGGCTAGTGACCTGAGCTGCTGAGTTGTGACAACAGCTAACCCTACCTGCAGTAGAGAGGTCCCTCTGGTGTCTGCCAGGACTTGTGAGCCTGTCCCACCTGAAGGTCCATGTCTCTGAGAGTCATCCTTCCTGCAGCAAGAGAGAAGAAATCCAGCTCCACCCACCAGAACTCCAACACAAGCCTCCCTAACCAAGAAACCTTGACAACCCACTGATACAACCCCACCCACAGTGAGGAAACTCCATAGTAAAGAGAACTCCACAAATTCCCAGAATATAGAAAGGCCACCCCAAACGCAGCAATATAACCAAGATGAAGAGACAGAGGAGCACTCAGCAGGTAAAGGAACAGGAGAAATGCCCACCAAACCAAACAAAAGAGGAAGAGATAGGGAATCTACCTGAGAAAGAATTCCGAACATTGATAGTGAAAATGATTCAAAATCTTGAAATAAAAATGGAATCACAGATAAATAGCCTGGAGACAAGGATTGAGAAAATGCAAGAAAGGTTTAACAAGGACCTAGAAGAAATAAAAAAGAGTCAATACATAATGAATAA
>SJYX01002386.1:220374-243211 GCA_006410675.1 Oreotragus oreotragus | reverse complement strand
GCCATTCACCACTGCAACGAAAAGAATAAAATACTTAGGAATATATCTACCTAAAGAAACTAAAGACCTATATATGGAAAACTATAAAACACTGATGAAAGAAATCAAAGAGGACACTAATAGATGGAGAAATATACCATGTTCATGGATCGGAAGAATCAATATAGTGAAAATGAGTATACTACCCAAAGCAATCTATAGATTCAATGCAATCTCTATCAAGCTATCAACAGTATTTTTCACAGAGCTAGAACAAATAACTTCACAATTTGTATGGAAATACAAAAAAAATCTTGAATAGCCAAAGCAATCTTGAGAAAGAAGAATGGAACTGGAGCAATCAACCTGCCTGACTTCTTTCTCTACTACAAAGCCACAGTCATCAAGACAGTATGGTACTGGCACAAAGACTGAAATACAGATCAATGGAACAAAATATAAAGCCTAGAGATAAATCCACACACCTATGGACACCTTATCTTTGACAAAGGAAGGAAGAATATATGATGGATTAAAGACAATCTCTTTAACAGTGGTGCTGGGAAAACTGGTCAACCACTTGTAAAGGAATGAAACTAGATCACTTTCTAACACCATATACAAAAGTAAACTCAAAGTGGATTAAAGATCTAAACGTAAGACCAGAAACTATAGAACTCCTAGAGGAGAACATAGGCAAAACACTCTTCGACTCGACTCAAATCACAACAGGATCTTCTATGACCCACCTCCCAGAATATTGGGAATAAAAGCAAAAATAAGCAAATGGGACCTAATTAAACTTAAAAGCTTCTGCACAACAAAGGAAACTATAAGCAAGATGAAAAGACAGCCTTCAGAATGAGAGAAAACAATAGCAAATGAAGCAACTGACAAACACTAATCTCAAAAACATACAAGCAGCTCATGGAGCTCAATGCTGCTGCTGCTGCTGCTAAGTTGCTTCAGTCGTGTCCAACTCTGTGCGACCCCATAGACGGCAGCCCACCAGGCTCTCCTATCCCTGGGATTCTTCAGGCAAGAACACTGGAGTGGGTTGCCATTTCCTTCTCCAATGTGTGAAAGTGAAAAGTGAGAGTGAAGTCGCTCAGTCGTGTCCAACCCTCAGCGACCCCATGGACTGCAACCTTCCAGGCTCCTCCATCCATGGGATTTTCCAGGCAAGAGGTCTGGAGTGAGGTGCCATTGCCTTCTCCATAGAGCTCAATACCAGAAAAATCAATGAACCAATTTTTAAAATGGGCCAAAGAACTAAACAGACATTTCTCTAAAGAAGACATACAGATGGCTAACAAATACATGAAAAGATGTTCAACATCACTCATTATCAGACTTATGCAAATCAAAACCACAATGAGGTACCATCTCACTCAAGTCAGAATGGCTGCTATCAAAAAGTCTACAAATAATAAGTGCTGGAGAGGATGTGGAGAAAAGGGAACTCTTTTACACTGTTGGTGGGAGTGCAAATTAGTATAGCCATATGGAGAACAGTGTGGAGATTCCTTAAAACCTGGAAATAGAACTACCATATGACCCAGCAATCCCACTGCTGAGCATACACACCAAGGAAATCAAAATTGAAAGAGACACGTGTACCCCTGTATTCATCTCAGCACTGTTTACAATAGCCAGGACATGGAAGCAACCTAGATGTCCATCAGCAGGTGAATGGATATGAAAGCTGTGGTACATATACACAGGGGAAGATTCAGTCAGTCAATCAGTTTAGTCACTCTGTTGTGTCCGACTCTTTGTGACCCCATGAATTGCAGCACGCCAGGCCTCCCTGTCCATCACTATCTCTCAGAGTTCACTCAGATTCATGTCCACAAGTCCGTGATGCTATCCAGCCATCTCATCCTCTGTTATCCCCTTCTTCTCCTGTCTTCAACCCTTCCCAGCATCAGGGTCTTTTTCCAATGAGTCAACTCTTTGCATGAGGTGGTACTGGAGTTTCAGCTTTAGCATCATTCCTTCCAAAGAACACCCAGGACTGATCTCTTTTAGAATGGAGTGGTTGGATCCCCTTGCAGTACAATGGATTCTCAAGAGTCTTCTCCAACACCACAGTTCAAAAACATCAATTCTTCGGTGCTCAGCCTTCTTCACAGTCCAACTCTCATATCCATACATGACTACTGGAAAACCATAGCCTTGACTATACGGACCTTTGTTGGCAAAGTAATGTCTCTGCTTTTCAATATCCTATCTAGGTTGGTCATAACTTTCCTTCCAAGAAGTAAGCGTCTTTTAATTTCATGACTCGGCTATTAAAAAGAACGCATTTGAATCAGTTGTAATGAGGTGGATGAAACTGGAACTTATTATACAGAGTAAAGTAAGTCAGAAAGAAAAACACCAGTACAGTATATTAACACATATATATGGAATTTAGAAAGATTGTAGTGATGACCCTATATGTGAGACAGCAAAGGAGACACAGATATAAAGAACAGACTTTTGTACTCTGTGGGAGAAGACAAGGGTGGGATGATTTCAGAGAATATCATGGAAACATGTATATTATCATATATGATATATATATGAAATAGATATATATCCTATATGAAATAGATCACCAATCCAAGTTTGATGTGTGAAAAGGGCACTCAGAGACAGTGCACTGGGATGACCCAGAGGGATGGGATGGGAAGGGAGGTGGAAAGGGGGTTCAGGATGGGGGATACATGTACATCCATGCCTGATTCATGTCAATGTATGGCAAAAACCACTACAATATTGTAAAGTAATTGGTCTCAAATTAAAATAAATAAATAAAAATGCAAGGAGAGAGATAAAAATAAAAGTAAAGTTGCCTACCTTTTAAGTGTAACACCTACATGAAGTAAGTAATAGAAGAAAATTTTGGAGTCAGCCTACCAAAAGAAGTAGGTAAGAGACAGACTCCAATGGCATTTGAATTCCAGCTTCTGCTTGTCCTTGCTTCTAAGTTGTGCCCTTACCACTTTGGTTCAAGATAATTGTTCAAGTGGTTACAACTAATTTATAACAATCTTTCCTCTTTGGGAAATCATTCCTTTTCTGTTATGGGCTGAAGGGCTGAATTGCATCTCCCTCCACACCCACCATTCATATGTTGAAGCCCTAACACCTAGAACCTCAAAATGTAAATTTTCTTAAATGATAGGGCCTTTTAATTAGGGCTTCCCTGCTGCCTCAGTGGCAAAGAATCCACCTGTAATGCAGGAGACACAGATTCGAACCCTGGGTCAGGAAGATCCCTTGGAGGAGAAAATGGCAATCCACTCCAATATTCTTGCCTGGAAAATCCCATGGACAGAGGAGCCGCACAGGCTACAATTTAAATGGTTGCAAAGAGTCAGTTGTATATGTCTTCATATACATCTGAGCACACATGCATATGATAGAGCCTTTTCAAAGAGGTGTTTAAGTTAAAATGAGGCACTATTCCATTATGACTGCTGTTATCATAAGAAGAGGCAATTCAGACAGAGACGCTAGGAATACACATGCATGGAGGAAAGACCTTGTGAGAACACAGTAAGAGAATGACTATCTGCAAAGCACAGAAACAGGTCTTCAGTTCAGTTCAGTTCAGTTGCTCAGTCGTGTCCAACTCTTTGCAACCCCATGAATCACAGCACACCAGGCCTCCCTGTCCATCACCAACGCATGGAGTCCACCCAAACCCATATCCATTGAGTTGGTGATGCCATCCAGCCATATCATCCTCTGTTGTCCCCTTCTCCTCCTGCCTTCAGTCTTTCCCAGCATCAGGGTCTTTTCCAATGAGTCAGCTCTTCGCATCAGGTGGCCAAAAGTATTGGAGTTTCAGCTTCAACATCAGTCCCTCCAATGAACACCCAAGACTGATCTCTTTTAGAATGGACTGGTTGGATCTCCTTGCAGTCCAAGGGATTCTCAAGAGTCTTCTCCAACACCACAGTTCAAAAGCAACAAATCTTCATCAGCTTTCTTTATAGTCCAACTCTCACATCCATACACGACCACTGGAAAAACCATAGCCTTGACTAGACGTAACTTTGTTGGCAAAGTAATGTCTCTGCTTTTTAATATGCTATCTAGGTTGGTCATAACTTTCCTTCCAAGGAGTATGCATCTTTTAATTTCATGGCATGGCTCCAAAACTATGAGACAATAAATTTCTATTGTTTAAGCCAGTCATTCTGTGGTACTTTGTTATGGCAACCAGAGCAAACAGACACACCTTTTGTGATTCTATCCATGTGATTTGAATGACAGCTCTCATTTTCATAAAGATCCTATTCTGCTCATCTCAGACACAAGACATGATGTAAGCCAATCGTGGTATTTTATAGTCCCTAAGAGTTAAACTAGGATATGGATTTGTGACCTGAATTAGGATAATCAGAGACATTTTTCTGTGATTTTTCAAACTGAACCTCAGATAAAGCATTTTTTATTTCCTTTCAAGAGTAGGTGTCTGCAGTGTTCATTTTCCTCTCCATGATGGAAAAGGACAAATATATTGTATTGCCATGGGGTAGCTTTTGCCTTTTGCAGGGCTCAAAGTTGTTCAGTTGTTCTTTGCTGTTGACAGGTTAGGCACTTGTTACTAATTACAGCAGAGAGCTCTGGTGAGGATAATTTCATGTTGTTGAGTCCATACCCGCCACCCTTGTCATGCTGGCTGATTGTCCATGAGTCCACTGAGGAAGCACTGGGGCGGCTGAGGAAAAAGGAAAACTGACTTCTGCAGAATGGGTTGCTGTGCTCACCCGTTGTTGACAGCTTCTCCTGTGCTAGTTATCAGTTTACCTCTCAGCTCCAAATTTACTCTTTTGCGTGCTCTATGACAATGGATCTGGACCCTTTAGATTTTCTTTCTCTTCCTTTTATTTTTTTTTAAATTAAGAAAGTTGTTTGTTTGTTTGTTTGTTTTGCCTTCTGGTGCATATTAAGCTTTGTCAGTAAAGGAGAGGGTACTGAAGAGATATTTGGGGAGGACAGGGGCCCAGCTCCTGCCCTGCAGGCAGCTTCTCCACTCTCCAGTCTCTCCAGTCCTTTGTGGTTGGCAGCCTAGCAACTAACATCAGCATCACTCTCCATTAGGCTGTGCGTCTGGCGAGACACTTTTCCTGAAGAACAGAAGGTTCCATCGTCACAGCACCATAGCAGCTTCTGTGCTCTCCCAGGAACCATGGCCATGCCATCTCTGGCAAGGTCTGCATCTCAGCCCCCAGACTCGTCCTCAGCCCAGGTTAAGGAGTCTTCTCTGTACCCACTATCCTTGTATTCTATAGTCTTCTTTTTACCTTCAATTAGCCAATCTCTCACTACATCAGTCCTCTATATAGTTAATTGTTCTTTAAACTTTCTGTGTTCCAATTATTAAACAGATTCTCCCTTGATTGGACACTGACTGACATACTGTATCAGAAGTCTGACTTGGGACACTGATATGCTTGCAATGTAGGCACATTGTGAGAGTTCTACCCTCATACCAAACCATCTTGTTACTGACGTATCCATGTTGCTCCTTATAAGTCCCCAGTCATCTAGCTTTCCCTTAGCCACTGTGATCGGCAATCTAAGTAGAGGAACAACTCAATGAACCACTCAAGTTTCTTTTCACCTGAAAGATTTATTCCCCACCAGTCTTTAAAGCCTCACTGAAGTAGAGATAAAACACTGTAATGATCAATCATTTCTAGGTGGTGAGAGTATCTCATGCAGACCAACTGTGTATTGTTGTTGCTTCGTTGCTAAGTTGTGCTTAACTCTTTTGTGACCCCATGGACCAGGCTCCTTCTGCCAGTGTGATTTCCTGGGCAAGAATTCTGGAGTGGAGATTTTATCCATTACCAGGAAAGTGGGTTGCCATTTCCTTCTCCAGAAAATCTTTCTGACCCAGGAATCAAATCTGCATCTCCTACATTGCAGTTGAATTATTTAACTCTGAGCCACCTGGGAAGCCCCAACTTTGTATGAGGCTCAGATCAACTGGTAATGATAAAATCTCCACAAGCCCGCAGGTGAAAGTTGAATAAGCGATGGCAGTGCATCAAGAATTGGCCTCCTGGGAGTGTGAGGCAGCTAATCAAGCAACCTAACAAACTTTCATGGCCTACTTGAACTGTTTGTCCTGTAGACCACCCACACAATAGTAGTGAAGTTGCTCAGTCATGTCTGACTCTTTGCGACCCTATGGACTGTAGCCCCTCAGGCTCCTCTGCTCGTGGGATTTTCCAGGCAAGAATACTGAAGTAGGTTGCCATTTCATTCTCCAGGGGAACTTCCCGACCCAGGGATCAAACACAGGTCTCCTCCATTGCAGGCAGACTCTTTTACCATTTGAGCCACCATCCACTTGGTCGAATTTTATTGTTCAGTGGTCCAGATAACACCTAGTAGAGGAAGGCTACTCAGAATGGATGGACATTTGATGTCATATCTATCTAAGCTCAATTACAAGAGAACTCTTCCTGAAAGAGAAATATTTGCCAAAGAGGACCTAGCTTTATTTTAAAACCCTGGGGTCTTTACCATGATTTTCTAATTGTGACTTGCCACAGACTTCATGTAGTAAGTGAAGTGAAAGTCTCTCAGTCATGTCCAACTCTTTTCAACCCCATACAGACCATGGAATTCTCCAGGCCAGAATACTGGAGTGGGTAGTCTTTCCCTTCTTCAGTGGATCTTCCTGACCCAGGAATTGAACCAGGGTCTCCTGTAGTATCTAGTCAGTTACAGGCACTTCAAATTTTTGAGTGGACCCATTATCTCTTATAGACTAGATAGATGGCAGAGATGCTTTCTTGAAGCTTGCTTCAGCTGGAGAGACTTCTCTTGCTCAAGATTACTAAGAGTTGGCAGTCTGATAGACTCCCCAGTAAATAGTTTGAAACAGCATGCCCAAATGTGGCATATGTTGCCTCTAAAACCCAAAGAAGCCCAACAATCATTCTTTCATCTTAGCCCTTCCAGTTAGGAGACTAACAATACAATAGTTAGGAGACTATTTTCAGAAAAAGCAGTTAGTCAATAAACATATGAAAAGATGTTCATTCTCATTAGCAATCATAGGAATGCAAAGTTATAATGATATATAATACTATCCTGCCAACTTGGCAAAAAAATTAAAGTATAAAAAAACAAAAATTGGTAAAGCTGTAGACAAATGTGTATTTTCATACTATGCTGTGGGGAATATAAATTGGTAAATTACTTTGAAAACTGTTCATCACGTAGTGACATTGGACACATAACACAACCTATGAATAAGCAATTCTACTCCTGGTTACATATCATAGAGAAACTCTTTCACAAGAAGTTTGTAACAAGGGGCTTCCCTGGTGGCCCAATGGTAAAATATTTGCCTTCCAATGTAGGGGTCACAGGTTTAATCCCTGCTCCAGTAACTGAGATTCTACATGATGCTGGGCAATGCTCTAGGGCCCATGCAATAAGATTCACCTGCATACTGCAACAACGACCCAGTGCAGCCAAAATAATTTTTTTAAGTTTATAACAAGATACATGTATAAAAATGTTCGTGGTAGCTTGTTTGTTATAATAAAAATAGACAATAACACAATTGTAAATTAACAGTAGAATGGTAAGTAAATAATACAGGTACAATGGAATAACACAATTAAAATAAACGAAGTATAGATATCATGTTTAGTGCAGTAGGCAGAATTCTAAGATGGCCCCAAGATTCAAAACCCCTGGTATGCACACAGTAATCCCCACCACTTGAGTGTTGAAGGGACTTGTGAATATGATGGGATAGTCACCTCCTTGATTATGGTGTGTAACATGACTCCACTGCAGCAGACTGGTGAGAGATTCTCCTGCTCACCTTGAAGAAATGAGCTGCCATGTTGTGAACAGAGTGACACATACAGCAGTGATATAAAAACTGAGAGTTGTCTCCAGTTGCCAGCTCATAAAAAAAAAGAGAGAGAGAGAGAGAACCTCAATCCTATAACTATAAGGAGTTAGATTCCACTAATAACCAGTGAGAGTGAAAGAGGATTCTGAGTTTCAGATGAGGCTGCAGCCCTGGTTGACACCCACATGCCACCCTGATGAAACCCTGAGCAGATGACTCAATTAATGCATATGGTCTGACCCATGGAAACTATGCAATAAGAAATGTGTGCTTTTAAGCCATTAAGTTTGTTATAATACAATTACAATACAATTAGTTACAATACAATAGAACACTAATATTTTAAAGTGAAGAGAGAAATCACAAAGCAAAATATATAGTATGATTTTATTTATGTAGTGTTCAAAATACCATGTATATTCCCTGGAAGCCCTATATGGAAACAAACCTATAAAGAAAAGGTATGATTGTCATTTGCATGCTAGTGCTAAGTTGCGTCAGTCGTGTCTGACTCTGCAACCACATGGATTGTAATCTGCCAGGCTCCTCCGTCCAAGGGATTCTCCAGCCCAGAATACTGCAGTTGGTTGCCATGCCCTCCTCCAGGGGATCTTCCTGACCCAGGGATCATACCCACGGCTCCTATGTCTCCTGCATTGACAAACAGGTTCTTTATCACTAGCACCAGCTGGGAAAAGTCAACACAGTGATTCCTTCTAGGGTAGAGGGAAGGTTTACCATTTGAGAAGGGCATGTGTGAAACTTCTAAGGGTCTAGCACTAGTTCATATATTACCTTGTGTAGAGCTTACATGAGGGTATGCTTTATTATCAGTGATGAAATGGTGCTTATAGATGTTATATATTTCTCTGGAGGTATGATATATTCTGCAAATTTTAAAAAGCAAGAGAAGCAATGGAAGGGAAAATGAGGTAAGAAAGAGAAAAGGAGGTGAGGCAGATAACCATTCTAAGAACAGAAGTTGCAGTTGAAATCACCATCTGACTAGACCTATGATAATCACAATGTCACTCTCTAATATCCATCTGATTTTTGCACAGGACAAACAGGCAAGTTAAATGGGAGATGTGATAGAAATCAACACTTCTGTATCTTTCAGGTTTTTGTTGGTAGCACTAATCACCAACATTCCCATTGTAGAACGGTATTAATTTGTTTGTTGTTTTTTAATATAGGGTAGGTGCATAGCTTAATAGAACCCCACTTCATGGATCAGAGAGCTGATGTGAGGATCCTGCCAGATGACAAGCATGCCTATTATAAGTGCCATTCAAAATCTGGAAAATTAATGAAAAGATGGTTTGTGGGCCTACTGGACCTACTGAGAAATGATGCAGCTGGTGCTCACAAGTCCCCCTTCTGATTGAGGCATCATGGTGTCTTTCTGGAAAGTATGTTGTCTCTACTGAGAGGCAATCAGTCAAGCCTTGTTTAACCAGAACTAAAGTTGTACTGATAAAAAACAGCATAGTGGACCACACACCTATTTCAGTCCTTGTACTTTCTAATCATGTGTGTGCTAAGTCACTTCAGCCATGTCTGACTCTGTGCCACCCTATGGACTGTAACCTACCAGGCTCTGTCCCTGGTATTCTCCAGGCAAGAATACTAGAGCGGGTTGCCATGCCCTCCTCCAAGGGAATCTTCTTTCTAATTAACCTCTGTTAAGTGTCTAAATGTCTATGTAGACCAAACCATTCAGATTTCTACTCTAGCTCATTTATGTAAGACTTAAGTTAGACTTTGTAAATGTCATCTAGGAGACTTCTTAATGATATGGACAAAGAATCTCTCATTTCATCACAGTCTTTCTTTCAATAACCACTTATGTCCAGTTGACTATAAGACATCATTTAAGTAACTACCTGGTCACTAACTGCCATTGACTTCTGTTCCATTTTCTAACACTACCTAGATTCTAACTGCCTTCAAACCAATCACTTCAGACACTAGTCCCAAATTTCTGTCTCTTTGAGGATCTTTTAGGATCAATTCTGTGTCAGTAATATTTCTCAATTGGAGACAACAGAATACACTGTAACCAGTTTAGACAGGTGTGTCGGAGTTTCCCTCCACTCCCCTCAGGCTCAATGATTTGCTAACGGACTCACAGGACTTCAGAAAACCTATGGTTATACTCATGGCTACAGTTTATGATAAGCAACAGAATACAGATTATAATTAACAAAGAAAAAAAAGAGATAGGACAAAGTCCAGGAGAAAGCAGACACAAACTTCCAGATGACTTCTCCAGTGCATTCACATGACGGTTTGCTAAAGTCTCCCAGCAATGACGTGTGACAACAGATGTGAAATATTGCCAACTAGAGAAACTCATCCAAATGTTGGTGTTCAGAGTTTTACTTGGGGTCATAATGTAGACATGTTGGAAAAGGCAATGGCAACCCACTCCAGTACTCTTGTCTGGAAAATCCTATGGACAGAGGAGCCTGGTAGGCTACAGCTCATGGGGTCGCTAAGAGCCGGACACAGCTGAGCGACTTCACTTTCATTTTTCACTTTCATGCTTTGGAGAAGGAAATGGCAACCCACTCCAATGTTTTTGCCTGGAGAATCCCACGGATGGCAGAACCTGGTGGACTGCCGATTATGGGGTTGCACAGAGTCAGACACGACTGAAGAGACTTAGCAGCAGCAGCAGCAGCATATAGACATGTAATGCCTTATAAGGCAGAGTGTTACAAAGGCTCAGAGATTATTTCCCAGGTTTCCACTCAAGGGCTAGTCTTGAACACAGTCTTCTTTTTAGAATGTACAGGATTTGAACAACCCAGGTCTTTTGAGGGAACCCATTCCTGGCCAGCAATTCAGCTCAGTTCAGTCGCTCAGTTGTGTCCAACTCTTTGAAACCCCATGGACTGCAGCATGCCAGGCCTCGCTGTCCATCACCAACTCCTGGAGTTTACTCAAACTCGTGTCCATTGAGTAGGTGATGCCATCCAAATATCTCATCCTCTATCGTCCCTTTCTCCTCCTGCCTTCAATCTTTCCCAGCATCAGGGTCTTTTCAAATGAGTCAGTTCTTTGCATCAGGTGGCCAAAGTATTGGAGTTTCAGCTTCAGCATCAGTTATTCCAATGAATATTCAGGACTGATCTCCTTTACAATGGACAGGTTGGATCTCTTTGCACTCCAAGGGACTCTCAAGAGTCTTCTCCAACACCATAGTTCAAAAGCATCGGTTCTTCGGCACTCAGCTTTCTGTATAGTCCAACTCTCACATTCATACATGACTACAGGAAAACCACAGCTTTGACTAGACAGACCTTTTTGCCTTTTAATATGGTGTAATTAAAGGTTTATAAAGAACTATTGCAAAGATCACAGTGAAATCAGAAAGGATGAAAGGCCAGCCTCTATTTAGGTTTTGTTTCTGTGAACATTTCTCAGAACCATATCATAGAAACTGTCCTGCTGTCCCATACAAGACTGTTTTTGTTACAAATAGAAAGTTACTACTATAGAACAGATAGAGCCTAAGTCCCCTTGCACAGAAAGACAAAAGCCTGAGGGATATAAGACTGCTTCAATTCCACTCTGGGGAAGTAGAATTCAAAATGTGAGAAGCTATCAAAAGTGATGGCAGGGTGTGCAAAAGAACTGGGGGGCACCCACTAATAATTAATAGTAGATATTCTTTGAAGTGGGTTGTGGTTGCAGGGGAGCACAAGGGATGAGGATGAGGGTGTGTCTGGATAATTACCATTGAAATCACCTCAATCGTTTGGTAAAAATTCAGATTCCTGAGATTATCTAAGGCCGATTTGCATGCTTCATTGCTAAGTCACGCCTGACTCTATGCAACCCCACAGACTGTAGCTGCCAGGCTCCTCTGTCCGTGGGATCTCCCAGGCAAGAATTATGGAGGGAGTTGTCACTTCCTCCTCCAGGGGGTCTTCTCAGATCAGGGATCAAAACCATATCTCCTGTATCTCCTGCATTGGGAGGGAAATTTTTTACCACTACTCCACTAAGACCTGCTGAATCACAATCTATGATGTTAAAGCCCCCCCCCCCATTCCCAAATATTTTAGTAAGCTCCCTTTGTTAGTTTAGTACTACAGTGCTTGAATTTCCGACTTCATAAATTCTCTGCTTTCTGAATCCTCTATGATCCACCTCCCAGAATACTGGAAATAAAAGCAAATGTAAACAAATGGGATCTAATTAAAATTAAAAGCTTCTGCACAACAAAGGAAACTATAATCAAGGTGAAAAGACAGCCTTCTGAATGGGAGAAAATAATAGCAAATGTAGCAACTGACAAACAACTAATCTCAAAAATATACAAGCAACTCATGCAGCTCAATCCCAGAAAAATAAACGACCCAATCAAAAAATGGACCAAAGAACTAAATAGACATTTCTCCAAAGAAGACATACAGATGGCTAACAAACACATGAAAAGATGCTCAACATCACTCATTATCAGAGAAAATGCAAATCAAGACCACAATGAGGTGCCCTTTCACACCAGTCAGAATGGCTGCGATCCAAAAGTCTACAAGCAAGAAATGCTAGAAAGGGTGTGGAGAAAAGGGAACCTTCTTACACTATTGGTTGGAATGCAAATTAGTACAGCCGCTATGGAGAACAGTGTGGAGATTTCTTTAAAAATTGCAAATAGAACTGCCTTATGACCCAGCAATCCCACTGCTGGGCATACACACTGAGGAAACCAGAATTGAAAGAGACACATGTACCCCAATGTTCATTGCAGCACTGTTTATAATAGCCAGGACATGGAAACAACCTAGATGCCCATCAGCAGATGAATGGATAAGAAAGCCGTGGTACATATACACAATAGAGTATTACTCAGCCATTAAAAAGAATACATTTAAATCAGTTCTAATGAGGTGGATGAAACTGAAACTGATTATACAGAGTGAGGTAAGCCAGAAAGAAAAACACCAATACAGTATACTAACACATATATTGGAATTTAGAAAGATGGCAATGATGACCCTGTATGCAAGACAGCAAAAGAGACACAGATGTATAGAACGGACTTTTGGACTCTGAGGGAGAGGGAGAGGGTGGGATGATGTGGGAGAATGGCATTGAAACATGTATACTATCATATAAGAAATGAATCACCAGTCTATGTTTGATACAGGATGCTTGCTGTCTCTTATACACATCTAGATGTGTATAAGAGACAGTTAAGCCAGAAAGAAAAACACCAATACAGTATACTAACACATATATTGGAATTTAGAAAGATGGCAATGATGACCCTGTATGCAAGACAGCAAAAGAGACACAGATGTATAGAACGGACTTTTGGACTCTGAGGGAGAGGGAGAGGGTGGGATGATGTGGGAGAATGGCATTGAAACATGTATACTATCATATAAGAAATGAATCACCAGTCTATGTTTGATACAGGATGCTTGGGGCTGGTGCACAGGGATGATCCAGAGAGATGATATAGGGTGGGAGGCAGGAGGGGGGTTCAGGATTGGGAACTCATGTACACCTGTGGCAGATTCATGTCAATGTATGGCAAAACCAATACAGTATTGTAAAGTAAAATAAAGTAAAAATAAAAATTTTTTTAAAAATAAATAATAAATTATCTGCTTTCTTTCACATACTTATTATAGCAAAATGATAAGGCAGAGGCAGAGCAGCAGCAACTTACTGCCAGAGACAAACTGGGTATGAGGCTACAGTATGCAACAAGGCCAGAATGATAATTATTAAGGCTTGCCCTCCAGGGGGATTTTCAGTTCAGTTCAGTTCAGTTCATTCGCTCAGTCGTGTCCGACTCTTTGCAACCCCATGAATCACAGCACGCCAGGCCTCCCTGTTCATCACCATCTCCCGGAATTCATTCAGACTCACGTCCATCGAGTCCGTGATGCCATCCAGCCATCTCATCCTCAGTCGTCCCCTTCTCCTCCTGCCCCCAATCCCTCCCAGCATCAGAGTCTTCTCCAATGAGTTAGCTCTTCGCATGAGGTGGCCAAAGTACTGGAGTTTCAGCTTCAGCATCATTCCTTCCAAAAAAAATCTCAAGGTTGATCTCCTTCAGAATGGACTGGCTGGATCTCCTTGCAGTCCAAGGGACTCTCAAGAGTCTTCTCCAACACCACAGTTCGAAAGCATCAATTCTTCGGCACTCAGCCTTCTTCACAGTCCAACTCTCACATCCATACATGATCACAGGAAAAACCATAGCCTTGACTAGATGGACCTTAGTCAGCAAAGTAATGTCTCTGCTTTTGAATATACTATCTAAGTTGGTCATAACTTTTCTTCCAAGGGGTAAGCGTCTTCTAATTTCATGGCTGCAGTCACCATCTGCAGTGATTTTGGAGCCCCCAAAAATAAAGTCTGACACTGTTTCCACTGTTTCCCCATCTAGTTCCCATAAAGTGATGGGACCGGATGCCATGATCTTCGTTTTCTGAATGTTGAGCTTTAAGCCAACTTTTTCGCTCTCCTCTTTCACTTTCATCAAGAGGCTTTTTAGCTCCTCTTCACTTTCTGCCATAAGGGTGGTGTCATCTGCATATCTGAGGTTATTGATATTTCTCCCAGCAATCTTGATTCCAGCTTGTGTTTCTTCCAGTCCAGCGTTTCTCATGATGTACTCTGCATATAAGTTAAATAAGCAGGGGGATTTTGGTGTTGGCCAAGAGATCACAAGGTGCATAAAAGAAAAATATAGGAGCAATCCATGAAGCAATTTTTAAATTTTTTTAAATTTGTTTAATTTGTTTATTTTCTTTTGGTTGTACCGGGTCTTTGTTGCCACTCATGAATTTATCTAGTTGTGGTGCATGGGAGCTTCTCTTTGTTGTAGTGCACAGGCTTCTCATTGTGGTGGCTTCTCATTGTGGTGGCTTCTCTTGCTGTGGAGCATAAGCTCTAGGCACAGGGACTTCAGTAGTTACAGCACTGGGCTCAGTAGTTGTGGCACATAGGTTTTAGTTGCTCTGTGGCATGTGAAATCTTCCCAGACCAGGGATCAAACCTGTGTCCTCTGCATTGGCAGGCAGATTCTTATCCACTATACAACCACAGAAGTCCTATGAAGCAATTTCACTTAATCTGTATTGAAAAAGGAATTCTTAGCTGGGGAACAAATACCAGGAAGTTTCAAAATCCTTTACCAAGTCCCAAGCTGTAGTCGTTCACAGACCAGAACCCCTTGAATGAAATGGAGAACCTTAAGGAAGCAGTTTCTGATAATATCATGAGTACTAATAGTGAATTTATTCTTCCTAACATTTCCCAGTCTGAGTTATATCCAGTTAGAAGTCTAATTGTGTGCTGGAGAATGAGAAAAACCCAGATCTTCTGTGGACACTTAGAACTAATTCTGTGGTTCACTAAACAGGGAGGAAACACAAAAGGTAAAAAATAAAAAAATATTTTGAGCCTATGTCAGTAGTTCACAAACACAAGCTAAAGTTATTCTCTTATGTCTTGAGCATATGATTGGACTATCCTTAGCAATTGTCAGAACCCTCAGTTGGCTCCCTAATCAATGGAGCAAAATATATTATTGGATGAAAGGCCAATAATGGATGAAACTATGGCCTAACTCTTTAACAAAACAGAAAAATACAGCCCTGTGAAATTTCAAAGATTATACCACATTCAAAAGCTTGAAATATATAGTAGTTGGTGATTCATATCATATCTCCAGAGATCATATAGGTCTTAAAGAATGACATCATATTACTATAAATGCAATCAAATAATGATTGCAATCACATTTGCTGCCCAAGGTGTATTTTCTTAACCAGAGCAAATAAATATAGTTCTTGGTTACTGGTACAAAATGACGAATCTGGAAGATGATAATTTTTCTGTCTCAATGACCAGAAAACATCTTGATGAATTCACCATGTCTGGAAAGAACAGTGAGACTCTGTATTCCCTTACCTCAGGGCTACACAACCTCTACCACTCTGCCAGAACAATCTGCAAAGTATTTGCTTATCTTAGCATTCTACAGGAAATCATTCTTGTCTGCTACATTAACGACATTTTACTGAGAGAGACTGGAAAACTGGGAGTGGCAGATACCAAAGATGCCTAGGGAAGGCTCCCGCATTGCAGGCAGATTCTTTACCCTCTGAGCCACCAGGGAAGCCCATAGAGATAATGGAGTAGATAAATGAGATTTCATTTGAAAAGGAAGACCTTTCCTAGCATTTATCATGTAGGGAGGAAGATACATGTTCTCAGTCAAAAACTGTAAGCCATGGTGACTCTTGAGTAAACAGAAAATAATATTTATCCTAGTCTGAAATTTTCCAATTATCTTAACTACTTGGCTCTGAAAAAAAATACATGCCTGATAAGGGGACTTCAAGTGACTTCATGAACTGAAATTTCCATGGTGGACTACTATTTGATCTATCAAGTCATAAAGTTGCCCATGCCCAGCTGCACTCCATCAGAAAATGAAAATAGTTTACATAAAATCAGAAGCTTGACAAATTAATCTTCCTGCAGACAATAGCTATGAAGTCTAAACAATAACGACAACATCGAAATGCCTAAAGGCTCTGGAAACTGAACAAACACATGTAGATTTGAGGAAAGAGCTGAAATTGGGAACAAGGGACCGGAAGGGAGAGTTCCCATGTTTTGCAACTTTGCCCTGAGATCAGCCACAGTTAGGGAGATGGCAATGTGAGGCAGGTAAGATTTGATAGAAAGCTTGCTATCTTCTGGGGAGAGGAACCAATGAAAGGAGACCAAACTAATCAGGGTCATCAGAGAATAAGGGGGAATCTCATGAATAATAAAATCAGAGAAGACGAATCCCAAATTCCATTTTTAAACTCAGTCAAACTTTCTTGCTGATCACTTAAACATACATGGATGAAGCAAACTGAAAACATTGTGCACATGCTCCCCACATCAGGCATGACAGTTTTGAGGTTGAGTTAACCTGAGTTAAATGTCTGCATAATTCAAAACAGTATCACATAAGCCAGAGTCTCCACAACATGTCTTCCTAATGACCAGGATATAATATAAAGCAATTTGATACATAAAGTACCAGGAAAATATGACTTGGCCTCAGGAGAAAAGAAGCTGATGGATGTCAAGCAGAAATGACTCAGATGTTATCAGTCAATAATTTAAAACAGCTATTGTACCTTTGCTCAGTGAAGCAAAAGAAAATACACTTGCACTGAATGAAAAAATTTTTTTATTAATTTTCTTTAAAAAGAAAACTTTAGAACTGAAAAATATCTGAAGTAAATTAACTACATGGGTTTAATAGCAGAATGGAGATGACAGAGTAAAGAATCAGTGAACCTGAAGATAAATCAGTAGAAATCACCTAATATGTAGAAGAGAGATGACAGAGTTTCAAAGAGATGAAGGGCAATTTCAAAAGTTCTAATAGAAATAGAGATATATGGTGCTCTTAGACTGGAAAAATTAATATTGTTAAAATGAACATGCTACCCAAAGCGATCTACAGATTTAATGTAATCCCTATTAAAATGACAGTTTTCACAAAACTAGAAGAAATAATTCTAAAATTTATTTGGAATCAAAAAAGACCTTGAATTGCCAAAGCAACTTTTTTTTTTGCAAAGAAGAAATTCAATGAGAGGTAAAGTGATAGGCAAGAAGTAGATTTATTAATACAGGATACTAGTAAGGGATCCTGGAGAAGGAAATGGCAACCCACTCTTGCCAGCATTCTTGCCTGGAGAATACCAGGAACGGGTGAGCCCGGTGGGCTGCCATCTAGAGGGTCACACAGAGTCGGAAACAACTGAAGAGACTTAGCAGCAGCAGCAGCAGTAAGGGATACAAGCAAGCAGGTGAGGTGGCGCTGCCTGCCATTGCAATCTTGAGGGGGAAAAGAAAACAAAAAGATCTTCATGACCTGGATAATCATGATGGTGTGATCACTCACCTAGAGCCAAACTTCAGACTATACTAAAAGCTACAGTAATCAAACAGTATGGCATTCACACACACACACACACACACACACACACACACACACAAGCGAACAGAGTAGAGAGCACAGAAATAAACTCATGCACCTATTGCCAGCTAATCTATAACAAAGGAGGTCAAAATATACAATGGAGAAAAGACAATGTCTTCAGCGAGTGGTGCTGGGGGACACTGGACAGCTACACGTAAAACAAATAGCAACCCAAACAACCATCAACAGCTGACTGGTTTAAAAAGGTATATATATATATGTATATGGAAAAGAAAAGGAAAGATATACCCATTTGAATGCAGAGTTCCAAAGAATAGCAAAGAGAGATAAGAAAGCCTTCCTTGGTTATCAGTGCAAAGAAATAGAGGAAAACAATAGAATGGGAAAGACTAGAGATCTCTTCAAGAAAATTAGAGATACCAAGGGACCATTTCATGCAAAGATGGGCTCAATAAAGGAACATAAATGGTATGGACCTAACAGAAGGAGAAAATATCAAGAAGAGATGGCAAGAATACACAGAAGAATTGAACAAAAAGATCTTCATGACCCAGATAATCATGATGGTGTGATCACTCACCTAGAGCCAGACATCCGGGAATGTGAAGTCAAGTGGGCCTTAGAAAGCATCACTACGAACAAAGCTAGTGGAGGTGATGGAATTCCAGTTGAGCTATTTCAAGTCCTAAAAGATGATGCTGTTAAAGTGTTGCATTCAGTATGCCAGCAAATTTGGAAAACTCTGCAGTGGCCACAAGACCGGAAAACATCAGTTTTCATTCCAGTCCCAAAGAAAGGCAATGTCAAAGAATGTTCAAACTACCGCACAATTACACTCATCTCATGCACTCATAAAGTAGTGCTCAAAATTCTTCAAGCCAGGCTTCAGCAATACGTGAACCATGAATTTCCAGATGTTTAAGCTGGTATTAAAAAGGCAGAGGAACCAGAGATCAAATTGCCAACATCCACTGGATCATGGACAAAACAGGAGAGTTCCAGAAAAACATCTATTTCTGCTTTATTGATTATGCCAAAGCTTTTGACTGTGTGGATCACAATAAACTGTGGAAAATTCTGAAAGAGATGGGAAAACCACATCACTTGACCTGCCTCTTGAGAAATCTGTATTCAGGTCAGAAAGCAACAGTTAGAACTGGACATGGAACAACAGACTGCTTCCAAATAGGAAAAGGAGTACGTCAAGGCTGTATATTGTCACCCTGCTTATTTAACTTATATGCAGTGTACATCATGAGAAACACTGGGCTGGATGAAGCACAAGCTAGAAACAAGATTGCCAGGAGAAATATCAATAACCTCAGATATGTAGATGACACCATCCTATGGCAGAAAGTGAAGAGGAACTAAATAACCTCTTGATGAAAGTGAAAGAGAAGAGTGAAAAAGTTGGCTTAAAGCTCAACATTCAGAAAACGAAGATCATGGCATCTGGTACCATCACTTCATGCCAAATAGATGGGGAAACAGTGTAAACAGTAACACTGTATTTTGGGGGGCTCCAAAATCACTACAGATGGTGATTGCAGCCGTGAAATTAAAAGATGCTTACTCCTTGGAAGAAAAGCTAGGACCAACCCAGACAGCATATTCAAAAGCAGAGACATTACTTTGCCAATAAAGGTCCATCTAGGTAAGGCTATGGTTTTTCCAGTAGTCATGTATGGATGTTAGAGTTGGACTATAAAGAAAGCTGAGCACTAAAGAAGTGATGCTTTTGAACTGTGATGTTGGAGAAGATTCTTGAGAGTCCCTTGGACTGCAAGAAGATCCAACTAGTCCATCTTAAAGGAAATCAGTGCTGAATATTCATTGGAAGGACGGATGTTGAAGCTGAAACTCTAGTATTTTGGCCACCTGATGTGAAGAACTGACTCGTTGGAAAAGACCCTGATGCTGGGAAAGATTGAAGGCAGGAGGAGAAGGGGACGACAGAGGATGATATGGCTGGATGGCATCACCGACTCAATGGACATGAGTTTGGGTAAACTCCGGGAGTTAGTCATGGATAGGGAGGTCTGGTGTGCTGCAGTCCATGGGGTCGCAAAGAGTCAGACACAACTGAGTGACTGAACTGAATTGATATATATGGAAAAGAAATGGAGTGCTTCATATACATATATATATATATGATATCCATATATGTATGTAATATATGGATATATATGTATGTAGATATGGATATATATATCCAGATAAAGATAGTTCTAGGCTGAGGACCTGAGCCATTGAGGTTTTAATACAGTCTCACTCTATAGTCAAAATGAAGATTCTTTCTTACTGCTGCTGCTGCTACTGCTAAGTCACTTCAGTCGTGTCTGACTCTGTGCGACCCCATAGACGGCAGCCCACCAGGCTCCCCCGGCCCTGGGATCCTCAAGGCAAGAATACTGGAGTGGGTTGCCATTTCCTTCTTCAATGCACGAAAGTAAAAAGTGAAAGTGAAGTCGCTCAGTCATGAACGACTTCTAGCGACCCCATGGACTACAGCCTACCAGGCTCCTCTGTCCATGGGATTTGCCAGGCAAGAATACTAGAGTGGATTGCCATTGCTTTCTCCTTTCTAATGGACAAACTTTACTAAACCATGATATAATTAGGGAAACATCAGTAAAAAGACTCATTATAAGATTCAATACATTTACTTATAGCTCTAACCCTAAAACAAACTGCTGACTAGATGTAGGAATAGTATGTAAAAACATGTTATTACAAAGTAGAATTAACACCATTTTTAGAATAAGAAGAGAAGGAAGAGGGAAAGTAGAATATGCTCATTTATTGCAATATAGACAATAGATAGACTTCAAAAGATTCTGTATAGCTGATGAATCAAAGAACAGAAATCTCAATAAAGGATCCCAAAGAGATTATATATAGTCTCAGTGTAAAGTTTTCTCTATCATAATTTTGTTGTTGTTGTTGTCGTCCAGTTGCTCAGTCGTGTCTAACTCTGCACCCCATAGACTGCAGCACATCAGGCTTCCCTGTTCTTCACCATCTCCTGGAGCTTGCTCAAACTCATGTCCATTGAGTCAATGATGCTATCCAATCATCTCATCCTCTGTTGTTCCCTTCTCCTCCTGCCTTCAATTTTCCCCATCAGGGTCTTTTCCAATGAGTTAGTTCTTTGCATTAGGAGGCCAAAGTATTGCAGTTTCAGCTTCAGCATCAGTCCTTCCAATGAATATTCAGGGTTGATTCCCTTTAGGATTGATTGGTTTGATATCTTTGCTATCATAACTCATATTTCTTAAATACCTAAAGAAATAAACTTAGTAAATACAAAGAAATAAGGAACAATAATAAGGATATACATATATATATTACATATACATATAAATATATGTGTTGTAGCTTTATTTCTATAAAAGGAAACACAGGAAAGATACACTTAAAAAAAATAAAAGTGGCTACTTATTGAGAGTGGTTGGGAATGGGGCTGAAGGGGTAGGAATTAGAGTGAAACATCTCCAAATATGTCTTTTATGTAGTTTTGATATTTGAAACATTAAAATGTTTTATGTGTTTAAAACTAATGTAGATAAAAGAATCAAGCCCTAAAATTCCTACAGACAGAAACAAACAAAAAACTATGTATCACTGCTGCTGCTGCTGCTAAGTCACTTCAGTCATGTCCGACTCTATGTGATCCCATAGACGGCAGCCCACCAGGCTCCCCCGTCCCTGGGATCCTCCTGGCAAGAACACTGGAGTGGGTTGCCATTTCCTTCTCCAATGCATGAAAGTGAAAAGTGAAAGTGAAGTCGCTCAGTCATGTTCAACTCCTAGCGACCCCCTTCCAGGCTCCTCCGTCTAGGGGATTTTCCAGGCAGGAGTACTGGAGTGGGGTGCCATTGCTTTCTCTGATGTATCAGTAATAAGAATTAATTCAAGAAACTTCTGAACATAACACTCTGAACAGCTTTATGGAAATTTAGTTTAAGGACTGAAAGAACTGCAAAGCAATCTGGAACTTAGTACATTTGTAGTTGATAGTGGTATTGGTCATTTGTGTGTACTGTAAGATAGGGAATGTGATAAATGTATTGGGTTCTCATTGTGGGAGAAGAGAAATAAATATGGAACGAGAGAAGATCTGAAAGAACTCAGCATTGTTGGATATGAAATATCATTTATATATATACATATATATATACACACACACACACATATATTCCATAAGTATAGGCATTGAAGAAATGACAAGTGAGATGCAATGACTAGTACCCACTTTACTAACAGGAACCAGGTTTCTGAGAAAGGACTGAGTCCAGGTCTGGGACAGAAAAAGTGACCCACTGAGCCAAAATCAAAGATATGGTCAGACTGATAAGGACATGTCAAAAGTATACACAATTGGCTTCAGGGGTCTGGATTGGCCAAATTTAGGACAATCTGAGCACCAAAAAGAATAATGATGTAATATATTATGCCACATGGAATAAAAAGAGAAGCTATGAATCCACATTAATACTAAACAAAAGTGGTGGTTAGGTTAGTAGGACAAGATCTTCTTTACTGAAGAAAACATCTAATATACATAGAAGGAATGAAGGAAAAATTATGATTGTATGCCCATCAGTGTAAAATTCTTTCAGGTAATGATGCTGAAACTAGTGGGTAAGATATTGAAATGTCTAATTTTCAAAATATCACCACTCAACTAATTTATTAATTATAATATACACTTGCTAGTTGCCTATACTGGTTGCTTGATTGATAGTACGTTTATCAACTTTATTCATTGTCTCCCTTCCCTAACTTACTTCCTTACTTCCCTACTGTTTTTTGGGAATCAGTTCCCAAAGATACTGCTGCTGCTAAGTCGCTTCCGTCGTGTCTGACTCTGTGCGACCCCTTGGACGACAGCCTACCAGGCTCCCCCATCCTTGGGATTCTCCCGGCCAGAACACTGGAGTGGGTTGCCATTTCCTTCTCCAATGCATGAAAGTGAAAAGTGA
>SJYX01002386.1:149087-212262 GCA_006410675.1 Oreotragus oreotragus | reverse complement strand
CTCGCGCACCCCGCCTCTGCGTAGCCCTCCGCCGGCTCGGGCGCTCGCCATCCGCCGCCGCGCCGACTTGCGCTTCGCTTCTCCCGACGGGCGCTGAACCCGCGGGCGGCGGCGCCTCCCTCGGCTCCTCCGAGCCCCGCAGGCGGGCCCTGTGACCCCCGGTGCGGACGGACAGCGGCGGAGCGGCGGCGGACGACGGGCGCGGGGCTTCCTGCGGCCGCTGCGCCCCCTTTCCCGGTCTCGGACTCCGGAGAACGAAGCGCGGGTCCCGCATGAGCGCCGGCGGTGGCGGCAGCGACAGGGAACGAGGCGGTGGCGGGCGGAGGCGGCGGGCGAGGGCGACGACGACCAGCGAGGCGGCCGCTGCTGCTGGGGCCGCGGCCCAGGCGCGGGGGCGACGACAGGTCAGTGCGGCCGAGGACGGCCTGCGCCGGGCAGGACGGGCCCGGGCCGGCGGCGCCCCCTTTGTCCCCGCGGCCACCCGAGTGCCCTACGGGGTCGGCCCCGACGAGAGCAGGGACGCCCGCCGCCTCCGGGGCGGGTGCGCGGGGCGCGCGGTCTGGAGAGGCCGGTGCCAGGACTAGGCCTCTGTCCGCCGCGGCGGCAGCCGTGACTGTCAGTCCTGGCTGGGCGCCGCCGGAGGGAGGGTTTCGTCGCCCGAGAGGACGCGAGCGGGCCCGGGGCGGGGCGTGCGGGCAGTCGGTAGGTGGCCCTCCTCCGAGCGGGCTCGCCCCGCCGGCCCGAGCCCCGGGCTAAGGGTCGGCTGGCCTCCTCCGCCCTAGGGGAGCTCTGACTCTCGCCGTTTTCGGGGTTTGGGCCTTATCGGTGAAGAAATGTTTAGACGTGTGCTTTGGCGGGTTGGGGTTTTTCGGGGGGTGGACTCTTGGGGAGGGAGGGCAAATGAAGTGGTAAATCAAGCCCAAGGATTATGTCCACGGAACTCATCCGATTCTGAAACTAAACCTGAGCTACTGGGTTTGCCGGAGACATTAAATGCAAACCTGCAAGTTCCCCTCCCCGCCCCCCCCAACCCCGCTTTTTCTTTCCAGTTGTGAAAATAAAAAGGACTCGTAATGGTGTTGGAGGGTTTTGCTGTTAATGCGACAGACGTTTTAGTTTTAGTCCATAAAATTGTTAAAAGTAATTTTAATATGGACGCTGTTTGGTTAGTCTTAGGAGTCCGATTTTTTTTTTTTTTAATCCTGTGGACATGTTAAAAAATAATTACAAAGCCTGTATGGTATTATGTTTATTAAGTGGTTAGGGTGCTGCTGAAAAGGTAAACTATTGGCATACGGGATTTACAGTCCAAAGTTACCTTCCATCAATCAGAAGGGAATTCGGGTATGACCCATAATTTCGGATCGTTCCACTGTTTGCAATATTGAAAAAAGGAAATTACTCCAGATTTTTGGTAGGGGGGCGGAGAAGGGAGGTTGAAATGGAAATGACTTAAACTTCAGAAGTGCATTTGTTAAAAAGTTACCTGTGAAATGCACTTGAAGTACGCAGTAAATCATGTCAAATGATTTGGACAAGAAGGATGAGAAGTGTTTATGTCACACTTCTTGACTAGTAAGTACCCTTACCTAAGAGATTGTTTTGTAAACCACGTGAAAAAGTTTAGAATTTAGGAAGATAAAAAGAAGTGGAAATAACTTTAGATCCTGCTTGTAAGTCTGAGCTACTTATCACATTTTTAATGAAATGAATATTAATGATGGTGCTGATAAAGCCCTAAGAATGACCAGAACCCCGTTAAGCTGGTAATCATGACATACCAGAAACAAGAGGTGGCTTCAAGAAATAATGATGTCTGTTTATAAAATTACAATGTAAACTATGGAAGTCTTACTGTGTCAGTATTTTCTAACTAGCATTAATGTGGTTAGTAGCATGTACACCATCCTCTGACATTGCTGGGTTACTGAAGGGTTTTAGCTTTACACAGAGATACAAATTACATCCCGTTAAGCTGGTAATCATGACATACCAGAAACAAGAGGTGGCTTCAAGAAATAATGATGTCTGTTTATAAAATTACAATGTAAACTATGGAAGTCTTACTGTGTCAGTATTTTCTAACTAGCATTAATGTGGTTAGTAGCATGTACACCATCCTCTGACATTGCTGGGTTACTGAAGGGTTTTAGCTTTACACAGAGATACAAATTACAATATTGTAATTCTTTTTCACAAGTTTTATGAGCTGCTTTTCTTTCATATTTCTTAAATTTGCAGGTTTTTTTTTTTTCCATGTTTTAAAAAATAACATGTGGTCAGTCAGAAGTGAAAGGAAGATACTTTGTTATCCCACTTGCACAATCCATTTAACAGGATTTGTTGGGTACCTAACTGGTGCCTCTGACATGTAACATTTAATCAGTTTTATTCCCCACACTATAGATCGTTTCTAAATGACTCCTCCACTCTCCCCTCCAAAAACAGTCCTCTCTCCCCTTAAATATTTGGAATAATTTATTGTTTCTCTCAATATGCAGTCAGTGGAATAATCCAAAACTTTGAATCAAAACCTAAATTTTTTTCAACCTGAGTACTTGAAATGGTAGTTACAAGTAAGTTTCTGTTTTCCTAAACGATTACTTGTAATGTTCTTCAGTCATGTTTTTCCCTTTTGTTTAGACCTATACTTGTATAGGTCAAAATGTAGAAACATGACATTAAGTACATATGCAGGTATTAAAAAGTTAATTTTCTCATTTTTATGAAGACAGTTTCAGAAGTGATTTTTTTCAGTTAAATTGCTTGGGTAAAGTCTTAGATGCTCTTTTCATGATGATTCAGGACAACAAAGCTTTGACTGATTTTGGCAGTCCGTGCTCTCTCTCCACTACAAATGTAAAGTATAAAAACCAAAGACCTTATGGTGTGTATAGTGAAAATAGCTTTGGAATTAGATCCTACTTCTGATTCTGGCTTTCCCCAGTTGTCTGACACTTGACAACTGACTTAATTTTGAGCTGCAAGTTTTGTCATCTGTAAAATGGGGTGGTGAAACAGAGTTGTAAGGATTAAAGTATGTGAAATGCCCATCACACAGGCACATTGAAGTATTATCCTTTGACGTCTTCCTACTCAGTTTTTCTAAATGTTTTTAAATCACCTTATCTGTAGTGGACTCTAGCATATTATCCTCTACATTGTTTTTCTGGCTCACTGGTTTTGAACTGAGTCTTTAAGGGCAAGAACTCCTGTTGTTTACCAGAGTATGGGTGACTTAGTTATCAGTAAATAGTTAGCTAACATTTATTAGGCATCTGCTGTGGCTACTCTGAGCTGAGCTGGGGGTAAGGACTACAAAGACAAGACTTAAGTCTCTGTTTTTTGAAAGTGCGCAGTTCTAGTGACATCCTCCACATAACACCATGTTTTGTGAAAGTTTGTCAAACAATGGAACTACATTCTGCTGCTGCTACTGCTGCTAAGTCACTTCAGTCGTGTCTGACTCTGTGTGACCCCATAGATGGCAGCCCACCAGGCTCCCCACCCTTCTAATCCTTCGGCAGGTCTGTGGACTCAACGCCTCCTACTCCCAGCTCTTATTCTAAAGAATATTGCTGCACTCCTCCCTTTATATACTGTCTGTCACATGTTAGATTCTTCATATTTCAGTGGCAATCCTCCACTCCAATCTGGCACATAGTGTGTGAGTGTGTGTGTGTGTGTATAAAGAAAATAAACTTACTTTGGCCTGTATATACTCTGGTATTTTTCTGAGATGATTGTCATTCTGTCATCTGGTTATAAATTCATAGGAATTGTAGGCCTGAAAGTGAAAGTCACTAAGTTGTATCCGACTTTTTGCGACCCCATGGACTGTACAGTCCATGGAGTTCTCCAGGCCAGAATACTGGAGTGAGTAGCCTTTCCTTTCTCTAGGGGATCTTCCCTACCCAGGGATTGAACCCAGGTCTCCCCCATTGCAGGTGGATTCTTTACCAGCTGAGCCACAAGGGAAACCCAAGAATACTGGAGTGGGTAGCCTATCCCTTCTCTAGGGGATCTTCCCCACCAAGGAATCGAACCGGGGTCTCCTGCATTGCAGGCGGATTCTTTACCAACTGAGCTATCAGGGAAGCCCATTGTAGGCCTAAGTGGGGCTATTCTTGTTTTATATGAGGACACTGAATTGCAGACCTTTAAAATGATTTTCTTAAAGTCACCAGGTGGCAGAGTCAGGGCACATTTTCAGCCTCTGGACCCTAGTTAGGACTCTGCACGCAATGGTACTGTTCTGTCCTATCTGTTGGGAGGAGTGTTAAACTTTGCTTTGAGAATACTCACCCACCTTTTTGCAATTACATGCTTTCTATAATATTAGTAGAATATCATGCCATTAGTAGAATATCACTGCCCAAGTGGCATAGTGGTAAAGAATCTGCCTGCCAATGCAGGAGACCCAAGAAACAGGGGTTGGGAAGATGCCCTGGAATAGGAAATGGCAACCCACTCCAGTATTCTTGGAAAATTCCATGGACAGAGGAGCCTGGCTGTCTACAGTGCATGGAGTTGACAATATGACAGCACACACACGTGATGTTAGTAGAAAACAACCTTTAACAAGATGCCTTTTCTGACCATAGCAGATACTGGAGGAAATGGGACTTTTTCTTCTAATATAGGAAATAAAGAAAAATTATAGTAAGTGGAAGTAGTGTTAATATACAAGCCTATATCCTATGTTCAAAATGTGCGATGTTTGAAATACTTAAAGATACTATTTAAACAGATTTTTAATGAGATGACTTGTTAATGAATACATGATAAATTTCTTTGCTAACTTTTCATTTAATCTCAGAAATGTCACTTAAAGTGCTTTGATCTAAGTTATCTCTTATCTTTAACATGTAAATAGCATTATGGATAGGAAGTTAAAAGAATATCATTAAGTATAGGTCTATTTGAAAGAGAAATAAGGCTCGTATTTTCTTTGACTACTACATTTTGCACATGAAACTTGACTGACAGTTATTACTGCTTGATTCTAAGTCTTGTGACTATGAACATCGTAAAATTATATATGAAATTCTAAGTGCTTCAGAGTCTCCACAGGTTCAATGAACGGAAGCCGTGGAGAACCATTGATGTGGAGGAAGAAACTCTAAGTTTGGTATCAGAAGATCATGGGTTCATTCTTCTCTAGTTTCTTAGTGGGTATGAACAAGCCATTTAGCATTCAAAGCCTTGGCTCTCCTGTCAAGTAAAGGTGATACTTTCTTTGTTTCTGAGGGTTATGATTTTCAAATGAGATCATTCTCGAAAAAGTAGATTCATAACTACAAAGTGACCTTATAACTGAGTTAGTGTTTTGCCTGAGAAAACAAGTTGATTAGTAATGGACAGGTTATTGGAACCTTGGTATATTTTCATGTTTTCTCTACTTAAATTGTTAACCTTTCCATAGAAATATTATTTGGGGAAATACTTAATATGTGAATTTATTTTATATTTGATAATACATTAGAAATAAACAGCAAATCTTACTAGTTAGTATTGTTAGTCCAAAGTCAAATCACTTCTGTAATTTGCTTTACTTTTGACCTCTCGTTGATGTGACAATAACAAATGAATTATAAGGTTGACCTGAAAGAAAAAATTTTGGAGACAGACTTACTGTGCTTTGCTCAGTGGTTCTGTTCTCCTTCCTCTCAGCGACCCTTTGGACTGAAGCCTGCAAGGTTCCTCTGTCCATGGAATTTTCCAGGCAAGAATCCTGGAGTGGGTTGCCATTTCCTATTCCAATCTTCCTAGAATCTTACTAGGTAAGATTATTCCTGAAGTTCAGTTTTAGGAAATCTGCTGGAACCTTCTGTCATGTGGATTGTAGAAGATAATCCTATATAAGACGTCATTAATTAAAGTCAGCATCTGTGCTGCAAATAAAGCACGAAGGTGGTGGTATAGGAGCTCTAAACACTTACACAAGTAGGATAAAACTCTTCTTTCAGTGAAACTCTTGGCTAGCCAATGTGGAGAATACTGTGGTGACTCATCTCTCATTGTGTTCCAGAAGTTGATCTTCTGTACCCTTTGGTATCAGTTGAGGTTAGTCAAGCACAGATCCCTTTATGTTACAGAAATAAAACATGAAACTTTTTTTTGACCTCTTTGTGGTATGTAGGCTTGTAGCTCTTTTTTAGTTCTTAATAGGTGGTGCCCTTTTAACATAATTTCAGTAATTCAGAATTTCACATTTAAGAAAAGTAGTGCTGCACATGGATTATGTCGCTAGAGGCTGAATGAAGATGCTGCCAGTACTTTACCCATAATTTTTCATTTGATAATTTTTGTCTCCTTGTATCAAAAAGAACAGGTTATCCATTTCAAGTTTCTAATAGACTTCTACCTCAGCAGCTTCCCCCTTTTTTTGTTTCTGGTTTGATTGTGTTGGGTCTTCATTGCTGTGTGGCTTCTCTCGTTACAATGTGTGGGCTCTGGAGTGTGCAGGCTCAGTAGTTGTGACACATAGACAGCAGCCTCCCTCTTGAACATGACAAGGTACTCTTAGAATTGCCCCTGTGACCTGTCAGAATGGCTATCATGAAAAAATCTACAAACAGTAAACGCTACAGTGGATATGGAGAAAACTTGCACTGTTGATGGGAATGCAAATTGATACAGCCACTATGTGGAACAGTGTGGAGGTTCCTTAAAAAACTAGGAATAAAACCATATGACCCAGCAATCCCACTACTAGGCATATACCCTGAGGAAACTAAAATTGAGAAAAGACACACGTGACCCAGTGTTCACTGCAGCCCTGTTTACAGTAGCTAGGACGTGGAAGCAAGCTAGATGGCCGTCAACAGATAAATGGATGAAGAAGCTGCGGTGCGTATATACAATGGAATATTCAGTTCGGTTCAGTCGCTCAGTCGTGTCCGACTCTTTGCGACCCCATGAATCACGGCACGCCAGGCCTCCCTGTCCATCACCAGCTCCCAGAGTTCACTCAGACTCAGGTCCGTCGAGTCAGTGATGCCATCCAGCCATCTTATCCTCTGTCGTCCTCTTCTCCTGCCCCCAATCCCTCCCAGCATCAGTCTTTTCCAGTGAGTCAACCCTTCGCGTGAGGTGACCAAAGTACTGAATTTCAGCTTTAGCATCATTACTTCCAAAGAAATCTAGGGCTGATCTTCAGAATGGACTGGTTGGATCTCCTTGCAGTCCAAGGGACTCTCAAGAGTCTTCTCCAACACCACAGTTCAAAAGCATCAATTCTTTGGTGCTCAGCTTTCTTCACAGTCCAACTGTCACATCCATACATGACCACAGGAAAAACCATAGCCTTGACTAGACGGATCTTAGTCGGCAAAGTAATGTCTCTGCTTTTGAATATGCTGTCTAGGTTGGTCATAACTTTTCTTCCAAGGAGTAAGCGTCTTCTAATTTCATGGCTGCAGTCACCATCTGCAGTGATTTTGGACCCCCCAAAAATAAAGTCTGACACTGTTTCCACTGTTTCCCCATCTATTTCCCATGAAGTGATGGGACCGGATGCCATGATCTTCATTTTCTGAATGTTGAGCTTTAAGCCAACTTTTTCACTCTTCTTTTACTCTCATCAAGAGGCTTTTTAGTTCCTCTTCACTTTCTGCCATAAGGGTGGTGTCCTCTGCATATCTGCGGTTATTGATGTTTCTCCCAGCAGTCTATCCAGCTTGTGGTTCTTCCAGTCCAACGTTTCTCATGATGTACTCTGCATATAAGTTAAATAAGCAGGGTGACGATATACAGCCCTGACGTACTCCTTTTCCTATTTGGAACCAGTCTGTTGTTCCATGTCCAATTCTAACTGTTGCTTCCTGACCTGCATTACTCAGCCATAAAAAGGCACACATTTGAGTCAGTCCTAATGAGGTAGATGAACCTAGAGCCTATTATACAGAGTGAAGTAAGTCAGAGAAAAACAGTTGTTGTATACTAAAGCGTGTATTTGGAACCTAGAAAGATGGTACTGATGACCCTATTTGCAGAGCAGCAATGGAAACACAGATGTTGAGAACAGACTTACCCACGCGGCTTGAGGATGGGGGTCGGGGGAGGAAAGGGTGGGAGTTGTGGCTGAGTAAGGTGGAAACGTTATTACCATATGTACATAGCCAGTGGGAATTTGTTGTGTGACTCAGGGAACTCTGACGGGGCTCTCTAACAACCTACAGGGCTGGAATGGGGAGGTATAGGTATTTATCCCATGCAGATGAGTTTTTATCCTGTTTTAAAACAGATATTCAGCTGGGAGGGGCATGAGTCAACCTATGGCTGATTCATGTTGATGTTTGATAGAAACCAATGCAATACTGTAAAGCAGCTATCCTTCAGTTAAAAAATTGCCCTTGTGAGATCTAGCCATTATGCTAACTCATTTCCTTTATATTCTTTGTGATGCAGAGTAAATCCTGAATTTTCCTTCCAAATTAAACATAGAGACAATACAGAGAATACTACAGTGATTATGTGTGTACCACTCTGTGGGCAAGTGTCGCATTTTGTCACTTCTTTGTACTCTCTAGCACCCTTTCTAAAAGTGATGCTCTTTATTTTCCTCTCAGATGATTGCTCTAGCACTGCAGATAGCTCTACAGGAATTTCTTCATACTTTCCAAAAAATACTTTCTTAATCTCTTACGTGTAAAGCATAATTTTGTTCTTCAGAAGGGAAAGGATGAGACGCTCAGCAGTGTTTTCGATAGAGCTAATAGGTCACAGGGAGAAATACAGGTTAATTTCCAGCTTATTAGTTTTTGTTTTTTTTTTTTTAGGAATTCTATTTATTGTGCCTTGTGTGTATTTGTCAATATTGATAATATGGTGTGCCATGAATAAGGATGCGAATAAGTTTTTGTTTTGAGAATTAAAAACAAAAGGTGTCTTTTGAGCAGCTGTTATATTTGACATGTATACTGATTACTGATTGATAAACCCTATTTCATACAAAGAATAATTAGATAAAACTTTTCTTTCCTAGTTTTCTGAGGTGAGTTGTATTCTGTGTTGATGATGGAAAACTATGCTGTTAAAGAGAATCCAAATGTAGCACTCTTTAGAAATGAGATGCTTTCCTAATTAGTGAAGTTGCCTCATTCATATTAAATTGTTCATACATTTTGCTCTGGCTATGAGAGAGTTTCTGTAGCGCCCCCCCACCCCCTATTCATATATTGAAATCCTAACACCCCTCCTAACCTGCTGCCATTGTGATGGCATTCAGTGGTGGAGGCCTTTGGGAGGTGATAAGGTTTTCAGAATGGAGCCCTTCTGATGGAATTAGTGCCCTTTGAAAAACTCCAAAGAGCTGCTTCCCTTTTTCTGTCATGTGAGGATATAGCCAGAAGACCATCATCTATGAAGCAGGAAGCTGATTCTCGCCAGATATCAAATCTGTTGGTGCTTTAATTTGGACTTCCTGGTTCCAGAGTTGTGAGAAATAAATTTCTGTTGTTTATACACCATCCAGTCTATGATATTTTGTTAAATAAGCAGCCGAAATGGACTAGGGCATATTAAACATGTTTAAGGGATAGAAAAGGAAAATAGAAAATTAAATGGATAAAATTGGTAGCTAACATAGGGGTATAGTGTGCTTGTTAAAATGGAACTGCTTCTTATAATGTTGAAATTGAGAACACTTAAGTGTAATAGAAAAGCTGAACTGATGTTAGACTTCTATATACATAAAACTAGATTTCTGCATTTAAAGTCTATTTCTTTAAATTTAGCTATTACCCAGTGTAGTATATTTCAAATTATCTTCAAAATGAAAAAGCAAAATTTTAGGTTTCACTTAATGAAGAGTCAGTCTATTCCCTCCCTCTCAAAATTCCTCTTTGATCTTTTGGGTAGATGAAAGGTAGGGAGGGGTGGATTTAAAAATAGATGGTTCTCAGTTGGAAAATAGGTAGGTCACATATCTTAGCTAAAATTAAATGATTTATTTACTTACGGATTTAAAATTCGACATGAACAGTAAATACTTGCTGTCTCTTTTTTCTTCATGTAATCTTTTAGATATTTGTAAGTATTGGATAAATGAACTGCCTTATAGTTAGTTCAGGACTACTTTTAGGTAGCTCTTGGGACTAATGAACTCTAGGCTTCAGAACTTTTAATACTTTAAAGTCAAGATGAGCTAGAGGTCAGCCTGGGCTTGGGCCAGAGACCCACTTCACTGCCTGTGCTTGCCCTGAATTGACAAGGCATTTCTAGGAAGGTGTGTGTTTGCGTGCACACCAGATTTTGAGAAATTGGAGCTGATCACTCTTCAGCCTACTAAGGTTTTCTTTCAAACAATTAAGATCTAATTCCTGTATGTGCTTGTTTAGCTACCTACTGTGTTTAAAATGGCAATAATTTACAATAGTATTCATTTTGTGTTCTTACTCTGACATCTTTCCTTAGTTCTTTTTTATAAAGGAAACAGGTTGGATTAGGTGATCTCCCAGGTAATTTTCAACTTGGATATTATATGTTCACTTTCTTCTTTATAAAATATATGTGTATATTTTAATTAAAAACATTTAAAACACGGAGCAAATACTCATTTAGTCACCACTCAGAACTACAAATTATGCAAATTTCGATCCTTTGAGAAACAAATACAGTCTTACATATTCACTTGTAGCCACCTCATGCCCAAGTCCTATTAATTCTTTCTTTACCTAAGATAATAATGATTCTGGGGTTCTTGAATTTCCTACCCTTGTTTATACCTTTATTGTATATATGTACTTGTATCTGTGAATGATATATGTGGTATTGGATTTTGTGTTTTAAAAATTTTTGCAAAGTGGTATTGTGTGTATTTGTCAGTTTTTTTATTTTTATTTTTTTACTATTTTTTGGCGTATGTATGTTGATACATGTAGCTCTAGTTTATTTAAACTGCTGTATAGTACTCCATTGTACAATATATCAAATATGTGTATCTCACTATTAACAGATATTTGAGTTGTTTGCTTTTCTGTTGCAATGCTGCAGTGATCATTTGTACACATTTCTTTGTGCATTTATTTCTTTATAGAAAGATTTGTGGAAGTGAAACTGCTGGGAAATAGATTGTGAATATCTTTAACTTTACTAGATGTTGCTAAATTCTCTAAAATGTCAGTATATGCTTATCAACAGTATATGGACATTTCTTTATCTAGTGTCCTAGCCTATACTTGAAATTGTCAGATTTTAACATTTTTGCAGATTTGAAGGGTGTGAAATGATATCTCATTTTAGTTTTCATTTGCCTGATTTATTAATTCTGGGTGCTGGATATATGGATATGAAATTTATTACTATGTGTTTTAAATGTTTCATGAGTTAATGTTTTAAAAGGAAAAAAGATACTGTTATACAACACTTATGTTATAAAGGATCTTGGAGATCATCTCATCCAGCATTCTTAATATATAATGCAGCCAAGAGAGTTAAGGTTAGTCACTAGAGTAATAATAACATAGAAAATCATTCTTATTATCCATTGTGATATTCTCTTCTGGGATATAATATTTCAGTTTTTCAATTGAAGCTCATGAGTTTTTTATGATTTGTTTTTATTGGATTTTAATTTTTTAATTTAATTTAAAATTTTAATTTTAATGTCTGCTAATCATTGGTAGGTTTTTGTTATTTATCTGTTTGCATTTAGGTCAGTCTGGGGAAAGTTAGGAATCGGGGTTTTTTTGGTATGAAAAACTAACATCAGCATTAAACATTGGATCCTTTCCTCATTATTTTCTTTAGTATCACCTGTATCAGCTGCCATATGTTTGGGTTTGGTTTTAATTTCTTTATTTTATTTTCTTTAAGCACTGTTACTGTATTACTTTGTTTTAAATAACTTTATATTAAGCTTTGAAATCTGAGTCAGAACTTACTCTCTTATTTTAAGCTGTCTATTTTTCTTAGACTGTCATTCTTCCATAATCCATAACATATATGGAATAATATATATGAAATATATATGGAATAATATATATGAACTATATCTATATGGAATAATATATATGAAGTATATATATATGGAATAATATATATGAAGTATATATGAAATATATATGGAATAATATATAAATATATGGAATAATATATATGAAATATATATATGGAATATATATGGAATAAAATATTCCATAAGTATTTAAAACCAGTGTATCAAGTTTCTTTGGGGATATTATTGGGAAATGCATTGAGTATTAACTTGAGAATTGACATACATTGCCATTTATTTATTGTGAATTTTAGTTTTCTTTATAAATTCTTTTTATACTTTATTGAATTTATTCCTAGATATTTGGTCTATGCATATTTAGGATTTTTTTTTTAATTACATTTGATCATTGGTGGTGTTGATTTTGTAGCCATTAACTTTGGGGACCTCTCATCATTACTAATAGTTTGTAATTCTTTTAGATTATTTTAAGCAACTGATTCTTTCTCCAGTGATCTTTTAAAAATACAAGTCTTATTTTGTTACTGTTTAAAATTATTTTGTGACTTTCTGCTGCTTTTAGAATAAAATGGGAATCCTTAATTGATCTACAAGGTCCCATGAGATCTGGATTCTCTCTGCTTCCTCAGGTTTGACTCACATTCTCCTTTTTTAGAATCATGTAAAAGTATTGGCCTGTATTCAGTTTTTTGAACTATCCAATCTCCTTGTTGCAAAACTTTCTCCCAGTGCATTTCAGTCTGCTTAGACTGTGGGCAAGAATCCCTTAGAAGAAGTAGAGTAGCTCTCATAGTCAACACAAAGAGTGTGAAATGCAGTACTTGGGTGCAGTCTCAAAAACGACAGAATGATCTCTGTTCATTTCCAAGGCAAATCATTCAGTTTCATAGTAATCCAACTCTATGCCCCAACCACTAATGCCAAAGAAGCTAAAGTTGAATGGTTCTATGAAAACCTACAAGACCTTCTAGAACTAACTGGAATGCAAAATTAAGACGTCAAAAGATACCTGAAGTAACAAGCAAGCTTGGCCTTGGAGTACAAAATGAAGCAGGGCAAAGGCTAACAGTTTTGCCAAGAGAACGCATTGGTTATAGCAAACACTCTCTTCAAACAACACAAGAGAAGGCTCTACACATGGACATCAACATATGGACAATACTGAAATCAGATTGGTTATAGTTTTTGCAGCTGAAGATGGAGAAGCTCTATACGGTCACCAAAACAAGACGAGGAGCCGACTGTGGCTCAGATCATGAATTCCTTATTGCAAAATTCAGATTTCAATTGAAGAAAGTGGGGAAGACCACTAGACCATTCAGCTATGACCTAAATCAGATCCCTTATGATTATACAGTAGAATTGACAAATAGATTCAGGGTATTAGATCTGATATATAATAATCTGTGGACGAAGGTTAGTAAATTGTACCGGAGGTGGTGATCAAAACCATTCCCAAGAAGAAATGCTAAAAGGCAAAATGGTTGTCTGAGGAGGCCTTACAAATAACTGAGAAAAGAGAAGTGAAAGGCAAAGGAGAGAAAGAAAGATATACCAATCTGAATGTGGATTTCTGAAGAATAGCAAGGAGAGATAAGAGAGCCTTCCTCAGTGATCAGTGTGAAGAAATAGAGGAAAACAATAGAATGGGAAAGACTAGAGATCTCTTCAAGGAAATTAGAGATTCCAAGGGAACATTTATGCAAAGATGGGCACAATAAAGGGCAGAAGTGCTATGGACCTAACAGAGGCAGAAGATATTAAAAAGAGGTGACAAGAATACACAGAAGAGCTGTACAAAAAAGATCTTCATGACCGAGATAATGACAATGGTCTGATCTCACCTAGAGCCACACATCCTGGAATGCAAAGTAAAGTTGGCCTTAGGAAGCATCACTATGAACAGAGGTGTAGTGGAGGTGATGAAATACTAGCTGAGCTATTTCAAATCCTCAAAGATATGCTGTGAAAGCTCTGCACTCAATACGCCAGCAAATTTGGAAAACTCAGCAGTGGCGACAAAACTGGAAAAGGTCAGTTTTCGTTCCAATCCCAAAGAAAGGCAATGCCAAAGAATGTTCAAACTACTGCACAATTGCACCCATCTCACATGATAGCACAGTAATGCTCAAAATTCTCCAAGCCAGGCTTCAGCAATCCATGAACCGAGAACTTGCACATGTTCAAGCTGGATTTAGAAAAGGCGGAGGAACCAGATCCAATTGCCAATATCAGTTAGATCATTGCAAAAGCAAGAGTTTCAGAAAAACATCCACTTCTGCTTCATTTACTATGATAAAGCCTTTGACTCTTTGGATCACAGCAAACTGTGGAAAATTCTTCAAGAGATGGGGATACTTCACCATCTTACCTGCTTCCTGAGAAACCTGTATGCAGGTCAAGAAGCAACAGTTAGAACTGGACATGGAACAACAGCCTGTTTCCAAATAGGAAAAGAGAGGCTGTATATTGTTACCCTGCTTATTTAACTTATATGCAGAGTACATCATGTGGAATGCTGGCATGGATGAAGCACAAGCTGGACTCAAGATTGCAGGGAGAAATATTAATAAACTCAGATATGCAGATGACACCACCCTTATGGCAGAAAATGAAGAAGAACTAAAGAGCCTCTTGGTGAAAGAATAGGAGAGTGAAAAAGCTGGTTTAAAATTCAGCATTCAAAAAATGAAGATCATGGCATCTGGTCCCATCATTTCATAGCTCATAGATGGGGAAAGAAGGGAAATAGTTACAGACTTTATTTTCTTGGGCCCTAGAATCACTGCAGATGGTGACTGCAGCCATAAAATTAAATGATGCTTGCTCTTTGGAAGAAAAGCTATGACCAACCTAGACAGCATATTGAAAAACAGACGTTACTTTACCGACAAAGGTTCATATAAGCTATGGTTTTTCCAGTAGTCATGTGTGGATGTGAGAGTTGGACCATGAAGATACCTGAGCGCCGAAGAATTGATGGTTTGAACTGTAGTGTTAGAGAAGACTCTTGAGAGTCCCTTGCACAGCAAGGAGATCAAACCAGTACATCCTATAGGAAATCAGTCCTGAATATTCATTGGAAAGTCTGATGCTGAAATTGAAGCTTCAATATTTTGTCCACCTGATGCAAAAACTGACTCATTGGCAAAGATCTTGATGCTGGGAAAGACTGAAGGCAGGAGGAGAAAGGGACGATAGAGGATGAGATGTTTGCATGGCATCATTGACTCGATGGATGTGAGTTTGAACAAGCTCTGGGAGTTGGTGATGGACGGGGAAGCCTGGCGTGTTGCAGTCCGTGGGGTTGCAAAGAGTCGCACATGACTGAGCGACTGAATGAACTAAGTATACAGTTAGCTAGGCAATGGCACCCCACTCCAGTACTCTTCCCTGGAAAATCCCATGGATGGAGGAGCCTGCTGGGCTGCAGACCATGGGGTCGCTAAGAGTCGGACGCGACTGAGTGACTTCACTTTCACTTTTCACTTTCATGCTTTGGAGAAGGAAATGGCAGCCCACTCCAGTGTTCTTGCCTGGAGAATCCCAGGGCCGGGGAAGCCTGGTGGGCTGCCATCTATGGGGTCGCACAGAGTCGTACAAGACAAGTGACTTAGCAGCAGAGCAGCAGCAATTTTTATCCATCCTTTTGTGCTCAGCTTAAATATTACTCAGGGAACCTTCCCTTGAGAATCTTGTTGTACTAGTATAGGGCTTTCTTGTATGGTACGGTTATTGAATTCTGCTTTTCCTCAGTAAGTACTTAACTCATCTGATACTAAATAATTACTTTTGAGTTGAAGATTCAATGAGAAAAATCAATTTTTTAAAAAATGCAGATTCAGGCATTTGTGAGTGTTGGATGAATGAATGTTTGTATACTGATTGATCAAAATTGCATTTTTCCCTCTCCAGTTAGAGAAATATTACGATAACTGCTCAAAAGAAAATTTGTAATTAGGCTACAGTCAAGTATTTTACCCTACATTAATAGATGATTAAATGTGCTCAGTGTTTAATCTTATGTCCTTCACGTAGAGATGGTCTTTAGATATACAATTTTCTGTCTTTTAATAGATACAGTCTAGTTCACTTAAAATTATATTTTGTGAAATTTTAAAGGCATTTTGAAGTTAAATTAGAAGCTAATGGTCTTTTGTTATTCTTAATTTAGATTTTGGGAGTTTAGTTGCTACATTTGATATGTGAAATGTAATAAACTGAAAATATGTGTTCATGATAATTTCAGGGAAAATCCACCTACCTTTAGTTCTTCTGGTATATTGCATTATGAATATTTTTTGTCTGTGTGCTGAATACTAGTGTGATTTTTGGTTTTATTTTAGATTAAGTTCTACATAAGACTGAACTCAGTTTAACTGTTGTGCAGATGAAAACTTCAAAATAATAAGTAATTTGTACTGTGTGTGGCACATTTGCTTCTGTTTTCAGAATATGGAATTTTTGACTGGAATAAGTGATTTATCATTAAAAGCTAGGAAATTGAAATAATTTTGGTAATTTCTAAAGGGTCTCTGTAAATGACATTTGAGATCTACACTAAGATAAGATTCTCTCACTGCTAATAAGTCACATAATAAACACTTTGGGAAAAGACTAATGCTGGGAGGGATTGGGGGCAGGAGAAGGGGACGACAGAGGATGAGATGGCTGGATGGCATCACTGACTGGATGGCATCACCAATTCGATGGACGTGAGTTTGAGTGAACTCTGGGAGTTGGTGATGAACAGGGAGGCCTGGCCTGCTGCAATTCATGGGGTCGCAAAGTTGGACATGTCTGAGCAACTGAACTGAAATGAAACATTGGTGAGATGGCATTTTTAATGTTGGCAGATCATGAATTTGTTCACCTTTTATAGTTTTTCAGCTAGGTAAATAAACATAGTTTATTTACTTTTGGAAATGTTCACAGAACCCAGATGATGGGGAGGGTCAGGGGTCACATTAGAGAGTTGTTTTCTTCCAGTTCTGTGATTTTGATCTGAAATTCTACTCCTGTATATATAAATGTCACTGTATGAAACTTAGATTTGCCGGCATGGCCTCAATTCTAAATAGTAGGTTATTCCTGTAAATCATAAAATCAGAACTTCTAGCACTTTAACATTTCCAGAGAGCTCTTTAATATTTCATGGTTGGTTGCGCATCCCGTCAAATATTGGTGTATAGAATTATTTTTGAGAATAAGGAAATACAAAAAGTAATATGTATTTTTTAAAGTATAAAACGGTGAGTTTCCTCTTCCTTTCTTATTAGCCAATTTCAAAACTGAACAGTTGCTAAATTTAAGTGTAGAAAAGCATCACAACACCTGGTAAAAAACAAATGTAACTGTAAGTACAGGTATTTGTAGTGGTTTATAAAAATCATTCCATATACCTTATGTAATTTCCAACTTTTGAGATATAATTCATGTGCCATAAAATTTACCCTTTATAGTGGGTTTTAGAATATTCAGTTGGCAACCGTCACCGTTATTTATAAATTTTAAAACATTTTAATCGTCCCCAAGAGAAACCCTATACCTGTTATTCGCCATTCTTTCCTTCATTCCTGTCATTCGCCATTCTTTCCTTTATTCCTGTCATTCGCCATTCTTTCTTTCAGCCCCTGGCAACCACAAATTGTCTTTCTTTCTTTGTGGGTTCCCTTTTCTGGATATTTCATATAAATAGAATTGTAAAGTATGCATATGTTTGTATATGGCTTCCTTTACCTAAATGATATTTTGAAGGTTCATTAATACTGCATTGTATGAGTATACACATAGTCATGGTTATTCAGTTATTCAGTTTATAATTTTGCATTGTTTCCATTTTTTTATTATGAATCATGTTATGAATATTCACATATAAGCTTTTATGTGGACATACATATTCATTTTCTTGAGTACATAACTAGGAGTGAAACTCTTTGGTCTTAACTGTGTTTAACATTTCAAGGAACTGCCAAACTCTTTTTCCAAAGTGGTTGCACTATTTTACAGTTGCATTAGTAATGCATGAGAGTGCATTTCTAATTACTTCCCTGCCAAACCAGTTGTCTTGTGGCTGTGAAGGTATCTGTGATTTTGATTTGCATTTGCTAAATGACTAACAGAGCCTACCAAGTGACACTAGTAGTAAAGAATCTGCCTGCCGATGCAAGAGATGTACAGACACAGGCTCAGTCCCTGGGTCGGTGTGCCACCTGGAGCAGGGCATGGCAACCCACTCCAGTGTTCTTGCCTGGAAAATCCCATGTCAGAGGAGCCTGGTGGGCTGTGGTCCATAGGGTCACAAAGAGTTGGACACGACTGAAGCGACTTAGCACGCGTGCGTGCTCAGATAACTAACATTTGTACTGATTATCCATCTTTGGAGATCTATTTAGATCTTTGCTATTTTAAAATTGGGTCATTTTTCTTTTTATTGTTCTGGATGCATGTCCCTTATCAGATACAAGATTTCTAAGTATTCCTGCCCCACCCCCGCCAAAAGTTGTTTTTTCAGTTTCATGGTTTTTTTTCCTCTGAGGCATACAAGTTAAGTCCAGTTTACTGTTTTTCTTTTGATGTCTTTGGCGTTATTTAAGAAACCATTGCCTAACCAAGGCCATGCAGATTTATACCTGTTTGCTTCTGAGAGTTTTGTAGTCTTAGTTCTTACATTTTTGTTTGTCATCTGTTTTGAGTTAATTTTTGTGTATGATGTTATATGAAGTAAGGGTCCAACTTTATTTTTTTCCATGTAGATATCCTGTTGTCCCAAAACCATTTGTTGAAAAACCTGTTCTTTCCCATTGAATTGTCTTGGCACCCTTGTTGAAAATCAGTTGGCCATAAATGTAAGAGTGTATTTCTAGACTCTGAATTCTCTTCCGTCCAGTATGTCTGTTCTTCAGCCTTTCACACACATTCTTGATTGCTGTAGATTTGTAGTAAATTTTAAACTTGAAAAATGTGAATATTCAAACTTGGCTCCTCTCTTGGCTATCTGCATTCTCTGAATTTCTGTGTGAATTTTAGAGTTAGGTTGTCAATTTCTGCTAAAAGGGGAGCCAGGATTTTGATAAAATTTGTGTTGAATCTCTTGATCTCTTTAAGGAGTTTTATTGCATTAATAATTTTCAATTCATGAACATGGAATGTCTTTCTGTTTAGGTTTCTAATTTTTTTGTGTTTCGTAGTTTTTGTTGTACCCATTTGACACTTCGGTTCAGAAAGAAATGTATTTTGTTTATATTTCTAAGATTCATTGTTTTTGATATTGAACTACTAATGAAAGTTCTAAAATTTTATTTTCAAATTGTTCATTGCTTGTGTATTTATTTTCTGTACAACTTGGTTCCTCCCCTGCTTCTTAGCAATTTATTATAGAAATCTTTTCCCTGTAAATGGTTACATGTGCATCTCTATCTCATTCATTTAGCAAATGTTTTTTAAGCACCTATTATGTCATGGGCATTTTTCTAGATGCTAGTAGAGACAGCAGTGTACAAAATCCACCAAAGCTCCTGTTTTGATGGACTTTGGCTTAGTAGGGAAACAGCAAAAACAAGATATGTAGAATATATTGTATGTTGCAGTTTGTATGCAGTTGCAGTATATTGTACTTCTGAGGAGAAAAAGGAGTGGGAGATGAAATATTTGAACATGCAGGGGCCAATGCAGACTTTAGTATGACCGGAGAAAATCTCAGTGAGATGGTGATTTGAGTAAAGAACTGAAGAGGATGAGAAAGGTAGCCATATGGATAACTGAGGGAAGAGCATCAGACAGAGGGTAGTGCATAAGGGAACAGTGAGGTGGGAGAGTGCCTGGTTTGTTTGAGAAACTGCAAGGTGGCCGGTGTGGCTTTAGAAAGGTAAATGATGGAGATCAAGTCAGAAAGGGGAATGTAGGGCACATAGCATTTGGTCATAATAAGGGGTTTGAAGTTTACTTTTGAGTGAGATGGGAAGCCCTTGAAAGTTTTTGAGCAGAGTGGAAAGTTCTCACTTAGGTCAGAAGATCCCTCTGGCTGCCATGGTTGGTGTAGATTGAAAGAGAAGGGCAGAATCAGGAGGCCAGTTGATAGGCTACTGCAGGGATACACGTAAGAGGTGATGATGGGGGCTTGGACAGGGTGAGGCTGATGAGGCTGGTGAGAAGAGGTTGAATCACTGATACGTATTGAAGTTCTAGTCTGTAGGATTTGGTGATTGGTCAGATTGAAGTGTGGAATAAAGGGAGAAGTAAAAGATGACACTGAGGTTTTGGCTAGAACAACTGACAGAATAGAGTTAAACAGTACTTTTTAATTATTGCATCAAATCTGTGTATGTTATCACATACCCACATAACTACAGATAATTGAGATTTCTCTACTTTGTATTTTATCACTGATTTTTTGTTGTTGTTAAATACAATATGGCTATATGAAAGTGTATTTATTTATTTATTATTTAGTTATCTAGTGGATATTTGCATGTTTTCCAGTTTTAGGCTGTTGTGAATAAAGGTCCTCCTTGCACATGTGTGTCTTTGGGTACGTGAACATGTTTCCATTCCTCAGAGTTAAAGGCCTTAAATTGGAATTACTGAGTCATGTGCTTCCTAGGTGGTGCTGGTGGTAACCTGCCTGCCAGTGCAGGAGACATAGGAGATGTGAGTTCGAAAGCTGGGTTGGGAAGATCCCCTGGAGGAGGTATGGCAGTCCACTCCGGTATTCTTGCCTGGGGAATCGCATGGACAGAGGAGTCTGGTTAGGCTACAATCCATAAGATCTCAAAGAGTTGGATACGACTGAAGCAACTTAGTATGCACGTGTTAGTTTTATGTTTAAATTTATAAAGAACTGATGAACCTTTCCAGATGGTTATACCATTATGCATTCTCACCAGCAGCATACTAGAGTTCCATTTCTTCCAAATCCTTGTCAACATTTGATACTCTCAAATTGCAGACACTGATGGGTATGTAGTGGTATCCCATTGCAGTTTCTCTTTAACTGTAATAAAATATGCATAACATAAAATTTATCATTTTAACCATTTTAATTGGGCTTCCCTGGTGGCTCAGAGGTTAAAGCGTCTGCCTCCAACGTGGGAGACCCAGGTTCGATCCCTGGGTCGGGAAGATCCCCTGGAGAAGGAAATGGCAACCCATTCCAGTACTCTTGCCTGGAGAATCCCATGGACAGAGAAGCCTGGTAGGCTACAGTCCACGGGGTCACAAAGAGTCGAACATGACTAAGCGACTTCACCTTCAGTTGTGCAGTTCAGTGGCATAAAGTACACTCACATTGGGCGACCATCACTCTTAACCCATTTTTGAAACTTGTTTGTCATTCCAAACTGAAACTCTGTCCCAATTAAACAGTAACCAGCTAATTTCTTCCCCTCCCTCCAGCTTCTCTTCTACTTTCTGACTATGAATTGTACTTGTGTAAGTGGAATCATACGATGTTCTTTGTTTTGCTTTTGGTTTATTCCAGGTAGCATGATGCTCTCAAGGTTGACCCATGTTACATCGTATATCAGAGTTTCTGTTTCAAAGCTGAATAATATCTGTTGTGTCTGTATACCACGTTTTGTTTAGTCATTCATTCATTGAGACTTGAGTTCCTTCCTTCCTTTGGCTATTGTGAATAGTGCTACTATAAACATGGGGTATAAACATCTCTGCAAAGTCCCTGCTTTCGTTTCTTTTGGTTATATGGCTAGGAATGGAATTGCTGCGTCATATGGTAATTCTGTTTAATTATTTTGAAAACCAATATACCATTTTCCATAGCAGTTGTACTGTTTTACCTTCCCATAAGGATTCCAGTTTCTTCACATCTTTGCTAATACCTTGCTAATGTTATTTTTAAAAAGTAATTGTCTTATAATGAGTATGAAGTGTCATTGTTATTTTAATTTGCATTTCCCTGATTAATGATATTGAAGTTTTCATACATTTATTGGCCATGTGTATGTCTTTTTGTGAATATCCAACTGTTTTCATTCTTTTTCTTTTCAGGCTACAAGTTCTTTTTTAGACAGGCATGTGTTCTGTATCTTCTAACTTTCATGCGTTGGAGAAGGAAATGGCAACCCACTCCAGTGTTCTTGCCTGGAGAATCCCAGGGACGGGGGAGCCTGGTGGGCTGCCATCTATGGGGTCGCACAGAGTCGGACATGACTGAAGTGACTTAGCAGCAGTGTTCTGTATCATTACTGATTTGGGGGCAGGGTACTTATTTTATTAAATTAGTGAAAATGAAGTTGCTCAGTCTTGTCTGAGTCTTTGTGACCCCGTGGACTGTAGTCCGTGGAATTCTCCAGGCCAGAATGCTGGAGTGGGTAGCCGTTCCCTTATCCAGTGGATCTTCCCAATCCAGGGATTGAACCCAGGTCTCCCACATTGCAGGCAAATTCTTTACCAACTGAGCTATCAGGGAAGACCTAATTAAGAAGAGAGTAGTGTTGAAATGTTTAACTATAATTGTGAACTTGCTGTGTTTTCTTTCAGTTCTGTTCCTTTTTGTTTCATCTATTTTCAAGTTCTGTTGTTAGGTGCATTCACATTTAGGATTGTTACATCTCCTTGATGGATTGATTCTTTATCACTAAGAAATGTGTCTCTTCTCTTGGTAATGTTCCTTGGCCTGAAGTCTGCTTTGTCTGGTGTTAATATAGCTACTCCTCCTTTCTTATGATTCGTGTTTACATGTTTCTGTTTCTTTACTTTCAGCTTACATGCCATTATATTTAATATGTCTTTTATAGTTTGTAGTTACATCCTTTTGATTGTTTACAATCTCTGCTTTTTGAGTTTTTGATCCATTTATATTTATTGTAATTGTCAATATGGTTGAGTTTAAGAGTATCAGGTTACTGTTTGTTTTTTAGTTGTGTTATTTATACTACTTGCCTCCCCCACTTCCTGTTTTCTTTTGGATTAAGCATTATTTAGAAGTCTGTTTTATCTCCACTATTAGTTTGTATCTCTGTTTTTTCCCCAGTTGGTTGCACGAGTATTTACAATATACACCTTAGTTCATCTCAGTCTGCCTTTAAAATAAGACCTCTTAGAGTACAGGAGTTCTAGAACATTATAAATTCGTTTGCCTTTCTTCATCCTTTTTTGCCCTTTTAATCTTCTGTTTTGCTTTTATGTAAGCTATAAATTCCACAGTAGAATTTCTGATTATTTCTTTAAATAGTCAGCTGTTACATAAAGAAGTTTAAAAACCAGGAGCAATATTCTTTGATGTTTTGTTCATGTTTTCATTTCATTTCTTTTGTGTAGATTTTTTTCATGAACCCAAATTTCTATCTGATATTATTTTCCTTCTACTTTAAAAAATAAAAAAAATTTCTAGAGCACTAAGTCTGTTGGCCAAAAAAACCCTTTCAGCTTATCTGTATGAAAATGTTTTTATTTCACTTGTAAAAATTTTGTTAGGAAAATTTTCAAACTTACACAGGTATGAAATAATTGTAGAATGTAATTCTACACTTAATATTTTACTTTATTTAATGTCTCATATCTATCTGTTAACTTGTTTTATTTCTTTTTTTTGGGATGCTTTTCAAAGTTTTGTTTTGGCCAAAAAGTTAGGGATTTTCCATAACATTTTATAGAAAACTCCAAATGAACTTTTTGGCTAACTCAATAAGTTGCAGATGTTAGAATATCTCATCCTTAGTTTCATCATATATAGTTAACTAGAATTTATGAAATTTTTTTTTTTTTGGATGCTTTTCAAAGTTTTGTTTTGGCCAAAAAGTTAGGGATTTTCCATAACATTTTATAGAAAACTCCAAATGAACTTTTTGGCTAACTCAATAAGTTGCAGATGTTAGAATATCTCATCCTTAGTTTCATCATATATAGTTAACTAGAATTTATGAAATGTATTATTATTAATTTAGTGTATTGCACTTAACTAAATTTAGTATGTTTTTCTGGTTGTCTGTTGGTACGTAACAGATCACCCCAAACTTGGTGTACCTCAAACATCTGCAGTTATTTATTTTGCTTATGAAGCTGTACTTTGGGCAGAGATTGGCCAGGATAGCTTGTCTTGGCTTCCCCAAATTGGTTGTTTTGTTTTATCCTCTTACCAACAATTACAATTTTCCAGTTGCTCTACATTCTTATCAGCATTTGGGACTCTTGGTCTTTTTGATGTAGCCATTCTAGTCGATATATAATGGTTTATCTTAACATTTTGAAGGGTATTTATCACTTGATACATAACTCTAGGTTGACATTTTTCTTTCTGCATTTGTTTCTGATGAGAAGTCTGTGGTTATACGTATGTTTCTTCCCCTGTTCATAGTCTTTTCCCCCCGTCTGGCGTCTCTTTTAAGATTTTCTCTTTATCCCTGATTTTCTTTGTGTTTATCCTGCTTAGGATTTATTGACTTTGGGTATATGTGTGTTTTTTTTTTGTTTTGTTTTGGTTTTGGTCTGTGTGCTTATCCTTTCATCAAATTTGGAAAAGTGTCAGTCATTATTTCTTCACGAGTATTTTTTTAAAGTCACTTCTCTTCCTTCTACATTGTTTTCCAGGGACTCTGGTTATATGTATAATGTTAGATCATTAACATTTTTAGTTCTTTTTCTGTCTCTTTCTGTTTCCACTTACTTTGTCTTGTATTTTACTGTTTTTTTCCCCCTGCAGTGTCAAATACTTTGAGATGATTTATATATTTAAGTAAATATTATATATTTATATACATTATTTTGTATTTCTAAAAGTTTCATTTTCATATATCCTTTTGAATCCTTGATCATATTTATAATATCTGTTTTTAAAGTTCTCATCTACTGATTCACTTCAGGGTCTTTTGACTGGTTTTTCTGTTGGTTATTGGTCTTGTTTTCCTGTTTGTAAATTTAGTAGTTTACAACTGGATACTAAATATTGTAGTATTCTGTTGTTGAGTGGCTGGATTTTATTGTCTTTTCAATGTTAAATTTTGTTTTGGAAGCCAGCGAAGTAACTTGTTGCTCAGCTTGATTCCTTCAAGGCTCTGTTAGAGTGTATCTAGAAAAGGCTTTACTTTTGGGCTGGTAACTACTAGAACGGCATAGCCTTTCTTAGTTTTCTGCTAAATGTCCCGTAAGTGTCTGTGAAATGTTTTAAGTGTCAACATGTTCTCTTCATTCTGATTGGGAGGAACTTAGGGATCTCCCAGTCCTGTATGAGCACCAGGAATATTTCAGCTCACAGCTCCTCTTTCTTCAGCTTCATGGAATCTTTCACTTTATTCATGCCCAGTTTAGTATATAGTGACAGATTTGAAAGGACCCTCGAGTGGCAGGCTTATGGAAACTTTATCTGCTTAGCTCCCCTCTCTGGCACTCAGTCTTACTAAATATTCTAGCCATTTTAGCCTACTCAACTCTGACCTCTGGCTTCACACCCCAGTGAGACTGCTGTCTTCTGTCTGGGTTTCCTGCCATTGACTCTAGCAGAAAGTTACCTTTAGGCAGAAATTCAAGCATTCAAAGGGCTCACCTTAACTCTGTTTATTCTTATGGATCAGTCTCATGCTGCCTTGTACACAGGGTCTGAAAACAATTTTTCGTGTATGTTGTCCAGTTTTCTTGTTTTTGATTTTTGGCTCTTTCTCTGGACTCACTTTGTGTTTCATCTACATTTATTTATCAAGTGTACAGTATTTATACCATACTGTGCTTTTTAAAATAAATTTTTGATTCAAGTATGATACACATACAAAAGGATATGAGTATGCACATAGGTGGTTGAACTTCCATACACTGAGCACACAGATGTAGCCTACATTCAGATCAAGGAATAAGATCAGTTCCTCTGAAGCCCCTTGTGCTCTCTTTGTCATTAATTCTCTTTCCCCAAGAGTAACCAGTATCCTGACTTCTACTGGCACAGATGAGATTTTCCTGTTTTTATATTTTATGTAACTAGAAACAGTCACATGTAGTTGTATCTGACTTATCTCACACAGCATATTTGTGCGGTTCATCCACACTGTTGGTTGTCACTGGTTGCTCATCATGTCTGTATGGTACAGTTGACCTTTGAGAAGGTGTGGGCTTGGGGTGCCCATCCCCTGCCTAATCAGAAAGCTGCGTGTATGGCCTTACAGTAGGCCTTGCAGACTTGATACTTCTGTGACTTCAACCACCTGTAAATAGTGTTACTATATTAGTGTATTTTCTGAAGGAAAATCCACATCTAAGTGGACCTGCATAGTTCAAACTTGGGTTGTTCAAGGATCAGGTGTATTTTGTTTTTCATTCTGCTGCTGATGGACATTTTAGTCATTTTTGATTTAGGGTGACTAAGACTGTTGTTACTCTCAATTTTCCACTAAATGTCTTCTAGTGAACATGTGTTCTCATTTCTGTTTGATGTACCTAGTGGAATTTTTAAGTTATAGGATATGTATACATTTAGTTTTAGTAGATAACTGTCAAATTTTTTTGAAGGGGTTGTATCAATTTTAATTATACTATTTAATATCCTACGCTTTAGTCCCTGGTAGAACAAGTTCTTTGGAAAGAGAGACGTTTCTTTCAGAAAATGAAATTTTCTTGGTGATTCTTACATCTTTGCGCTTCAGAATATACTTTCGTTAAATTGACTTGGGGTAAATTTGTGTTATTTTGGAATTATTTTGGATACTCTTGTTTATTCGTCCATGAATTGCATTTGGAACTAGTTCAGAATCCTTTGTCAGGCCATGAGCTTTACTCTTTTTTTCCCCCCTTGTACACGGGAGGTGTGGAGGCAAGAAAACAGTCCCCAATATGATGAAAGTAAACATGAAGGTAAACTTAAGATAGAAACTAATATAGTATTAGGAATATATAGTAAATGATTATTTACAGAAGAGATTAGAGAATTGTGTGGTACAGTATTTAAAATGAGTATTTTTTAATAGGGCATAATAGGTGAGTGGGAGATAAAGGTTAGTAAAAGAGAAGTATTTTGGGGTAAAGTGTTGTGAGAAACAAAAGCATTGAAGTCAGAAATACAGATGACTAGTAAGCAACAGTTAGAACTGGATATGGAACAACAGCCTGGTTACAAATACGGAAAGGAGTATGTCAAGGCTGTATATTGTCACCCTGCTTATTTAACTTATATGCAGAGTACATCATGAGAAACGCTGGGCTGGATGAAGCACAAGCTGGAATCAAGATTGCTGGGAGAAATATCAGTAACCTCAGATATACAAATGACACCAACCTTATGGCAGAAAGTAAAGAAGAATTAAAGAGCCTCTTGATGAAAGTGAAAGAGGAGAGTGAAAAAGTTGGCTTAAAGCTCAACATTCAGAAAGCTAAGATCATGGCATCTGGTCCCATCACTTCATGGGAAATAGATGGGGAAACAGTGGAAAAGTGTCAGACTTTATTTTTTGGGCTCCAAAATCACTGCAGATGGTGATTACAGCCATGAAATTAAAAGATGCTTACTCCTTAGAAGGAAAGTTATGACCAACCTAGACAGCATATTAAAAAACAGACATTACTTTGCCAACAAAGATCCGTCTAGTCAAAGCTATGGTTTTTCCAGTGGTCATGTATGGATGTGAGAATTGGACCATAAAGAAAGCTGAGCTCTGAAGAATTGATGCTTTTGAACTGTGGTGTTGGAGAAGACTTTTAAGAGTCCCTTGGACTGCAAAGACATCAGAACAGTCAATCCTAAAGGAAATCAAGTGCGAATATTCATTGGTGCTGAAGCTAAAGCTGCAGTACTTTGGCCACCTGATGAGAAGAGCCGACTCATTGGCGAGGACCCTGATGCTGGGAAAGATTGAGAGCAAGGGGGCAACAGAGAATGAGGTGGTTGGATGGCATCACTTCTCAATGGACATGAGCTTGAGCAAGCTCCAGGAGATAAGAGGGAGAGGGAAGCCTTGTGTGCGTGGGGCACAAAGAGTTGGACACAACTTAGTGACTGATCAACAGTGGAAAGAAAAAACATGTTCTTTAGAATCAGATAACTTGATCTTAACCTTATACTTACTAGTTAAGTGACCTACAGCAAGTCACCTAAAAGGAAATATTCCTCTTTTGTAAGATGTTTATCCTGAGAAGTATATTTTGCGAACATTTTCAAGCAGTGGAAGTATAAAAACAAATTATATGTGTGTTCTCTAAAAGTGTGGTCTAGTCTGAGAGAAGAGGCTGGACTGGCAGATTTTTTTCCAAATCGTGTACAGTTTCATCTGAAATGCTACTCTGGAACAAAACCAACAACAGAATAATTGGGTAAAGTGTTGGAGTGTGGGGGAATTTCTGAGATAGAAGTGATAGCAGTGGGTGAGTTTGTTGTGCTGGTAAGGGCTTCTCTTTAGAATATGACTTCAGTTTTCTAATTTGGATGACTGGAGTGGTAGTGGTATCATTACTTCCCCTGGTTTTTCTTAATATGTCTGGGATAAACATTATTCATGCCTCAGTGCTCAGTTTATTTCATGCCTCAGTGCTCAGTTTATATGTTACTTTATAAAGAACATCTTTATTTTTTTCCCCAGATTTAAGTCAGGATACTTTATTTGTGCACTTAATGTTGTGGTTTCTTCTTCACAACACTTAACTGCATTGCAGTTACTTACTTTATTGTGGTTTTTATTGTTTGTGCCCATTTCCCCTATTACATGGGAATAAGAGCAAGTCTAGTTTCCAATTCTGAGGAGGGGGTCACTAAAACTTCATTTATAGACTGAATTTTGAATTTATTTTAATTTTGAAATTAATTTTAATTGGAGGCTAATTACTTTACAGTATTCATAGAGTGGTTTTTGCCATACATTGACATGAATCAGCCATGGGTGTACATGTGTCATGAACCCCCGCCCTCCCACATCCCTCCCCATATCATCCCTCAGGGTTGTCCTAGTACACCGGCTTTGAGTGCCCCACTTCATGCATCAAACTTGGACTGGCAATCTATTTCACATTTAATAAGGACCACTTGTCAGAAAGTGAGACAAATTCCTGGACCTGTCTCTTATACACATCTAGATGTGTATAAGAGACAGTGGGTGTACATGTGTCATGAACCCCCGCCCTCCCACATCCCTCCCCATATCATCCCTCAGGGTTGTCCTAGTACACCGGCTTTGAGTGCCCCACTTCATGCATCAAACTTGGACTGGCAATCTATTTCACATTTGGTAATATACATGTTTCAATGCTATTCTCTCAAATCATCCCACCCTTGACTTCTCCCACAGAGTCCAAAAGTCTGTTCTTTATATCTGTGTAAGAGCATGTCTAGTTTCCTTGCCAGTATGTCTTCGTCCACTTGTAGACCTTCAGACATATTTAAAATTTGGGCTATAATTGACATATAACATTGTATTAGCTTTAGGTAGTAGACATTCTTTGAATGATCTTTAGTATCAAACTGTACAGTGGTTGGGCTAAATAAAAACAAGGAGGGAAATAAAGAATGGCACCATTTTTTCATCTTTTTTTTTTTTTTTTTGCCATTTTTCTTATAATCTGTAATTAGCAGGACAACTCGAGTAGGAAGAGTAGGCACACCAAGGTGGAGTGAGTTTTTTTTTTTAATAATTGAGTTTGATTTTATATTGCTAATGAAACATCCCAAGTGCATGTGTACCATTGGTAACTCAGAGTAGCAGGCTTATGACCCAAGAGATCAAGGTTTAAAAGGTGTAAGGGCTGTTAAGATGTAAGGGATCTTAAAAGATGTTGCAGCTGCTGCTAAGTTGCCTCAGTTGTATCCGACTCTGTGAGACCCCATAGACGGCAGCCCACCAGGCTCCGCCGTCCCTGGGATTCTCCAGGCAAGAATACTGGAATGGGTTGCCATTTCCTTCTCCAATGCATGAAAGTAAAAAGCGAAAGTGAAGTCACTTAGTCCTTAGCGACCCCATGGACTGCAGCCTACCAGGCTCCTTCGTCCATGGGATTTGGCAGGCAAGAGAACCGTAGTGGGTTGCCATTGCCTTCTCCGTAAAAGATGTTAGGGATCCTAAGTATATAGAGAGGTGATAGAGGAACAGGTGCTGACCTTGTCCAGAAAATTAATTTAACCTAAATTAAATAGCACCTTTTCTTACGTTAAGGGAAGGGCTACTGATGGAAACTTAGAGGCTGTGGTTGGGGAGTAGGAAAATGAACTAGCAGAAGACTTAGTTCCAGTCAGAGGTAGAACACTGACAGGTACAGCATTATGGAAGCCCGGAAGGTTGAGAAATGGTTAGCATTGTGAAATACTGCAGAGAAAAAGTAGGATTAAGAGGTCATAAGATGTAGGACATATGAGAATGATGATGACTTTTATAAGAAAACTTTCAGTATGTGAAAAGTTTTGTGTGTTAGCATCTGAGGTAATGATCTTTCTGGTTGTTAAAGGAAGGTAATGATACTGTAAAGTGTTAATGGATTTGAGGGAATTATGATGGAAGTATAAGAAAGTAATATTTAAAAATTTTAGCTTAACTGCAGAGTGAACTAGAATGAGGAGAACCTAAAGGCAGGAAGATTTATGCAAGAAAATTACTGGGAACACTCTTGTTGAGAAATTTACGAATGTGCAAAGCTGAATGAGTTTGTCAACAAGTAGCTTTCCCATAAATTTAAGACACTGCAAACATGGCATAAATGAGAACAGAATTGCTAATTGGACATAATGAAAAAGTGATAGAAAAAGTAGTCTGAAAATTTAGTTTGTCCCAGGGTGACAGGGAGGTGAAGGAATTAGGCTATTGGAGAGGAGATAAAAGACATGACGGGTGTATTAATAATATATATGCACCTGTATAGAGGGAGAAAAAGTGAGAGTAGGCAGATGATGGACTGTTTTAAGGATAAATAAAAATGATAGCAGGACAGGTGGATATAGATTCATATTGACATTTCTTATTTTTAGATGCATTTCTTATTCTTTGATTTATACTGAGCCCTCTGTTGAATATAAAGAAAATAAAGGCACTAGGTGTGGTGTAAGAGTGCTGATGGTCAAATGTACAGAGTGCAACTAGCATTTTTGGTGCTTGCAGTTTCTGTTACTTATCCTATATCTTCATAGATTTGGTATATTTCTTCCATGATTATGTGTTTCTAGTCTTCTAAGGCAAAATATCTCAAATTGGGGTATACATATCACATGAAATGTGTGTTTAAAATACAGATCCCTATATCCCCATTTTATGTACTGAATCACAGTCTCTGGAGGTTGAGATCAAGTAAGTATCTGCATTTTTTTTTTTTTTTTTTTTTACAGATTCCTTAGGTGATTTTATTATAGAAGAGAGTTTTGAGAACTCAGTCTGTTAAAATCTTAACATTTGATTAATTTTAAAAACAGTAATTATATGCTGCTGCTGCTGCTAAGTCACTTCAGTGGTGTCTGACTCTGTGCGACCCCATGGACTATAGCCCACCAGGCTTCTCTGTCCCTGGGATTCTCCAGGCAAGGACACTGGAGTGGGTTGCCATTTCCTTCTCCAATTATATGCATTATATTCATTTTCTGACAACAACCTTTAGGATGCTTGGTGGATTTCCTGACTTGGTGGGGAACTTGGTTTCTTCATATGTAGTAAAAGGAAATATATTTTTTAAAAAACTTCAGTTCTGTTCAACTGAGACGTGCTCTGATTGTGTACAAATGAGATAATTTACAGTGGTTATTTGGATCCGTGCTGAAACTTAAAGGCTTCAAAATTTGTTTTTTTTTGATAAGAAGTTTTGATAGATTAAATGTTTGATTTAAAAAATAATAATTGCTACCGTACATTGAGGCCCTATTATGCTCCAGACAACATTGTCTTACATACTTTAAAAATATTTTCGCTAATACAACAACCTGACACCTAAGACTTACAGGACACTCCCAAGCTGCTACTCTGGGAGGTGGCTGGGCAGATGCTCGTGTATGTACCTAACATAGCAGATGCTCAGCACATAGAATTTAGTTAAAGCTTAACTGCTATAGGTATCTGAAGAAATTCGAGACACATACTTAAACAGTTGTCATGTATTTTTAGCCCTGTTGGAGAGAGATAGAAGTAAGGAAATGGAGATCAGTAAACTCTGTGGCTGAAAATGGGCATCACGGTTCTGCCCGCTGGAAGCACTCAGGCCACAGGGCCTGCCTCACTACCTGTCCATACATCCTGGCAGCAGCACTTAGGGGCTTTTGTCTCTTGATATGTTTTGAATATTCACAGATATTACAAATGAGTTTGCTTCTGTAATTTTAGAGCAATTGTTTTTCTTTGAAAGTTGTCTATTCGGTTGTCTGTGTAAAAAGAATTGAGTGAGGTGTTTTATGTTTTAGGTTAAAAATCTGTAAGAGCCTGATTTTAGAATTCACCAGCTCCTCAGAAGTTTGGCGAAATATGGTATGTTTCTGTTTTATTTTTTGAAAGTCAAAATTGCATGAATATCTTAATGTCATGATTAGAATAGTGATGTATTCAGCAGATTTGGATGACTGCCATTTTTAAAGGATTATTCTGCTAGGTGCTCAATCACTGTGCTGCCAGGTAGACTGTGAGGACTCCAAGTGGGATTCAGAAAGAAATTTAGAAGAGGTTAGTGTGCTATCAGGGTTAAAACAATTGCATAAGAAGATTGAGGGGGCAAGTTTGGCTGTTAGGCTATGAGTTAATAATAGCTTCCATTTATTGGGCTTTTTCTATGTGCCAGACACTGTTTTGAACAAAATACATGCTTGTTCATCCTCATGACAGACTTCTGAAATAGGTACTACTGTTACCTTAGTTCTGTATATTGGGAAACGGGCTTGGAGAGGTTAAGAAACTTGCCCAAGATTTTCCATTGAGTAAGGGGCCAAACAAGGCCTTGTATCCAGACTGACTCTGGGAGCTGTTTGCTCTGTTGAGCACTGGACTATGAAAAAGGAAATCTAGAAGAGAAAACTTGCCTCAATATTTTTCACAGAACATGTAGCTCTGTAATGAATTAATTCATCTCATTTAATCAGTTAAAAGGTATTTTGACTTTTTCATTTTTATGTTTTACAGGTTGGAAAGTTAGACTTGGATCTTTTAAATCCACATACACTATTAGTCTTATGAAGACTCCAGAGGAAATACTATTTGTTTCAGGGGGTGCATTACCTCTTTTCCAAATGACCTCAAGAATCTTCTAGGTTGTTATTAGGAAGCATGTAACATGATTGGAAAATCTAGGAAATTTGATATCTTCCAGGGATTATAAATCCCACATATTTCGGCATACCTCAGAGGTATTTCAGGTTTAGTTCTAGACTACTGTAGTAAGGCAAATAAAGCTAATCAATGAGTGAAGTTTCTGGCTTTCCGGTGCCTATGAAAGTTATATTGACAGATGCTTACTACAGTCTATTAAGTGTGCTATAACATTTTGTCTAAAAAATAGTGTACATACCTTAATTTAAAAATACTTTGTTGATTTAAAAAAAAGTACTAAACATCATCTGAGCCTTCAGCAAGTTGTTATAGTAATATCAAAAGTTACTGATCATAAATCACCGTGGCAAATATAATAATGAGGAAAAAATGTGAAATATTGCAAGAATTAACCAAAATGTGACACAGAGACATGAAGTGAGCAAATGCTGTTGGAAAGATGGCACCTGTAGACTTGCTAGAGGCAGGCTGCCACAAACCTTCAGTTTGTCAAAGACGACACACATTATTTGTGAAGTGCAATAAGATGAAATATGTCTGTATTGGAGTCCGCGAAAGTTCCTTATGTATTCTTTGGCCAACTCTTACCCTTATCGGAATTTGAAGCCCAAGTTCATAGGCTGCAGAGTTATGGGTTCAAGCATTGATGTTTCATCCCTTAGTATTCTCAGATAGCTTCCTATTTTATAAATGTCAAGGGTCTTTTGTTTCTGTCTCCTAATTTTCTCATCTTTCCTTAGATCATTTTTCAGATTTGGCCTGGATATACAGTTTGGTAGGGAAATCAACGGAGGAAAAACTAGTTGCAGGACATGAAATTGAATGTTAGTGGATTTATGACTGATAAGGAGAATATAATATTTGTGGAATACCCAAGGAGTTTTTGCTACTGTTAGATTATCCTGTGGAATAGGTAGGAATAGATTTGGTGTGTGTGTGTATGTTTGTGTATAACTATTTCATTAAGCATTTGACTACCTGGAAAACTCTATTACTATTAGTCCCATTTAAACTATTGTAATTGTGGATTCTCAATTTATATTTTAAATCTTTGCTTACTTACATATATTTAAATCATGAGGCTCTAGAGCAAAACTAAACAAAATCACAAAATACTAATTCTGGTTATGAAGTCAATATATCTAGGTTTTAGTCCTAGGCCTGGCTTCAACACTAATACTAAAATCTTGGGCAAGTCAATTAATCTCTCTAAGGCTGCTTTGTTTTTCTGTTTTTAAAAATTCTTTCTATCGTACCTACTCGTTATAGGTTAGAGCCAAAGTTGTTTTGAGATTTAAGATACTGTTGACCAAAGTGCTTTTGTAAACTGTGACACCTCATAAAAGTACAAGATTATTGTTATGTTTTCTCAAGTGAAGATATAATTTAAGGAAAAAATGCTGGAAAATAGTCCTTGAAAGCATTTCTGTAATTATTCTTCTGATGAATGTTACATTGGCACCTAATTTGAACCTGTGAAGATTTTTTTTTTGAACAATGAATTGAGTTTATAAAGTGTTCTAACTAAAGATTTGTTTAATTTATTAGAGTTATTAAACCTACGCTCAGATCAAGTTAGCAGCTAGACTGGTGTGACAACCTGTTTTTAATCAGTGACTCAAAGCTGTGATCACCCTGATGTCACCGAATGGCCACAGCTTGTAAAAGGTAATTTTGAATGTTATTTTACAGCCTTTAAAAGGCTGCCATTGTAAAATACATGCTGTTAAAAAAAAGAAGGAAGAAAATGTATAGTTGACAGGGATACTGACTGCTAAGAATAGTGGACCTACGAGTTGACCTGCTTCTCCATTTAATCTTCCTAAAATACTTATACTTTCTGCCTTTTCCCCAGACTTACCTGTATGAACAAATAGGAAAGTATTTCTAAAAATTTCTAAGTTTTTAAATAAAGATTTTATTATGAAGATTAAAAAACTATGAAAAATGCCTTAATATGCATTTTAAAGTAGGCTTTTCATGTGGTGAGAGTTTTAATAACACTGGTTTACTGTTCTGTCCCAGAGCGTTACAGTGGAAGTTAAAGGGGGGGGTCAGTCCAGAGAAGCTGCACCTCATAAAATCTCTCTTCTGATTTGTGTTTCTGACAGACTTTAGGTTAACCTAAGTCAGTACTTCTGGGGTTTTTTTCATTCGATTTGTGTCCTCAATTTGGTAAAATTACAGCTGACTCAATGGATACGAGCTTGAGCAAGCTCCAGAAGGTGATGGACAGGGACGCCTGGTGTGCTGCATGCAGTCCATGGGGTTGCAAAGAGCTGGACACGACTGAGCAGCTGAACAACCAGATCCTTACTTCCCATCATTTGACAGTAAAGAATAAAGACTCTTCAGGGGCTAAATTAAAGCTTGGAAACTATTGTTAGATCTTTTTTTCCCCTAAACTTTAAACTTATTTTGTATTTGGGTGTAGCCAGTTAACAATGTGGTGGGAGTTTCAGGTGAACAGCAAAAGGCCTTAGCCATACATAGACATATATCTTTTCTCCCCCCAGATCTTATGTACTTTATAATTTTGAGTGTTTGGATCCTCACTTTAGGATACTCTTTGGTAAATTATTTAGAATATTACAGACAGAATACAATAAGCAGAATGACTAGAAATTTATACAGACAGATACTGTTACTTATTACTCAAAAAAAAGTGCTTCTTTTAGTTCAGTGTTTATTCTTAACCTTTTTCTTGATTAAAAAACAATTTCCGTTTTGAGGGAAAAAACAAATGCACTATGTTTAAGAGTCTTAGGGTAGATTGTTTTAAGGTAATCTTCAATTTATATTATTATTTTTTTTCTTCTTGGTTTAAGTTACTTGGCTTGACTTTAAAGTGGTTTTGGTAGTTACATTAATATATGTTAATATTAAATGATGCTTATATTTACATATTCTCATTTAGGGAACAGACTTTGGAAATTACAGTGTAGATACCATTTGATGTATTTAATCTCTATTCCATTTCAGAATCTCAAAACTTTACAATAGTTACAAATTGTACTTCTGAGACTTGGATTTGTGTTTCCTCTTGCTTGCATCTTACCTTTTTGTAGTAATAGTTTAATTTCCCTGTCAATGTGTCCTAAAGTTTTTCCCCCCCTCTCTTTCCCTGTTAATTTTGAAAATTTTGCCGCCTACGTGTTTAAAAGCTTCTAATCTGCCTCTCTTCCCTTAGAGCCAGCAGGTTTATTTTTTGTTTTGCAAGCCTGCTCTGCCTCCTTACAGTATGACATCTGATGCTGGAGGGTCGGTCGCACTTTCAAAAATGAGTCAGCTGGTACATGGGGTTATCATCACTTTTTAGCTCTTCTGTCTGAGAGATACAAGTTTGGAAGCAATCTTGGGGTACTTACCCACAAGGCTGGTGGAAACCAGGTGTGTCACAAAGGTGATTTGTTTGCTCCCTGGGGGAGAGGGTGGAGTGAAATTTTTGCATTTGTGTCACTGCCAAGTCACTGCCACCTCCAGCATGCCCCAGGTTTTAGTTCTAATATCATTTTGTGCATAATTGAAAATGTGAATATACTGCAAAGAAGATCTAAAATAGTTGAGCTGCTGGACTCTTACATTTTTTTTTTTTTTGCATTCTTTCCCTTGGACCACTGCAATGAGGAATAATTTTGAAAGTGATAAAGAAGTGAGTTTTTTAAAACTGAGAAATATGGGAAACAGATTATTTCTTTTCTGGTGGCTCTGAGTTTGATTCTTCTGTTAAAAGTTGTTTGGAATTTGAAGTCTCAAGTCAGTGATAAATTTACAAATCAAGTCCTTGTAATATCAGTTTGAAAATTTAGCTTTTGACCTCTAAAAAATATTTTACCTATTCTGTGAATTGAAAGTGTTGAAATCAGTATTATGCTGATTCACCTTAATATATGTTGACTGATGCTGGTTATAAAAGTGAATAGAGTAATAGGAATTTTTTTTTTTTTTAACATGTTGGGTAGGGTAGGCAGAATTGGTTCATGCCCCAGAATGAAAATAAAAGATTTCTTACTGTCTTAGAATTTTGAATATTTCTACTTAAAATAGCAGCAGTATATTGAAAAAGTAGAAAAAAATTGGCAACTGTTTATAGCTGAAGTCATTTATAGTTATCCACAGCAAGATTTTTAATGCCCTGGAATACAGTTGACAGGTACACACGCTGCCAGTGTATTTTCAGGGAAAGCTACTTTCGTTGAAATAAAATAATCATGATCAGAATGGTAAATCAGACTTCAGCGTCTCAAAATTCATGAGGCTATTAGGTTTAAGTTTGTATTACCTACAGCAGAGATTGGCAGACTTTTTTTTAAAGGGCCAGGTAATACGTATTTTAGGCTTTGTGGGCCATGTGTCTGTAAGTTTCTCAGCTCTGCTCTTGATAAAAGCAGCCATAGACAGTATGTAAATGAATGAGCATGCCTCTGTGCCAGAACAAGTTCACAAAAATAGGCGGCTGACCCAGGCCTTAGTTTGTCATCCCAGGCAGTAGTTTGCTGATACTTTATCTAAAGTTTGGGACCACAAATACCAGTGAATACCTTTGATATTGTGAATAACTGATACTTGGCTGTAGATGGTTTCATAGTTGTATGTTTTTATTATAAATATTTGACTTTGTAAAATAATTATGTTTTGTTACATTGGTTTGTACGTTGGTACCTAAATAGTGTTTAGTTTCCTTTCCTTAAAAAAATGAACTGAGTTTTTATTAGTCTAGCCCTTACGATAAATGTGTTGTATGGCAATCTGATCTGACCACTTTTTTCTCATGTTGAACTTTTAAAATTGTTAACCCATTAAATCTTGGTTTCAAATTTGTCTTCCAAAATAAAATGTTTGCTCCTTTTTAGAAATATGGAATATTTTGCTTAACTTTTCTCAATTGCATTTTACAGATCATCAGGAGAACCTCAATCTGACGACATTGAAGCTAGCCGAATGTAAGTGTAACTTGGTTGAGGCTGTGGTGTCTGAGTTGCTCTAGATTGCTTTAAATGGTATCGCATTTTTTTGAAATCAATTTCCAGTTAAAAGAGAGTAATACTTCAGAAAGTAAATTGGAAGATAGGAATACACATGTCTCATTTTCCCTACCAAATAAATACCTCTAAATCTTGGTAACATATTACTAGATTTCTACTTCTAGACAGATAATTGCATACCCATGGATTCTTACATATTTTTACTCCCCTAGAAGTTTTAGTCTGTTCAGTGTGAAAGACCCAGAAGCACATCATTTCGTTCATGGTGGTAGATGGATCCCAGGATGGAACATGAACATAAAGAAGTACCAGTGTACTCAGGTACCTTGATACAATAGGGACCTAATCCACATGGCAGAAAATGGGTTATCAGGGAAGGCTAAGTTAAGTCTTGAAGTGACTGGTAGTTAGCTAGCACATTCTAGGCAGAAGCATGAGCACTTAACAAAGCCGCATAGTAAATATAGGAAACAGTAGGCAGTTGAGGATTTTTAGATTGTAGACTAACCAAAAGGTGGGAAATTAAAGGAGATGAGACTGGATAAAAAGGACTAGATGCTTGCATACTATGTGAACAGCCTTGGCCTGTCTCTCATAGGTATTAACCTTGTTAATTTTATATATTTTCAGTAACTTTGCTGGCAAGGAAATGGGATTGAAGAGAAATCATATGGTAGGATGACCAAGTTTTAGTCAATGAAAACCTAAATAAGGGCAGTAGTATATTAGGAATTCAAGATAAAGTTTTCTGGTTTAAAGAAAAGTATTTAGAAAGTGAAGTAGGTAAGACTTCAGTGATTAGTTGTGAGAATATAAGAAGTTTAAAATAACTAGAGATGGTGATTATTGAAGCAGGGCTTTAAGGTAGTAACGGTTGGAATGAAAAATATAGGTATAGGGATTTCTCTTGAATAAGAGCAAAGACCCTTATGAATCTAGAAGAGGGAGGTAAGGATGAATATGTGATATTAAGTGGATTGGTAGGTAGGAATGGGGAAGTCAAAGCCATTGTACCTAAACTGTCAATTTTCTTAGTAAATTAGGTCAGCTACACCACTGTGCTTCTGGAAGAAGTGGTTTCATTGTTGATTAAGCTTGGGACATACAGACTTAAACAGCAGATTTCTTTCCTGAAAATTGTGAAAAATCCTTTAGAATGATATACATTGTGCAACTCCAAGAAGGAATTATAAAATGTATTTTTCAAATATATGTGTCCATGTAACTTAAAACTTTTTTGTGTGGTAAAATACACATTACAAAGCGTCCAGTTTAGTGGTAATTGGTTACATCTATATTGTTGTGCACTGACTGCCACCATCATCTCTGTCACTCTTTTCATCTTGCAAAACGGAAACTGTTGTCAGTTAAAGAAAATCACTCCTCATTCACTCTTCTCCCCAGACCCTGGCAGTCACCATTCTACTTTCTTTGATTTGGACAACAATACCTCATATACTCTGTGTGCCCACAGTATTTGTCTTTTTGTGATTGGCTTATTTTACTTACATAGCATGATATCAAGGTTCATCCATGTTATTATAGTGTGTGTCAGAATTTTCTTCCCTTTTAGGAACTGAATAATCTGTTGTATGTATGTAACATTTCATTTATCCATTTATCTGCTGATGGACACCGGTTGCTTTTGTTTTAGCTATTGTGAATAATGCTGCAATGTATGAATACCTCTTCGAGACCCTGCTTTTATTTCTTTGGGTATATGCCCAGAAGTCAGATTGCTGGATCATACGATAGTCCTATTTTTAGTTTTTAGCACAAGGAACCTTCATACTGTTTTCTAGAGTGGCTGTATCACTTTAACATTTTGACCACATAATGCACAAAGGTTATAATTCCATACATTCTCAACATTTGTAATTACTTTTTTTTTTTTTTTTCTTTTCCCTTCACTGTGAGCCATCCTAATGGGAGCACACGTATATCTCTTTATAGTTTTTTGACCATGTAACTTTTTAAGAAACATTTTAAAGTAGTTTTTGTGGAACTCAGAGTTTGGTTAGGGGGTTTGAAAAGACTGAAAACTTGGAAAGTTCTTGGGGAAAATGGGTGAAGTAGACCAGATATTGAGAGTCTCATGCTAACAGAGTACCCAGCTAAGATTAACTTATCCATACTTGCAGTTTGGCGACTTTTCTGTAACAGCCAGAAGAAGATGCATGGTATTTCACCATTGGCTATTAGAGCAGATGGGAGTGGCATGTGTGTAGAGTGTTAACATTGGAGTAGTTGAATTTACATGTTATCGGTGATGGCCACTGTTGGAAAGGTTGTGGTGCCAGATGAAGATGTTGGGTTGGTTACAAAATGCATGATGGGTCAGAAAGACAGTTTCAGTTTAAGTGAAACTCTATGAGCCATAGATGATGATCAGAGCCTAAGGTAGTGATTGGGTGAAACTGAGAGGAGATGAGGGACCCTCAAGTTAAGAAAGTCAGGTATTTTGGGGGCTCGAGGGTTGGGGTAGATCATGCATACAGGCATTGAAGTCACAATGCCAGTGATATAACTGGGGCAAAATAGAGGCTTTAGTATATGGGTACAATTTACCAGAAAGTTTCAAAGTATAAGTTGTGTTTTTTTTTTTTAAACGGGGGATGGGCATTATTTTTAAAACAGTGAATAAGAAGGATAACGGTACATTTAGGGATTTGAGTTGTCTGTGGAAACCTCACTTAAAAGAATTTTAAGAAATGCATTTGGGGGCAAGTTAGGTTTCATTGAAAGCTAAGAGATGAGAAAACATATAAAGCAATTGAAGATATCATGAATGTGTTTCTTTCAGTCTTGATGGAAGAGGTTAGATGGATGCATCAAGAGTAAAGAATGAAAAGGAAAGATGAGGCTTGTGTTTTGTAGTATGGCAAGAATGTGAGGTGCGATAGGATGTTTATCATGAGGTTCCAGGTGAGACTCTGGTGTTAAGTTCTGGTTGAGTTTAGCAAGGTATCATGCTGTTGCCCATTGTAAGGTGGAATAACTGCAAATTAGATATACCAAAGATTTCTAAGCTTCTGGCCATAATTGTGAGTCTATAGCTCTAAGTTTTCATGTCTGCCACAATTTCTCAAATTTCTATAACTGTAGAAACCATAACTAGGCAGTAGTTTAGTAAGATTTCTTCTACCTTGAGCTTATGTGTCTTGATTTACAAAATAGGTGATGAAGGATTCTTGTTTTTATCTAAGAATTAACTAGTGTGTTTTATTAATGGCAACATCTTATATTTATTAAAGCATGATTCTTTTTACCACTTTGAGATATATTTGCATTTATATATCCTTTGGGGAACACCTTGAGTACATTGTAAATAACTATAAAATTAAAGAGTATGCTTGTTTTTAGAAATTCCTAGTGTCACCCATTTCCTAGCACACAGTAAAACATAGTTTTTGATAGCTGCATGCTAATTTATAGTTTAGCCTCAAAATAGAACTGACACAATAACCCAGATCTTTTTATTCAATTACATAATATACTTGGATTTTGTTTAAAATCTGCATACTATGTAGTAGTCTTTTGTCACATACTAATTTAGACTCTTTAATTTTCTTAATGATTTCAAAGCAATTCTAGTAACTTCAGATTTCTTGTCTTTGGTAGTTACTCTGCAACCTTAACTCTTAACACTTCAGCTATGTTTTTAGGTATATAATTAAGACTGTAAAGGAACCAAGGGTAAGTGTATCAAGTGATTTATGGTTCAGTATTTGGAAATCCTGTTTTTTTCCTAAATGTTGGCATGACCAAGGTCTTAGTCCTAAGGCCGTTATTATCTATTATCTATAGGTAAGAGCTACATAGGGCTTCTCTGGTAGCTCAGCTGGTAAAGTATCCACCTGCAGTGCAGGAGACCCTGGTTTGATTTCCTGGGTCCATTTCCTGGGTCAGGAAGTTCCCCTGGAAAAGGGATTGGCTACTCACTCCGGTATTCTTGGGCTTCCCTGGTGGCTCAGACAGTAAAGAATCTGCCTGTAATACAGGAGACCTGAGTTGGGAGGATCCCCTGGAGGAGGGCATGATATCCCACTCCAGTATTCTTGTCTGAAGAATCCCCATGGACAGAGGAGCCTGGCAGGCTACAGTCCATGGAGTCGCAAAGAGTAGGACACCACTGAGCAACTCAGCACATAGTACACTAACCATAATGTAAATGGAAATAGCTAATTGTTATTGGATCAAATATTGAAGTTATTAAACCCTGTTACTTATGCTCAAAACCTTTCAGAGGTCTCTTTCTCAGAGTAAAGTCCAAGGATCTACAAGGCTGAATGTGCTTCCTTTCACTTTTGTGACCTTTGTATTTTCTTTTGCCCATTTTTATCCTCACTTGCTCTTGCCCTTAATGATTTGGTGTTCTTAAGATGTGTGCCTGTTTTCTGTGATTCTTCTCTCTGATAACCATATGGCTTCCTTTCTCATTTGCTTTAGAGCTCTCAAATGATCCTTATCAGAGAGACCTTCCTTGACCAACTTTCTTCAAAGAATGGTCATGTCCTGTTTTCCCTATTCCTTTTCCCATGCTGTATTTATCTTCATGGGATTTAATGTCATTTGACTGATTTCTTTGTTGTCTGGCTCATTTAATACCAGCATGGAAGTCTAATGTCCTTTAAATGTGTTATGGTGTGTTTTTTGGCCCAGAATGTGGTCTGTTCCATGTGAGTTTGAGAAGAATGTGTAATCTGCTGTTGTTGGATGAAATAGTCAAGAAATGTCAGTTGTATCCAGTTGACTGATGGTGCTCTTGAGTTCAACTGTTCCCTTAATGATTTTCTACCTGCTCCATCTGCCCATTCCTGATAGAGAGGTATTGAAGTCTCTGACTATAGTAGTGATTTTCTTTGTAGTTCTGTCACTTTTTGCCTGAAGTTATTTGATGCTCTGTTGTTTGGTGCATACACATTAAGGATTGCGATATTATCTTGGAAAACTGACCCATTTCTCCTTGTGTAATACCCCCTTTTAGCCCTGATAACTTACTTTGTTTTATTTTTAACTGGAAGATAATTGCTTTACACTGTTGTATTGGTTTCTGCCATACAAGGTGAATCAGCCCTTAAGTATGTATGAGTCCCCTCCCTCTTGAACCTCCCCAGCCCCACCCCANATACCCCCTTTTAGCCCTGATAACTTACTTTGTTTTATTTTTAACTGGAAGATAATTGCTTTACACTGTTGTATTGGTTTCTGCCATACAAGGTGAATCAGCCCTTAAGTATGTATGAGTCCCCTCCCTCTTGAACCTCCCCAGCCCCACCCCATCCCACCCCGCTGAGTTGTCACAGAGCAGCTCTGAGTTGAGCTCACTGTGTTACGCAGCAGCTTCCCACTAGCTCCCTTTTACATATGACAATATATATGCTTCAGTGCTACTCTTTCAGTTTGTCCTACCCTCTCCCCCCTGCTGTGTCCACAGATAGGCATCTCCATTCCTGCCCTGCAAATAGGTTCATTAATAACATGTTTTCTAGATTTCCATATATATGCTTTAATATATATTTGTTTTTCTTTTAATGACCTAATATATATTTGACTTTGTCTTAATGACTTTACTCTGTATAACAGGTTCTCGGTTCATCCACTTCACTATAACTGACTGAAATTCATTCCTTTTTATATTTGAGTAATATTCTATTGTATGTGTACCACAACTTCTTTATCTGTTCACCTGTTGATGGACATCTAGATTTCCATGTACTACCTATTATAAATACTGTTGGAATGAACATTGGTGTACATGTATCTTTTTTAATTATGATTTTCTCAGGGTATATGTGCAGTAGTGGGATTGCTGAATCATATGGTAGTTTTATTCCTAGTTTATTAAGAAATCCTATTCTTCATAGTAGCTGTATCAATTTACATTCCTACTAATTGCGCCTCTCCAGCGTTGACTGTTTGAAGATGGCCATTCTGACCGCTGTGAGATGCATTACCCTAACTAATGAGTGATGTTGAGCATTTTTTTCATGTGTTAATGTCTGTTCACTTTCTTTGGAGAAGTGTCTATTTAGATCTTCTGTGCATTTTTTGATTTGGGTTATTTGTTTTTCTGCTGTTGAGCTACATAAACTGCTTGTATATTTTGGAGATTAATCCTTTGTCAGTTATTTCATTTGCAGTTATTTTCTCCTATTCTGAGGGTTGTCTTTTCATCTTGTTTGTGGTTTCCTTTGCTGTGCCAAAACTTTTAATTAGGTTCCATTTGTTTATTTTTGTTTTCATTTCCATTATTCTTTATTCAAGGAGGTTTTGACCCTGATAACTTTTCTTTGGAGTCTGCTCTGGCTGAAATTAATATAGCTACTCCTGCTTTCTTTTGATTATTATTAGCATGGTATATATTTTTCCTATTTAATTTATGTATGTCTTTATATATAAAATACAGATAATGTATAATTGGGTTTTGTTTTTTGATCCACTCCGACAATCATTGGTGAAGAATCCACCTTTCAGTGCAGAAGACATAGGTTATCTACCCCTTAGTCAGGAAGATGCCCTAGAGAAGGAAATGGCAACCCCTTCCAGTATTCTTGCCCAGGAAATCCCATGGACAGAGGATCCTGGCAGACTTCAGACCATGGGGTTGCAAAAGGGTCAGATACAACTTTGTGACTAAACAACAACAACATATACACATACATGAGTAGATAGACACACACATGTGTACACATACGTAAGTATTCATAAACCAAACACATAGTTGGTATTATTTTAAACAACTTGTATGTCTTAGATTAGTTAAGATTAAGAAAAATAAAAGGGTTTTTTTTTACTTTGCACTTATTTATTTATCAGTGCTTGTCCTTCTTTATGTAAATTTGAGGTCACAATCTGTATACTTTTCACATATTTCTTTATCAGTACTCATCCTTTATGTAAATTTGAGGTTCCAATTTGTGTTATTTTCCTTCTCTTTAGAGAATTTCTTCTAACATTCTTGGAAGGCAAGTGTGCTGACAACAAATTCCCTCAAGTTTTACTTGTCTGAGTCTTTATTTCTGCCTCACTCTTGAAGAATTTCACAGGGTATAGAATTCTAGGTTGGTATTTGTTTCTTTGTCCATTCCCCCCATCCCCTTTAGTACTTAATATATTTCATTTGGCTCTCATGGTTTCTGAGGAAAAGTCAGATGTAATTCCTATTTTTGATATTTTGTAGGTAAGGAATTTTCCTCCTCTGGCTTCTTTCAGATTTTTTTTCTTTATCTTTGATTATCTGTAGTTTGAAAATGATATCCCTAAGTGTAGGGTTTTAGAGCGGGAACTTTTCCTGGTTGGTGTTTTTTGAGCTTACTGGATCTATAGCTTGGTGTCTGATACTAATTTAGGGACATTGCTCAGTCATTGTTTCAGATATTTCTGATGGTCCTTTCTTCTTTTTCTAGTATTCCCATTATATGTGTGTTACACCTTTTATAGTGTCCCACAGTTGTTAATCTTTGTTCTCCTTGCTTTTCAATTTTTGAAGATTCTGTTGATAATATCTAAGTTCAGAGATTCTTTTCTTAGTTGTTTCTAGTCTACTATTAAGCCCTCAAAAGACATTAAAAATTCTGTTACGGTGTTTTTGATCTCTAGGTTTGTTTGTTTTGGTTATTTCTTAGAATATCCATCTCTGCTTAAATTTACATGCTGTCTACCTTATTCATTGAAAAGATCATATGGTTTTTCCTTTTTAGTCTATTGATATGGTACATTACCAAGCCTGCAGTCCTGTGATAATCCAACTTGTGTGTTAGTCATTCAATCAGTTGGGTCAGATTCTTTGTGTCGCCCATGAATTGTAGCCTGCCAGGCTCTTGTCCGTGAAGTTCTCCAGGCAAGAACATTGGAGTGGATTGCCATTCCTTCTCCAGGGGATCTTCCCCACTCAGGGCTTGAAGCTGGGTATTCTGCATTGCAGGCAGATTCTTTACTGTCTGAGACACCAGAGAAGCCCTGCTTTATTCATTAAAGCTTAGTAAATTATATATTAACTAGTTGGTTTAAATTCCTGGTATGATTTAACATCTCTGCCATTTCTAATTCTTACGCTTCCTCTGTGGTTGCAAATAGTATTTTTTGCCTTTTAGTATGCTTTGTAATTTTTTCTTGATAGCTGGACATGATTTCCCAAGTAAAAGGAATTGCTGTAATAGGCCCTCAGTATTGTGATAGTCAGATGTAAGCGGAAAGGAAGCATTTGATAATATCCCATCAGGGTAAAGTATTTTTGCCTGAGGACAGGCCTTGATAAGAAGAGAGGGCATTTCAATTCAGTTCAGTTCAGTTGCTCAGTTGTGTCCGACTGTTTGTGACCCCATGAATCGCAGCACGCCAGGCCTCCCTGTCCATCACCAACTCCCGGAGTTCACTCAAACTCTTGTCCATCGAGTCGGTGATACCATCCAGCCATCTCATCCTCCGTCGTCCCCTTCTCCTCCTGCACCCAATCCCTCCCAGCATCAGAGTCTTCCAATGAGTCAACTATTCGCATGAGGTGGCCAAAGTACTGGAGTTTCAGCTTTAGCATCATTCCTTCCAAAGAACACCCAGGACCGATCTTGTTTAGAATGGACTGGTTGGATCTCCTTGCAGTCCAAGGGACTCTCAAGAGGGCACTGGTATATCTCAAAATGGTTCCTTTCTCTGCCCCGCTGCTAGAAGCATGAGAGAGTTTTGTCAGTACTGGCTCTGAGAACCTGCTCAAGCTCCTTGGGGTAATTCTCATAAAAATTCTGGGGGCTCCCCTATGACTGGCCCCTCCCTCTGTGGAGTTTTTAACTCCACATTTTCTTAAGGCCGAGCCTCTAGGAGTTTGTCAATTACAGTTAAGGTTTTTCTGTCCTGTCACAGGTTCCTGCTTGTGGATCTCTGCTTCAGTAAACTGTGACTCCCTGTATTTGCCTGTCTCTCAGTGTTAGGGACATCTGGCGTTACGCTTCTCCCTCATTTAGGAATCCAAGAAGAGCTGTGGGGTCCTTTTGTCTCTTCATCTTTTTATTTGTTACTGGATTGGAGTAATTGCTTCCTAGCTTGTGGAACCAGAAATCAGAAGTTGAGATGTAGCTTAGATGCTCTTTTGTCTGTGGAGTGGAAGAAAATATTTATATACAACTCCAAATTAAATATATGTGTATAAAAACATTTTTGGATTAAATAATGTCTTGAAATACATTCTGAAGTAAAAGATACAAAGTAAAGGTGGCTATTCTGTTTCCAGGATTCCCTCCTGGGTTCTGACACGGTGTTCTTGCTCTCCGGATTGAGCCTTTGTATGCACCTTTGTGTGCCTCTGATAACGCCTAAGGAACTGGGATGTATCCTGATACCTGCTTCCCTTTATGGTTAAGTACTAGAAAAAAATAGTTAATTGACTCTGCTTTCTAGACAGTATCAGGAGAGAAAATGAAGAATCCTCACTGAGGTTCTGAAATTTGCTAGGTTCTGAGAATGTAACTAGATAAATGGTCAGATCATGTGTCTCAGGGAGCTTACCATGTAATTAGTAGGCACTTATTATAAAGTGTACTGAAAATAGGTACAGGTTACTGTGGGAACAGCAGTCATGATCCTGAAATGATACTAAGCTGAATCTTTAAATAGAAGGAGATATGCTTCTGGTTCATGGTAGGGATGAATGCCTGACTGAGTCTTCTCAGAAGGCAGAGTGAGCACAGCCCTGCTATTTTGTTGAAGTACTCCAGCGAAGCAGTTTTTAGGATCAGTGCAAATTTGCATTTTATTTATTATATTGTACATGTCCTTAAAAGATTTTAAGAAATGTTAGTGGGAATAGTTTAGAGTCCTTCTCCTAGAATACTTTGTGAGGATTAAAGGCCCTAACGTGCAAAACCACTCACTGTGTTAATGAATTTTTATTGTTTTTGTTATTTCAGCTCGTAACAGTACCTTCTACTCAGGTACCCATCCCAGAAAACCTAGGTATTCAGCTTTTTCTATTCATTACCTCTATATGTACATCTTTTAAATGTTCCTTGCATCAGTGTCCTTTTCTTTCCTGCTACTTCCTCACTCTTTGTCTGGTCTCTAATAGTAGTCATTACCCAACTAGATTGCCTGCCTCCAGTTTTGCCAATTTTGGTCCCAGTTTAAAACATGGAATTATCATAAAGACAGATTTGACTTAGTCATGGACTTACTTAAAGCCCTTTAATGACTCCTGCTGCAGATGTTCTTATCTAGTGGTTTATGAAAAGTGTGTGAATATTTTGGAACTTCTTGCCAGATGAAGTATATATGTATTTTTATGGGAAGAAAGTTACTGACCTTTGTCAGATTACTCCTCTGCTGGCTAAAATCTGAATTCTTTATCATATCTTAAAAATTCTCCCATAATCTGCCCTCTCCCTGCCTTTGCTTAGTCTTTGAGTCCTTCCTTGAACTTTATGCTCTTGAACTGCATCCTGTGGTCTTCAGACCATGTTCTCAGGCTCTTCTGCCTTCACTCACTCATTTCTCTCTTATCTGAAACAGTCTTCCCACCCTCTTTGTCATCTGTTGCCCAGTCATCCTTTGCAGTTCATCTTGGCTAAATTCCCTCTCTTTATATTGCCATACCTCCTGAGTCCCTGTGATGTTAAAAATCTTCTGGGTTCCCCCTGAGCCCCCACCCTTTAAACAATTCCCTGAAGAAAGAGCCCATAAAAAATAGCCATAAGACCTGAAATAATAGTTCTGTTTTCTCAGGCAGAGTTTGAAATATACTGAAGAAGACATTTGGAAATCATCAGGTATTGCTAAAGCCTTGAAAGATGAAAGTCTCCAAAGAGAAATAGAAAAGAGAAAATGTCTAATGGCTTGTCCCTGGGGAGTATATTGAAAGTGAAGTCGCTCATTCGTGTCCAACTCTTTGCGACCTGTGGACTGTAGCCCACCAAGCTCCTCTGTCTATGGGATTCTCCAGGCAAGAATACTGGAGTGGGTTGCCATTTCCTTCTCCAGGGGATCTTCCCGACCCAGGGATCGAACCCAGGTCTCCCACATTGCAGGCAGACGCTTTAACCTCTGCACCACCAGGGAAGCATCTCTAGATTAGGAAGGGAAGTATCTGAAGAGCAGCCAGAGAGAAAGGAAGTCAGGAAACAGTGTCCTGAAAGCCCATAGTCAGTAAATTCCAGAAGACATACATTTCTTAGCAAGGTTACATAAATTTTACACACAATTTTAAGTGTGATATAGCCCCATTTGGCTATTGTTGCTTTTGTTGCCTATACATTTGGTGTCATATCAAAGAATTCATTGTCCAAATCTCATGTCCTTTAACTATTCCCTTATGTTTTCTTCTAGGAGTTTTGTAGTTTCAGCTGGTATATTTAGATTGATCCATTTTGAGTTAACTTCTATATTGTATGGTATAAACTAAGGGTCCAGCTTCATTCTTTGTGTGGGGATGTTCAGTTTTCCCAGCACCACTTGAAGAGACTGTTCTTTCCATATTGCATACCTTTGGTACCTTTGTTGAAGATCATTTGACTGTTATGTTTTAAGGGTTTATTTCTGGATTCTCTGTTATGTTCCATTGGTTTGTATGTCTTTTCTTTATACCAGTACCATACTGTTGTGGTTACTGTAGCTTTGTAAAGATGTTTTGAAATCAGGAATTGGGAGCCTCTGGCATTGTTTTCTTTCTCAAGATTTCTGCTATTTGGCATACTTTGAGATTCCATATGAATTTTAGGATTATTTTTTTCCCATTTCTGAGAAACTGTCATTGAGATTTTGATTACGATTGAATTGAATCTTTAGATTTCTTTGGGTAGTGTGGACCTTTTAACAGCACTTAGTTTTGCAGTCGATGATTATGGGATATTTGTGTGTTTAGTTTCTTTCAACAGTGTATTGTCATTTTCAGTGTACTAGTCTTTTGCCTCCTTCAGTAAGTCTGTCCATAAGAATTTTATTTTTGATGTTGATATGGAGGGGAATATTCTCTTAATTTCCTTTTCAAGTTGATCATTGTTAGTTCATAGAAACAAAACTGATTTTTGCATCCTTCAACTTTACCAAATTCATTTATTAGTTCTAACAGTTTGTGTGTCTGTGATCTTTATGGTTTCCTGTGGGCAGAGATAATTTTGTTTCTTCTTTCCTATTTGGATGCTTTCATTGGTTTTACTTACCTGAATGCGCTGACTAGGATTGCCAGGAATCCTGTGTTGAAAACAAATGATGAGAGTAGGCATCCTTGCCTTGTTCGTGATCTTAGAGGGAAAGCTGTCAGTTTTTCACCATTGGGCATGATACTGACTGTGGACTTTTTATATGGCCTTTATTATGTTGAGATAATTCCTTTTGTGTCTAGTTTGACTTTTTGTTATGATAGAGTGTTTGTCAAATGCTTTTTCTCTATCAGTTGAGATGATCATGTTATTTTTGTCCTTCATTTGAGCAGTTTGGTATATGACATTGACTGATTTTCATATGATGAAACATCCTTAACATTCCAGAAATAAATCCCACCTGGTGGTGGTGTATAACTTGAAAGTGTTGTCAGATTTTACTTCCTAGTAATTTATTGATTTTTGCATCCATACTCATCAGGGTTATTGGTGTATATTTTTCTTGTCTTATATGTCTCTCATTTTGGCATCAGGATTATGCTGGCCTCATAGGTAAATTTGGAAGGGTATCCTCTTCATTTTTGGGGACGAGTTTGAGAAGGATTGGTGTTAATTCTTCTTTAAATCTTTGGTAGAATTCTCCAGTGAAACTATCTTGTCTTGGACTTTTGTAGAAATATGTACTCATTTTTTTAAGGTTATTCAGCTCATTGGTGTATCTTGTTGTTAGTGGTCTCTTATGATGTTTTCTACTTTTGTGGCATCATTATAATTTATCTTCTTTCATTTCTGATTTTGAAAATATGAGTTTTTTCTTGGTTTAAGAAATGATTTGATGATTTTCTTGAAATCCCCCCCAAACAACTGTCATTGGTTAGTTTTTCTCTTTGTCTGTGTTTTATTTCATTTCTTTGTAATCTTCATTGTTTTCTTCCTTCTAACTTTGAATTAGTTTGTTTTTTTGGTTACTTGAGATCTAAAATTAAGTTTTTGATTTGAGGTCTTTTCTTGTGTTTAGTGTGGGTATTTACCACTGTGAACTTCCCATGCTTCCTCTGCGTCCCATACATTTTGGAATGCTGTATTTCATAGTCGTCTTTCAAGGTATTCTGTAATTTTTTTTTTTTCCTGATTTCTTCTTTGACCCATTGGTTGTTCAGACTATGTTGTTTAATTTTCGTAGTGGCTAGTTTCAAGTTTTCTTTTTAATTGTGAATTTTTATTTCATTCTGTTGCAGTTGGGAAGGACACAGTATGATCACCATCTTCTGAAATTTTGCAATTTTGCTAAGATTGTTTTGTGGCGTGGCATGTGCTCTTTCCTGGAAAACGTCTCATGTGCAATTGAGGAAATGTAGGTTCTGCTGTTGTTTTGTGCAACGTCTTTTATTTGATCGTTAGGTCCATTTGGTCTGTTATAGTGTTCAAGTCCTTTGTCTCCCAAATGATTTTGTCAGGTAGATACATATACTTTGGAAAGTGAGGTACTAAAATGTCCTACTATAATTGTTACTGTTTCTTCCTTCCATCTGTCAATGTTTCCTTAATTTATTTCAGTGCTCTGCACATATATTTTTAGTTGTATCTTTCTGTTGAATTGATCATTTTTTAAAAACTATATGTTATGTGTTGTTTCTTAATGACAGTTTTTAACTTACAGGTCTTTATTTTCTCATATATTATCTGCCTTCTTTCAGTTATAACTTGCATGGTATGTTTTTTCTTTGTTTCACTTTCAACTTGTGTATGTGTGTCCTTGTATCTGTAAAGTAACTCTCTTGTATACAGCATTTAGTTAGTGTCCTGCTGATCCTGTTCTTGACGCCAGTTGTCCCACTGTGTCTCACTGCACTCTGCTCATTGATCCCATGGTAGACAAGGCACAAGTGGGGAAGCTGGAAGAAAACTCAAGGAGCCATAGGAATTGCAGACCCATTTATTCTTTATTCTCATCTGGCTGGCACAGCAGCCATAGCAGCAGAACTGCTGTACTCTCTCTTCTCATGGCTGGCCCCATGGGCACAGCCATGACGCAGCAGTAATGCTGCCGCTTTCTAGGTGGAGCTCACAAGTGCCAACAGCACAAAGTAGCCTGTGACCAAGCAGTGCCTCATGACACACATGCCCAGTGTGATCAGTGATCTCAGCTGCTGCATGCTCACTGTTTACAAAACCTGGGGCACGAGAACCTGAACATGCCGTCTTGGCTAATTTACTCTCTTCCCCATGGTTGGATTTTTCTTTTTTTTTAAAATTTATTATCCCATTTAGCCATTCTGTATCTTTTGATTAGGAGTTTAATCCATTAATATTTAAAGTAAGTGCTGATGAGAAAGGATTTACTGTTGCCATCTTGCTAATTGTTTTTTGTTTATCTTATAATAATTTTTTTCCTTTTTTTCCTGTGAGATGTCTTCCTTTGTGGGGTTTTTTTTTTTCTTCTTATAGTGACATGCTTTGATTCCTTTTTTTGTGCGTCTTTTATTAGTATTTTCTTTATGTTTGTGTGCTAAGTCATTTTGGTCGTGTCTGACTCTTTGTGACCCTATGGACTGTAGCCCGCCAGGCTCCTCTGTGCATGGAATATAGCTGAGTTTTTTAAAAATACTTAATTTATATGACTGTGTTAAATGCTAGCAGGGCACTCAGAATGTTTGTTGCATCGTATCGGATCTTTTGTTGTGGTTCATGGACTCTCTGGTTGTGATGCCTGGGGCTTAGTAGCTGCGGCACAAGAACTTAGTTGCTTGGCAACAGCTGGAATCTTAGTTTCCTAACCAGGGTTGAACCTGTCTTGTCAGGTGGTTTCCTAACCGTTGGACTGCCAGAGAAGTCCGTATAGTTGAGGTTTTTTTTTTTTTTTTTTTTAAATGTTGATCTGTTTTAACTCTACCTGAATATAAAGTGATATACTCATCACCATTGCAGTATTACAGGATTCTATGTTTGTCTATAAATTTACCTTTACCAGAAGGCTTTTTATTTTCAGATGCTGTTGTGTTGCGTATCCTTTTGCATTTCTTGTAAGGCAGGTTTAATGTGATGAACTGCTAAGCTTTTTTTATGCTAGGAGGTCTTTATATCTCCTTTGCATTTAAAGTCAGTTTTGCCAAATAATAGTGTTTTTGGTTGGAAGTTACGTATTTCCAGCACTGTGAATGTCATCCTCCTCTTTTCTGGCCTGCAAGATTTCTGCTGATAAGTCTATTTATAGTCTTATGATAGCTTCCTTGTGTGTGACCAGTTGTTTCTGTTTGGTTGCTTTCAGGATTCTCTCTTTTGCATCTTACTATGTGTCCCGCTGCTGCTGCTGCTAAGTCGCTTCAGTCATGTCCGACTCTGTGCAACCCCATAGATGGCAACCCACCAGGCTCCCCCGTCCCTGGGATTCTCCAGGCAAGAACACTGGAGTGGGTTGCCATTTCCTTCTCCGATGCGTGAAAGTGAAGTCGCTCAGTTGTGTCCGAGTCTTCATCCTAATTGAAGTCCTTTGATCCTCTTAAATTTAGATGTCCGTTTTCTTCCTCAGATTTGGGAGGCATTTGGCTATTAGTTTTTCATTTAGCTTGCTTTATTCTCTCTTCTCTAGCTGGTATTTCCCAGTGCATATGTTGGTCAGCTTGATGGTATTCCATCCCGGGAGTCCCTTTCACTTTCTTCACTTTTCTTTCTTGCTTTCTTTCTTTCTTTTTTTTTTTTTTTTTTGCTTTTTTCCATTCTGACTCAAGAATTTCAAAGACTCACCCATCAAGTTCATTGATTTTTTTTAAAAATTTACTTCTGCTTAATCAAATCTGCCATTGATCCCCTCTTGTGAATTTTTCAATTCAGTTATTATATACTTCAGCTCTAGAATTTTTGTTTGGTTCTTTTTTTGTCTTTTCTTTTTGTTGATATTCTCATTTTGTTCATGCATCATGATTTCATCTAGTTGTTTATTTATGTTCTGTTGTACTTTGTTTCCTTATGACAATTATACTGATTTTTTTTGTCATGTTAATTTGTAGAACCCTTATTTGTTTAAGGTCATTTTCTAGAACTTTATTTTGTTCATTTGACTGGATTGTGGTTCTGGTTTTTATGTGTCTTGTTGTGGAAAATGCATTTGGAAAACACCTTCTCTTCCATTATTCATGGACTGGCTTCATAGAGGGGAGGATCACATCATTCAGCATAGCTAGAGAATCTTGGTACCTCTAAAATCTTTTAGGGGGTGCATCTTCTCTGGACTTGTCCTTGTAATTTCCCAGTTGAAAGGGTTTATTATTGCTTGTTTTTTCAAGATTGTATAGTCTTTTGTCCTCTCTCATGTCTTTCTGTCTCAATTACGGTTCTCTGGGTCTACAGCAAGCCAGAGACCTGCCTTTTGTCTTCCCTCGGCATCCACTGTATTCTGGGTCCAGTTCTCTGAGTTAGGCTGCTGCTGCTGCTGCTAAGTCACTTCAGTCGTGTCCGACTCTGTGTGACCCCATAGACGGCAGCCCACCAGGCTCCCCCATCCCTGGGATTCTCCAGGCAAGAACACTGGAGTGGGTTGCCATTTCCTTCTCCAAAGCATGAAAGAGAAAAGTGAAAGTGAAGTCGCTCAGTCTGTCCGACTGTTAGCGACCCCATGGACTGCAGCCCACCAGGCTACTCCGTCCATTGGATTTTCCAGGCAAGAATACTGAGGTGGGGTGCCATTGAGTTAGGCTAGACAGAAACTAGTCCCTCATGCAGCCCCTTGAAAAACTGGAATGTTGGACAAAATTCTCTTTTTTTTCCCCTTTATCAAGGGTGATGCTGCAAGTTAGGCTTTTTATCACTATTGTGAACTGTGCTACTTGGGGAGAGGTTGAGGCAGTTGTTATGGAATAACTTTTCTTACACATTTCTGGCTGGTTTAGTCTTTGAGTTTGCTGGGGGTACCTGCAGCTTTCTGCAGGTTTTGGAGCTCTCAAAAAAGTTTTGGCATCACATATAAGTCAGAGTTTCTGTGGGAGAATCTGTTTGGTGCTTCCTTTTTCTCTGTCCTGCTGACTCAGTTCTGGTTAGCTGGTTAGTTTTTTATCTTTTCTCAGATAATTTAGTCATTGTACAGTTCAGTTAATGGAGAAATATACCTATGGGTTCATTTATCATCTATACAAAACTAACTTTGATATATATTAAATAATCTTTAGTATAAATTAAAAGATCTGTCTTAATAATTTTTTCATCCTAACTGAAAGAACTCTAGGTGTTTTCTTAGTGGTGTATATTAAATCTATTAAGTTTTTAAATAGCTCCAAGGCTTTCTGAGCTCCCTAACAAAAAGATTATTTTATAGGTGATCCAGCTATCTAGAATTGCAAAATAGTCAGCCAGCCAGATCTTCATCACAGAAATTACAGCATATTGCCTGAGCCATGGTACACGCTCAAGTGTATAATTAGTCATGGGACAAGTTTTGTCTTGATTTTCTTTGAATCAGAAACAGAAATCAGAGACCGTATTTCATGATCATCACAGAGAATTGAGTAGCTGCTCTACCGTAATGCCAACATGTGCTTTGCATTCCTTTCCTTTTCAGATCTTAATTGGAGGGAGATGGATGGATATATTTTATTGTTTGTTTATTATACTTCACTCTAAAATGTCACACTGTTTAAAAAAACCAAAAGGTTTTTTAAGATGAGTAATTTTATATAAGTTTTTTCTACAGTTTCTGTGTATACTGTGTAAGAAACTATTTAGGCAGTGAGATTATAAACCTCAGTAAAAGAGTACTCAGGAGTTATTGTTAAACATATTTCTAAAGTAAAATATACCAATTTAAGGAAGAACTTTTTGGTGGAAACTATATCGTATTCTGTAGTTAATGGTTCATTGTTTGGATCATGGTAATAATGAGTTCACAATTCAAATAATTTAATAATTCATTTTGATCCATTGTAACAGACACTGCCTTAAACCTGATATAGCTGTGTCATAGATGTTTTTTCATTGAATCTGTTTCTATAAGGCCTGCTAATATCTAGGATAACATTGGCCATTCAGAATTTTTTTATGTTAAGTAAAACTTTGGGAAAGGGGATGGCACATTTACAGAGGTAACATCCTAAAAGAAACAAAGGTGTTCTGCTTACTTTGAGGCTAGTAAACAGTGGTTACTAACTTTATAGATTGATGATACAAGTCTTGGGCCCTTTGTGTTTTGTCTCTGATGTCTTGAGTCCTCACATCATCATTTGACTATATTTTCAGTTAAAGTCCTTATACTTAACATTCACATGTTCTTTTGATCTTTGCCTTTTTATCTCCTTTCATTATTCTGTACTTTGTCCCCCAATAGTTTTTCCATTGCAGTCACAGTTTTTCTGATTCTTTTAAGTTCTATCATTCTTTTTAATTCCAGTCTTGTTTACTCATTGTTCACTGATACATCTTCACTTTCTGACAGTTGCTTTTTTTTTTCCCTATGAAAGTGAAAAGTGAAAGTGAAGTCGCTCAGTCATGTCCAACTCCTAATGGCCCCATTGACTGCAGCCCACCAGGCTCCTCTGTCCATGGAATTTTCCAAGCAACAGTACTGGAGTGGGATGCCATTGTATATATGAGGTGCTCAATAAATGGTTACTGAATGGAAAACAAATTAATGAAAAACTTGTGCAATACGCCAGCAAAGCAAGCGGCTGAGCTGGAGCCAAAGCCCGGTGGGCTTCACCCCAAAGCCCACTCGCACATCCCCATGCCACTTCAAGGAGGTCCTTCAAGAAGAGTCCAGCGGTCTCTGGAAGGGAGGTCCCCTCCACGGGAATCTCACCTGTGTCCCCTCACTCCAAAGGCGCTCCAGCACTCAAGCTGGCCGGCATGCCTCCCTTCTGAGAGGAAGATGTTTTCCTTTTCGATTCTAGTGCTTCGGGATCAATAGTGGGGCTGCAGAGTTCACAGACAGAAATCGATCGATCTGGATCGATGTTGACAGCACAGCATGGTCATCAGCTTGCTCAGCGGCTCCTCCTGCTGTCCCCCTCTCCTCCTCTCTCAAAGGCTTGGTCAGGCCCGAGAACGGCCAGAGCTGTTACAGACTCAACTGGAAGGCCAGGGTCTGACCTGCCACTGACTGGACCCAACTCTCCTACAGCCAGACTCAGGGGACTCGGAGGCACAGAGAGGGTTCTCAGGAGGCTAACCCAATGTGGAGGGCCCAGCACAGGTCCCGGAGCAGGGCGGGCTCTCAGTCACGTTCTTCCCCTCCATCCCTCCTGCCTGTGGTCCTCTTTCCTCAACCTCTCTGCCTCCGGGGATGGCTCCTTTGCCTCCAAGTACGGAAAGCTTCTGCCAAATGCAGATAACATGTGCTAGCTCAGCTCAGACAGCTCAGAAAAATAACCAGCACTGGGGGCTCTCGGCATGGTGATCCTTGGTCTTTGGGACCTTCTCAGTGAGATATCAGCACCTTATTCTGTGGTTTTAGGATGAAGGCTGGTGGACCAGGCTCTCTGTAGGTGGTTGAGCCCTGGCCACCTTCCTAGGGGGAGAAATTCAAGTGGAGGGAAGGAGAGCAATGTTAGGGATGCTGAGCCTTGCAGGGGAGGCCGCAGGGCCTAAGGACACCTTGGAACGGCATCCACGGTGGGAGAGAGGAGGCAGGAGGTGCATGGAGAATCGGAGCTGTTCTGAGCTATTAGCCATGAGACAGAGAGCAGGTCAGTTAAGAGCCAGGGGCCCCCTTAAGGTTCTGCCCTGAGCAGGGAACATGGGGGCAGCAGGTTGGTGTAAAAACTAGATGGTAAGGGACTTCCCTGGTGGTTCAGTGGTTACGACTCCGCACTTCCAATGCAGGAGGCCTGGGTTCGATCTCTGGTTGGGGACCTAGAACCCACATGCTGCAAGCAAGACTGGCCTAGCCAGATAAGTAAATAAAAATAAATATTGAAAGGGGCTTCCCTCGTGGCTCAATCGGTAAAGAATCTGCCTGCAATGCAGGAGACCCAGATTGAATCCCTGGGCTGGTTTACCTTGAAAAATGTTGGTAACCCACTAAAACTATCATTATTAATATGATTCTCTTACTTGAGGAGAGGTATGTGAAAAACTCACAGCAGTCTTCTTGGCCCTTCTAGTGTCTCTGAAGAGATGCCAGCTTGATCTAGCATGGAATGGGTATAGTATTTGAACAGGGGGCTTCCCAGGTGGCACAGTGGTAAAGAATCCACCTGCCAATGCAAGAGACACAAGAGATACAGGCTTGATAGCTGGGTTGGGACGATCCTGTGGAGTAGAAAATGGCAACCAACTGCAGTATTCTTGCCTGGAAAATTCCATGGACAGAGGACCCTAGTGGGCTTCAGTCTAGGGATTCACAAATAGTCAGACACTACTGAGCAACTGAGTGCACACACACACACAAACACGCATATACACACACACTTGAATAGCAGTTTTGCTGGTGCTTTTTAAATTCTCTCCTTCTTGGATTATTTCTTATACAATACTATAATGTTCCAATTTATTAGCTGCGTCCATATCCCAAAACAAGTGTACATTTTTATTGCAGATAATAATAGTAACTTTTTAAATTATAAGGTGTGTACATGCTAAGCCACTTCAGTTAGGTCCAACTCTGCGANAATACTATAATGTTCCAATTTATTAGCTGCATCCATATCCCAAAACAAGTGTACATTTTTATTGCAGATAATAATAGTAACTTTTTAAATTATAAGGCGTGTACATGCTAAGCCACTTCAGTTAGGTCCAGCTCTGCGACCCTGTAGACCGTAGCCTGCCAGGCTCCTCTGGCCATGGGACTCTTCAGGCAAGAGTACAGGAGTGGGTTGCCATTTCCTTCTCCAGAGGGTCTTCCCAACTCAGGGATTCAGCCTGCATCTCTTACATCTCCTGCATCGGCAGGCGGGTTTTCTACCACTAGTGCTACAGGGTATTTTTTGTTAATCAGCTTACCAAAGATACTTGAAATTGACTTAATCATTCTAAATTTTGCAACTTACAATTTATTCTATTATTTTCATGTATATTTCTCATTTTCTTGTTTTTCTGTGAGAGTCACAATTCGGAATACTATTTGACCACAAATCTCTTTAAATGACGTGAAGAAAAGTATTGTGATTCATACATTCTGATAGATACTTTTATGGAAATTATTGTTTTNGACTTAATCATTCTAAATTTTGCAACTTACAATTTATTCTATTATTTTCATGTATATTTCTCATTTTCTTGTTTTTCTGTGAGAGTCACAATTCGGAATACTATTTGACCACAAATCTCTTTAAATGACATGAAGAAAAGTATTGTGATTCATACATTCTGATAGATACTTTTATGGAAATTATTGTTTTACTAGGAGTTCAGTTCAGTCGCTCAGTCGTATCTGACGCTTTGCAACCCTATGAATTGCAGCACGCCAGGCCTTCCTGTCCATCACCAAAAAACTCGACTTACCTTTTCCAAGAGTTAGTAATATGATAGAGACTTTTAAATAACAGAACAAGATACATTATAGTACTTTCTGTTGTAGAATTTGGAAAAACGTGTAAGCTGTGGGAGCACCAAGAAAAAATAGTTAAGGAATCAAGAAAGCTTTGCTAGAGGTGGCAAATCACCATGAAGGGAGAAAGAAGAACTGATTATAGGTAGAAAAAAGAGGGTTGGAAATCATGGGAATAATGTTACAGTTCTAAAACTGCCATAATAAATTAGCTTACACTAGGTGGTTTAAAACAGAAATTTATTCCCTTTCTTTTATAGAGGTCAGAAGTCCAAAATTAAGCTTTGGTTTCTTCTGGAGGCTGTAATGGAGAAGCTGTCCCATGCTTACCCCTGAAAAATCACAGATTTATCATATTTGTTGTTTTTGTTAATTTCTGAAAGGGAAATAAAGGTAGACACTGTAAAGGTCCCGAATGAACACACACATAAATGTGTGGTTTCAGTAACACCCTATCATGGAAAATCTTAAATCATACTTTGTCAGGTTACAGAGCTACACTGACCTTCTAACATACTAATCATAAACGTTATTAGCAATAGCTATCATGTATTAAACACAGACAAGTAAGTAAATGTTTCACATTTATTATCTCATTTAATCTTCACCCTAATGGTAAGGCTAGCATGTTCTTGGTAGAAGTAAGAAAATGGAAGCGTAAAGAAGTTAATTAATGACAGTATCTGTAAATATTTACATGTCATAAGCAGAGTAATAATAAAATAAACTGAATAAGAAACATATATTACAATGAAAAATTTTTTTAAAGAAACATGTGACAGAGGAAATGGAACTCTGTATTATAAGTAACTTCATTTCTAGCACTTTCTGTTTCTACCTTCTACAACAAAACCCATCTCACAATATAACAAATATTAGGTGGTCATTTACTATGACAGATGATCTGGAGGGATGATGTGGGGTGGGAGGTGGGAGGGGGGTTCATGTTTGGGAGTTCGTGTAAAAAAATAAATAAATACAAAAAAAAAATAAATAAAAATAGCTTGGAACCCTGCTGTTTGGTTAAAACTTTATTTAATAGATTTTAATATGAAATATCATTATAAATAAATTTATATTTATTAAAAAGAAAATAAAACCAAGAATTCCTTTAAAATGACTCTATTATTTTTTAAAATTTTTTATTATATTTGCTTATAATGCTATACTGGTTTCTGCCATATATCAACATGAATCAGCCCAAAATGACTGTATTTCTATGCTAGGACTAGAGCTTTTGAGTTTCCTTTTCAGGCTAACATTTCTCACGCATGGTCTCTATATGGTCTTCCTGAAAATGGAAGTTGGAGAAATGGTTACAAATTAATGTTACTGTGCCCAACTACACACCTTTATAATACGTCTCAGGGAACAGAATGAGGCAAACTGCATTTTAAGCAACTATCCAGGATAATTTTTTAAATACTAAATACCTAAGAAACCTGTTTCCTTAATTTTCTTTTTTTTTTTTTTTTGGTTACTCAATTTTTAATTTAATCTTATGTAAAAGTCTGATGTTAGTGAGATAGAAGAGAAGGCCGCAGAATGAAAGCATGATCTCAGCTTGCAGCGGTTCCATATATTTCTCGTTCAAAGGAGTTGTGTTAGGTAAATGTTTAAGGTGACTATTTTACAGGTTACTTTTTGTTAATGAAATCAAAATGTTTGAAAAGTCATTTTAAGAAAATACATTTAAGTAAGCCTGAATATGTGTACGTAGATGGTATGCATGGTGTGTCTCTCAAGATGAAATAAAAGGAACCTTTAGGTCTGTCTCTGGCTATTCAGAAAGAAGCCTTCACGTTTCACGATTCTTGCTCTACCAGGGGCCAGATTTCCTGGGCACGCATCCTTCTGGGAGTGGCTGCTCTCTTTACTTCCCATTTAGCAGCTGTACAACTGGGAAACGTCCAACAGAATAAAAGCCACCTGCTCCTGTAAGGATTTCAGCCAAACAGGCGGGTTTGAAGCTTTACCAAATGTGTTGTCTGTCACTCTGATTCAGTTTTCCAAAGGAAATTAAATAGGTCAAATATTCATATAGAAAATATGTCCTGTTTGTTAATTCCTGTTGTGCTTGAGATTCCTTTCAGCCGACCATAATTCATTAGTCTGGAGATGCCCTTCGAAAATGAAGAGCAGAGGTTGTTTGGAGAGATCAGTTTAGAAAATGAGACATTCTAGAATGTGTCCCTATTGCATGCTATTTTATTGTACTCTGAGGCTGCATTATTTTACCTTAGTCTACTCAAAGTAGGTTTAGGTACATTTTTTTTTCCCTCCACTGGCTTCCCTCGTGGCTCAGATGATAAAGAATCTGCCTGCAATGCAGGAGACATGGGTTTAATCCCTGGGTCAGGTAGATACCCTGAAGAATGGAATGGCTACACANATTATTTTACCTTAGTCTACTCAAAGTAGGTTTAGGTACATTTTTTTTTCCCTCCACTGGCTTCCCTCGTGGCTCAGATGATAAAGAATCTGCCTGCAATGCAGGAGACATGGGTTTAATCCCTGGGTCAGGTAGATACCCTGAAGAATGGAATGGCTACACACTCCAGGATTTTTGCCTGGAGAATTCCATGGACAGAGGAGCCTGGCAGGTTATAGTTTATGGGTTCGCAAAGAGTCAGACACAATTGAGAGACTAATGTGTGATTACATAAGTCCCCAGTCCTACAAGCTAAATGTCAAATTCTTGTTAGAATTTTCAACTCAACCTTCTTCCTGTCTCAGTCTTTATAAGTCTTTAAAAACAGTCTAAAGATGAAATAATATAACATAGAAAGTAAAAAAAAAAATTCATAGGGTTTTCAATCAATTGGATGCAGTATGAGAGGTGTCCTCCATCATAATTTGCTCTATTGGCATCCTCTTTTGCCCCTCTGAGCTTTGGTTTTGTAATCTGTTAAACAGGGTTATTTTCAGGATTTCAGTTCAGTTCAGTCACTCAGTTGTGTCCAACTCTTTGCAACCCCATGAATCGCAGCACACCAGGCCTCCCTGTCCATCACCAACTCCCGGAGTCTACCCAAAACCATGTCCATCTAGTTGGTGATGCCATCCAGCCATCCCATCCTCTGTCGTCCCCTTCTCCTCTTGCCCCTGATGCCTCCCAGCATTAGAGTCTTTTCCAGTGAGTCAACTCTTCGCATGAGCTGGCCAAAGTATTGGAGTTTCACCTTCAGCATCAGTCCTTCCAATGAACACCCAGGCCTGATCTCCTTTAGGACGGACTGGTTGGACCTCCTTGCAGTACAAGAGACTCTCAAGTCTTCTCCAACACCACAGTTCAAAAGCATCAGTTCTTCAATACTCAGCTTTCTTCACCATCCAACTCTCACATCCATACATGACTACTGGAAAAACCATAGCCTTGACAAGATGGACCTTTGTTGGTAAAGTAATGTCTCTGCTTTTAAATATGCCATCTAGGTTGGTCATAACTTTCTTTCCAAGGAGTAAGCGTCTTTTAATTTCATGGCTGCAGTCACCATCTGCAGTGATTTTGGAGCCCC